>JACCIC010000187.1:0-600000 GCA_018907035.1 Sycobia sp. Sy_11
TGCAAGGACTACCCTGCATCCTCCATTTCTTGGAATGAAACTCAACATTTACTCAGATAAACAACTATGGAATTATTAATTTGACAGAATATGTCTTGTAATTGTTGAAGGTTGATCTCATTAGAAAAAATTGCCAGTGACATCTAACAGTGAAACCATTATTTTCAACTTACATCTGATATTCAGAGTGTCGCAATATGATTGCTCACACAAAAGAGTCGCTCGGCATGTTTTAAATAACATATAGAAAATGCTTGTTCATACCTACATCTTTCGCTCTATTTGTCGGTTGTGTTCTAAAGATCGTTCATTGTTCCAGATCGACAGATTTTTCTCCTTATCAGACTATGAAAGTACTGATTTTATCATGACAAAAGATCATCATGTATTAATAAAAACCATACTTTCATAGCCTGATCTGAGGAACAAATATGTTTACATTCATTTATTATCAAGGAAACTTTAAAATTATCATCTAAAAATGTATAGAGTTGTTGAGATAAGTAACATGATTATATAGTATGAAAAATATGCTTATGATATACTCGTCCGCTTGAATACACCGCTCTTTATCTCTCGCAGGCATTATTGACGCCATTCGTGACAGTCTCTGGTTCAAAGCTCTTGATCTCCAGCAGTGCGGCCTGACGCAGGACGTTGCCCCGGACATGCTCGAGCTGTTTACAAACACAACCATACCCTGTCCATCGTGGACGTGAGGCTAAACTCGGGCCTGCGTGACGACACCCCTCTCTGAGATCTACAGACGGCTCGAGAGCAAGCAACGAGCTGCGCCGACCAAGAGCGAGTATCGCTGGCTGAGCCTGCCTCAGCAGAAGGATAGCTCGACGTCGATCGCGAGCAAGCGCGTATCGTCCGCTGGCAATCTCCACCAGCATATGAAACAAAACGAGAGTGAGCAGCAACAACAGCAGCAAGCAACAACATACGGGCAAGAAGGTTGTCGCAAGTGCAGGTGAGGTCGAGGAGCGCGATGCTCAGGCAGACGAAGAGGCCACCAGCACCGATCGTCTACAGGAAGCCATTGGTGACACCTAATCCCGCGACGATTATAAACGATTGAGGGTAAAGCAGCCCTCGGCTGATAAACGGCCGAGACAGCCTCTGAAGCCTCCACCGGAGGCGAGAGTCCCGCAGGTGAGATGTTTTATGTTGGAAGCTATCGAATTGTATAGAAAAAAGATTTTCAGATCGCAAATCGCGCTCGTGTTAATTATTTCTGATAACCATTATCACCGTTTTATTATTAATAAATAATGTAAACTTCAATATTTCGACGGTTAAAAACGGACGTACTTAAGGATTTTTTTAAAGGCTAAAAGTTTCAAATAATATACGGTATATAACAAAGACAAAAATCTCATAATACCTTACTTAAAAAGTCATGCCAAGACCAATATTCTTGTGACTTAGGTCTTGGTTTTGGTCTTGAAATTTTTTTTAAACGGCATTGTCTTAATATCGGTCTTGATTTCCGATACAAAAACGAACTATACCAAGGCTAGTTTAGGGTATTGCCGACATCCTAAGACACAAATGATAACCATAATTTTCTCACTTCGTAGCCCGAGTCAACGCCCAAGCCCTCGCTGCACCTGGACCTACAAGCGCAGATTCAATCCGTATCCGAGTCGTCGCAAAATGACAATCCACCAACAGCCGAAGAGTCGCCTGACATAAGCAGCCGCCGTCGTATAGACGAAGAGGACGAAGACGAGACCGAGCACGAAGAGGCCTACCGCGAGAAGGAGTCCATCGACGAGGAGAAAATTGCAAAAGGTCTACGAGCAACTGCAGGAGGCCCAGGAGGACCGTGACCGACTCTCGAGGAGCTCAGAACGTACCGAGCTGATTCTGTCCGAAGAGCGCGCCCGCCGAGGTTTATCGAAGCCAAGTTCCGCTCGCCAAGAGCGACTTCGCCGAGTCGAGCAGGTGTTGCGCGAGCGCGAGCGGACACCCGCGGCTACTCCTCATCAGTCAAAAATCGATGGAGAGATCTGCCTGTCGTTCGCCCGGCTCCTCGAGATGTTCGAGGAGGCGCCCGTGGCCAGCAGGTCAAGCGCCGCCGAGCCCGAGAGCATCAAGCGGAAATTTGCCCTCATCATACGCAAAGACCAAGTCCGAGAATCTCAAGAGGGGGCTAATTCGTCAGACGACGAAACGGTCCTGTCCAGGCTCCGGTGAACCGCGCGATACGGCCGCTCCGAGGGTAACATCCGGCGACGACGGCGCCGAGCAGGCGGCCCTGGCCGTGCCGAGGCTACGAATCGAGAGCAACATTGGTGACACCGCGGACACGGAGCATGGCCAGGCCACGAATCATTCCGATTACTGGGACAGGCGGCTCTTGACAGCTCCAAGTCGAAGAGTGATCAGTCGCCGAGGGATCGGGCCCGATCGATTTTCGCCAGTATTGTCAACGGCGACGCGCGCTTCAGCCTCAGCACGCAGGACGCGATAATCCGCGATGGCTCTCTGTTTTTAAGGCTCTCGTGTATAGGGAATTCGTATATAGATCTATATGTATAACTTTGTGGGCCGCTACAGGAGCGAGAACACGTGACTGGCCCGCTCGATCGGTCCTTTGGGACTATTGCACAAGATATATGTGTGTTCAATTGAAATTTGGCATTGGTGTATACTATAAACGGGATAACATTGGTATTATCTGCTGCTCTTTATGAACAATTAAAATGACTCGTTTTAATGTTATATGAAAATCGTGCATTAATGGTTCACGTTTTTATTGAATGAAATTACCGGCACTTGGTATAAACAAAAAATGGCCTTCGAAGAAGAGTCTTACTTATGTAAAGTATGATTAAAAACAAACTATAAAATTTCATGGAGTTATAAGACATTGATGATTTACATAATTTGTGAAATTACTTTATCATTATATAGAAATTAATTTTCTTTGATCATGAATAAGCTTATTTCAAATAAATTCGTGCACATACGTATTGTACGTACATAGACCATTATATCAATTTCCAAAGGACCGCATATATTTTCAGTGAATTAATTACAGTCTTTAAAAATGGGAAGAAAATTTTTTCGAAAGCTTTTGTCCTTCTGTATACATCAATAAATATAATCCTGGGTTAAATACGTTAAATAACCAGGAATGTTTGAGGACTATATATATATATATATATTAATATAATTCTGGAAAAACAGGCAATTCTGTATAATTGAGTAAATATATGATGGAAGAACACCTATAAATCAACCATGCATATAATCATATAAGTAATGCGGGAATGAGAAAAAGGACCTAGTTGGTCTATATTTACGTATGATTATGAATTATTTGACTAAGAGGTTCGTTGTACTGCGTTAAAAATCTTTTCATAACTCACATTAATAAAAAATAAATATGAAAAAAATTGCATAACTAAGTATAAATCATTTAAAATTAGGATAAGTCGATTTTTATCGCAGTACAATCCATTGCCAATAAGGGGGACGAAGCTTTTGTAATATCTTTTTTTCTTCTTCCATTGTGTCCGTTGTAATCATGTGTGATTTTGTTCTGATAATACAATAATTGTTATTTAATAAACTCAACGATATTTAAGCATGAATTTTTAAAGTAATTTAACTCTATGGATAAATTTTTTCACACGTCACATACATTGACATTTTTATAGTTAAAATTGGGTGAGATCTTTTGAGGAATTTTTAATATCTGAAATGAGTGTAATGTATTAATGTATTAAACGAATCACAGAACGGTGTTGGTTTTTGCTTCATATACGCAGTTTTATATACACTTAATAAAAAAGTCTATTTATTTGGAGCACCATTTTTATTTCTTACTTGTATTACTAAATAAATATTCATTCATATAAGCTGAATTATTTAATGTATGTTTAACATATTTCATTGTTCATGTATTATACATTGAAAGACACGTAAAGAACTTAGCATTAAGAAAATCTCAAAACACGTGAAAGTATTCAGAAAGCGCTAGTAAAGTTTTTTTTTCTTACTTTTATGTTTTCTTTACAAAAGTGCATTTTTATTATTCAGATTTAAATCGCAAAAAGAATAGCTCGAAATCACGAAAGCAAATGAAACATTCGATTTGTAAGTGCGATAAAATAATGAAAAATTTTTTTGACTTACAAGTATATTCCTTGCATAGCTCGATGTGATTCATCCAAATCCAAATCCAAATTGGAAGTTTATCGAGCTTTGTCATCCATAACATTACAGAAAATAAAGATAAATATCTCAAAAATAAGGATAACCTATTAAGATCAATAAATCTCATTAATTATCGTAAAGCAATTGGTGAAAAAATTATCTGCCTTCAATTAGTTACGACTATAAAAGTAGTTAAGATCCAAATATAGGCAGTGCATTTTTCAACTTAACAAGCAACGTAACTTTTTGAAATTCTTCAACAAATCTTCAACTACTTTTTGATAATCAGCACTTTTTTAATTTCTCAAAAAATTATGAGAGAAACTCAGTCACGCTATTTTCTTCTTGTCATTCCTTTGCTTAAGTTTTATTGTTGAAAAAGTTTACGAATTTGGGGTTCAGTGACACCTTTTTCATTATTGCGTAATTCTTAGCAGTAAATTTCAGTCCTAAATATCCAAAATAATTATCTAGAGCTTTAACATACTATTTGATCAGTCCGAGTTTAACGAAGACACGCGCTAGCTGAAATTTAAAGGGATCAAGCAGTGATTCGTGTAAGATATTTGTTTACACGATACTGTCGAATGTCCGACCACGGGTAAATATGGACAACGCGCATCGTATTGTGCCGACACATGGCGAATTGTAGGTGCTCGTTCGTTTAAGGCGATTCATGAAGTAAGGTGGATCTATCCGAAGTCCAGGTAGTGCACCTCCCCCCGACCCTTTTCGGTGGCACTTGGGCTGTGAGACAGCTAAGGCAGAAAATAGCGGTATTCTCTGTTGATCAGCGGTGTGTAGTAGTTCGCCTAGATGATTGTCGCGTATAGAGGACTATTATTATTGTTTTAGATTTTATTATTGTTATTTTTGTTAACGATTTATATATATTAATAATATTTATTAGTTTATTATCGATTAAGATTGTAGTGTGTTACTTTTGTGTGTCATCGTTGTAACGCATCGGCGGGACGGAGTGCCAGGCTCTGGGGAGATTTCGCGTTGCGAATCTCCGAGGAAGTTCCCGTGCGGCACGTTGAGCCCAGTGGCCGTGTTTCGCGTCGAGGGCTGAAACCGTTCCTGAGACGTGAGGGCCGCGACACGGAGTAGGAGGTACTTTGCGGAACGTTCCTCCCTCTTTCAATCTCGCTTGCCTACGAGTGCTACTCGTAGCAACATTTCATTGCGGTGGAGATCTCTATGTTGTGTAAAGTATTGTTTTCTAACATAAGTGCGATCTAAGTATTTTATAAGTCGGTCGACACGTATCGAAATATTGTGTGTTAGGTTAACGTATAAGTGTAACTTTTTATTTTGATTTTTGCGTGCAGTTTAGGCTTTTTCCTCCACTCACTGAGTGGAGGTTTTTTATACCTCGCGGTTTTAAATAAAGATTATTTTAATTTTAACATCATCTTTGAATTTATTTCTTCCCTCACTGAATACGTATTTCTTTGTTTTTTTTTTTAACTCCAATTTAGCTTTATGTCAACAATATTCTTCGATCCTGCGCGAATCTCTGCTCTTTGAGTCCAATCTTTCTTAACATAGTGATTTATCCTATCTCTATTATCTCACAATTAGTGGCCTAGAATCAGGGTTGTAATTTTTAGATCAGCGTAAATCTTCTATTGATGTTTAGAATTTTTTATTTTCTCCAATACTATTTATAAATTCTTATATTTCTACTTGTGTTTTGTGAATATGCTATTAGGAGGCGAACTTAGTTGCCAACCTTCACGTTTAGATGGCGATATAAGTAGTGTGAAAAGTCAGAGGTGTCGGATTTAGTGCTATTTTTCGTTTTGGCATTTACTAATAAACAAATTAACAGGCGCGATCATTTGTTTAAACATTATAATTTTTTGACCAGTGAAAAATGAATCGTGATAAATCGTTTTCTTGAAATGTCTTTTTGCACGATTTTGATTTGAAAAAAAGTTTAGCAGAAACTTATCGATTGCTTCAGGAATGTTATAGCGAACAAGCACCATCGCTTACAACATGTAAAGAGTGGTTTCAGCGGTTTAGAAGTGGAGATACGGATGTTAACGACAAAAAAAATTTCTGGACAACCGAAGAAGTTTGAATGACTTCGAATTCAGCTCAAACGCTGAAAGAACTCGCTAATCAGTTAGAAGTCAGTGACTGAGCAGTTGGCAAACGTTTACATGCAATGTGAAAGATTCATAAAGAAGAAAAATCCATGCCACACGATTCGACCGAAAGTGTCATTATGAATCGATAAATAGTAGAAAATGACGAAAAATATGTTGATGAAGCTAACGTGTATCCATTTCCATCATAAATGTCCTTTTTTCGTTAAAAAGGTCGAAAACTAAGTTCGCCTCCAAATATATACTGGAATAAGTATTTCCGCAATGAAGCAAAAGAATTTTGACCTCATTTCGATAACTCTATGAAAAACCTCTACCATACATCTTTATGAATAGGTTTTAATTTATCAACCAACTTTTAAAAATTTGAACAGTACACTAATAAATTGTTCGTTCCATTCGCCAATAAATTTTGATTCCATCCAGTTTTTACGTCTAAGTCTAAACTATTTTTGTAATTTACAAACCAAGAGATAGATTAGCTCAACTACCTCCAGATTGGGCTTCAGTAAACCAAAATATACACATATAGGTGCGTTTAGACAAAAGTACATATCACTTTTTTTCATGTGCCTGTGTAATATTCAATTGGTAATGATTCAATTGGTAATGTATAAAGTGTTCAGGAAATTGTACGATTAACCAAGAATCACTTTTTTGGTTTGTTTTGTCACGTACAATGTAAAATTGCAATAATTCGAATAATATTTTTTTCCTACATTTTTTCAATTTAATATTTAATATCTGTTGTAGAACTTTTTGGCGTCGTCTGTCAACCGATTAAAACTCTTACTAAACGTCCGATTAAAACTCTTACTAAACGTCTTAATTAAGCGGCTTCTAAATTATTTTTGATATGAACTTTGTATACCATCATGATCGTACGTTGGTATTTGCTAATGAGACGTGTGGACTGTGAATGAGTGAAGATTTTCCACACTGGAGGATGAATTCGAAGATTAATTTGAATTTTTTAAAAGTTAGTTTGTAAAAGGTAAACGATTATGACACTTAGAATAGGACTAGTCATTGGTCGCTTACCAAACTAAGTAAAGTTCGATAATGGATCCTATTCGCATGAAGAGTAAGAGTTAAAATGATTAGAGGATTTTTAATGTATCAAAAAAGCACATACGAAGGATTCTATTGAAGGATTAAAAATTCAACCCGAAAGGTTTTCTTAGGATGCGACGTTTCAATATCGAGCTGGAAAAAGGTAATATTATGCAGTACGAATAACAGCAGACTCCGTCTACTTTTAAATATATCAAAGAACCTTCTTTGATATATTTATAACATACTTTTTTGATATATTTATAATCTGATATATTGGAAATATATCTTAAAATCTGTTAATTTATTGTAGTATTTTGAATGAATTGGAATCATTTGAAATGATATGAGGTTCATTTCTCTATTTTTTATCGCTTTACGGAGTTTATTCTGTTTAGTATATCGGAAATTACAATTTTTGAAAATATATATAAATTTTTCTTCAATCTACACACAAAGTTTATTTTCCTTATCTCTCTCCTATTATATTCATTACATCTAAAAATATTTTTAAAAAACTATTGTTTCATACGTATACCTGTTCATAGGCAAAATTCATCTCTTTGTTAGACATTGTTTTTTCATTTTCACTAGCTTATATATATATATGTATGTATGTATATATATATATATATATATATATATATATATATATATATATATATAAAATTAAATAACATGTGAGAAGTACTTAAGACAATGTAATATGCCTATAAATCAATAATTTGTTATGCATATTTTCATATTATTTTTTTATTATTATAGTTGTTAATTTTGGTAATCATTACGTTAGTTTTTAGGTGAATGCCATTAACATATGAAGATATAAATAATAACTATCACAGTTTATTTCTAAGATATGCATTTCTGAGAGATAGAATAAATTGAAATGGATCTGAAAAATATTTTATAAAATTTCCTGTTAAATTCAAATAAACATTTATGAGCATCAATCAAGTCACATTTTTTAACTTTTGTAGAGTTATATTAAAGAAATAAAATATTGCATTACATAGTTTGAAGAAATTCTGAGATTTATTTAAAAAGTTTTTTTATTAAATAGATAAGAAATTATTAAATAACATTACTTTATGATATCATCAAATTTATAGAGGACTTCGTTGAAATTGTGACGTCAAACAAGTCAAATATATATATATATATATATATATATATATATATATATATATGCACAGGGTATTTAAAAAGTTATGTTAATTTTTAAATTTCGCGGGTTTGGAGAGTCCGCCTGTATAAAAAATTTTTTATTCTGTTGGTACGCATTCCTCTGAAGTACGATAAAATTTTCCGCAATTTTCATTGCTTACTTTTTAAGTGGTAGCAGCTAACGTTAGACGTGTTTTTTCGAGCTTGGCAATTTTCGTTTGTGAA
Organism: Sycobia sp. Sy_11; assembly: GCA_018907035.1. Lineage (NCBI taxonomy): Eukaryota > Metazoa > Arthropoda > Insecta > Hymenoptera > Epichrysomallidae > Sycobia > Sycobia sp. Sy_11. The sequence continues at coordinate 8,739 of JACCIC010000187.1, forward strand.
AAAAATGGACCAAAGAATTTGTATTCAATTTTGCATAAAAAATGAAATAAAGTGGAATGAAGTTTGTAAAATGTTAACAGTGGTATATGATGAGTCTGCTAAAGCAAGGATTTACGAGTGGCATAAGAGTTTCCAAAATAGCCGTGAAAACGTTGAAGATGACGAACGACCCGGGCGCCCAAGCAAATGAACAACCGATGAAAACGTGAAAAAAGTTAAAGAAATGGTTATGAACGATCGCTGAATCACAATCAGAGAAGTCGGTGATGATGTTAGCACATCAGTTCGCTCATGCCATGGAATTTTTTCGGATCTTTTGGATATGAAACTTGTGGCAGCAAAATTTGTTCCAAAATCGTTGAATTTCGAACAAAAACAGCGGCGAATGGAAGTTGCGGGAGTAACTAGGAGTCGCTAAAGTTAATAACGATGTAGAATTACTAAAATGTGTTATAACAGGTGACGAAATATGGGTTTACAGATATGATGTCGAAACTAAGGCTCAATCGTTCTAGTAGAGGTATTCAAGACCGAAAAAGACTCGACAAATGCGGTCGAATGTGAAGGTTATGCTCACTTTTTTCTTCGATTTTAATGGCATAGTGCATCATGAACTTTTGCCACAAAGTCAAACAATCAATAAGGAGTACTACCTACAAGTTCAACGCCGATTGCGTGAAGCAATCCAAAAAAACGCTCGGATTTGGGGCAAAACAATTCATAGCTTTTGCACCATGATAATGCACCTGTTCACATTTCATTGCTTGTTCATGAATTTTTGGCCAAAAACAAAACTTTAACGATGCCTCAGCCTCCAGATTCGCCAGATATTGCTCCATGTGACTTTTTTCTATTTCCAAAAATAAAGAGAACATTAAAAGGCCGTTGTTTTACAAGCATAGATGACATTAAAAGCGAATCGCTGAAAGAGCCAAAAGCTATTACAAAGATCGAGTTTTAAAAGGATTTCGAGAATTGGAAAAAGCGTTGGCACAAGTGCATTATATTCGAGGGGGATTACTTTGAAGGGAATAAAATAAATATTGATGAGTAAATAAATATTTTTTCATAAAACGAAAATTCTCGTTATTTTTGGAACACTCCGCATATATATTAAAAAATAAATTAAAGAAAGAACAATAAATTTTATCGATTTTTCAACATGATTATGAGCGAGTCGTTAATGTTTATTAACGATTATTCCTCAAAACGCACTTTCTTATTGCTGAAAAAAAATATATTGACCAAATTACATATATGCACGACTCGTGAAAAACAGCGTAAGTTATTTTATTTTTTTTTCTACAAAATCTATTGCAATAGAATTAAACGTATTTTATGATATTCTAGTATTTTGACTCAATACGAAAACATTCCTATTTTTGCTTTCCTGTCAAATTTATACAGTATGGACTTTAAGTGTAGTTTCTTTAAATATTAAAAGCACGAGTAAGGCACTCGTGTAAAGCCAGCTGCTCTGCACGGGTCATCTCGCCAAGTTCTATAGACGTGGTCTTCTCCTTATAGTTCTATCACCATCCTTTTCCACTCTCTCTCTCACTCTCTCTCTCTCCCTTTCTCTTCGCCTCTTTTACATCTCTTCTTCACATCCCTTTCAACATCGTCGCCGAAGTATTATGGATTTCCTGTTAATTCCGCCAGGACGAGCGCCTCCTCCAAGCGTCACACTTGTATATACATCTGTACACACACCCACACAAACACACACACACACACACACACACACACACACACACACACACATACCGCGTGCAGGCTTTCTGGCGTTAATATTGGCACGACGCACTGATACGGTCAAAGGTAATTTTTCATGATAGATCACGCTCGGGGCGTATATACACTTGGAGGGGAGAGGGATTGAGGAGAGGCACGTTATATTATGTACGCGACGATCGAAGGTAAGTAATGCAAAGCCCCATATACGCCAGCGCTCGCGCGCAAGATCAAAGGTACGCGCTGCGCGCCGCGTTTCCTCGTCCGCGATGCGACCGACGCTTCGATTGATCGATTTTATCATCCGCCTCGATCCCGGTGAGTGTGGAATGGTGTCGATGACGTGAAAAATTGCCGATAAGAGAGGCCTTTGGACACCAACTATATTGCTAACTGGGGTTTTACCTCCGACAAGCTGTGCATTAAGCGTGTGACCCGGTGGAATATGTGTGTGTGTGTGAGCGCGCGTGTATGTTCGTGTGTGACGTTCTACAAGAGGCAATATATAAGAGATCTGAGAGATTTTTCATCCTATACCCCTCTACGTATCGTGCAGTTTAGCTTTTGTTAGCGAGGTTGCGCGCGGAAAAGGGAAAGCCTTTGTATATAATGACAATGGATGAGGGGCAAGGGGAGGGGCCGTCTTTCTTCTTCATTGATTCGTTGACGCTTTGGTTTTTTAATTTTTGGGTCGACGCAAGAGTTAAGCCGAGCGCGAATAAAACCAATTGACCGTGGATCAATTTTATCGGAGGCGTTCTTGCGGCAACGCTATCTTTTCTCACCTATTTTAGCCCTTGACCAGACAGGGCTTGATTTAAATTTTATTAATGTTGAAAAAATAAGTACATCTGTTATATTTACAGATTGCAGTAATATAGATAATTTTTTAACGAAAAAGGGACATTTATGATGGAAAATGGATGCACGTTAGCTTAATCAACATATTTTCCGTCATTTTCTACTATTTTTTCCTATCTGTCTAGCAATATGGTATTACCGTGGCGAAAGAAAGATTGTGGTTTCCAGGTGATCCAATCATCCACAAATTCTCGGGCTTTTTGAACATCTCGTAAGGCCCCAATTTAGCGAGCTCGCGATCACTGTAAGTAGACGCTCAGTTTAAGTATATTGTAAGCATATTTTAGTCTATGTATTACGCCTTTAGTTTAAGTACATGTATTATGAGTTAGTATTACTCACCGTCCGATATTTGCGTAGTTACAACTTTTAATTGTAGAAATAGTTTCTAGTAAAGCTTGTAAAATATTATGTTACGTATGTTATGTAATATAATATATTATGTAACTATAATAAACATACTCTTGTCTCGGCTTCTCCCTCAATTCCGTGAGGGTATTTATGTCGAGACAAGCTGTGAATATTTATCTCGAAACTAGAATTTTATTTTATCCATCAACCTTTCCCTCACTCATTCTGTTTATATATATATATATATATATATATATATATATATATATATATATATATATTAGGTTGTCAAATATCTCCCTTTCGCCTTTTCGTTTTATGAATTTCATGGCTACGTACAAAGCGCTACAGAGCTCGCATCTTGCAATACATCATTTGAAAGGTCTTGACATAGCGTACAAAACGACGCTATGCATAATTAGTTTGGATATTGCGTTCAAAAGTTATAGACGTCTAAATATAGAGTTCACTAACGCCGAAATTCGCGCTATTTTAAAGTTTTCCTTCGTCAAAGGCATATCCGCTAGAGAAACGTTCCGCGAGATTAATGGTGTTTTGACTAGTTTTTGAATAGTTTCGACGATTCAGAGCCGGTGAAAACGACACCATGGATAAGCTGGACGGCGGAAGACCTGTGAGGACGAATGCCGATCAAATCATGAAATTTATCGAGTTAGACCGACATGTGGCATCTCTGACATCGCTCAGGAGATGAGAGTTAGTCACGAAACCATTTTCAACCATTTGCAGAAGGCTGGATACAAAAAAAGCTTGACGTAAAAAAAACCTTCTGGACCGAATCAAATCCTGCGATGCGCTACTGAAACGGAACTAACTCGACCCATTTTTGAAGCGGATGGTGATTGGCGACGAAAAATGAATCACATATAACAATATTAAGCGAAAGCGGTCGTGGTCCAAAGGCCGGTGGACCGTCCCAAACAGTGGCCAAGCTTAACGGCCAGGAAGGTTTTGCTCTGTGTTTGGTGGGATTGGAAGGGAATCATCCACTATGAGCTGCTCCCATATGGACATACGCTAAAATCTACCATCTACTGTGAACAACGGGACTGCTTGAAGCAGGCTATCGATCAGAAGCGTCCACAATTGGCCAACACGAAGGATGTATTGTTCGACCAGGACAACGCCAGACCACACACTTCGTTGATGACTCGTCAGAAGCTACGGGAGTTCGGATGGGAGGTTTTGTCGCATCCACCATATAGTCCGGACATAGCTCCAAGTGATTACCACCTGTACCTGTCCAGGTCGAACGTGCTTGGCGGTGTAAAGTTGGATTCAAAAGAGGCTTGTAAAAAGTGGCTGTCCGAGTTCTTCGCAAATAAGGAGAGGGATTTTTAATAGAGGAGTATTATGAAGTTGCCGTCTAGATGGAAACAGATTATCGAACAAAACAGCGCATATTTAAAGTAAATCCGACACTGTAACACTTTTTATAAAACATTGAATGAAGAGAAAAAAAGCGGAAGGGAGATATTTGACAACCTAATATATATATCATATCATATCATCTTATATCCTATCATATCATATCATATAGTATCATATCATATCATCATATCATACCATACCATACCATATCATATCATATCATATAATCATATCATATAATCATATCATATCATATCATACTAATTTATAAAGACAAAGCGTGGTTTTGTTTGTACGCGATAACCGAAAAAACTACTAAACCGATTGTTTTGAAATTTGACACATAGATTCTATATTATCTTGGCAAGGACATAGGCTATGTTTTTTATTGAATATCATTTCACTTTCTTCAATCAATTAAGTTAATGGCTTTAACAATCAATTTCACCAGCGGCAACTACGTGGCGTCTTAAATAACGAATGTCAACTCAAAGTAGTCCGCTTAAAGTATTAATACCAGGCCAGCTCAGACGAATATTCATATCCAACTTTGGGATTCGTATCATAAAGAAGGTGTGGCGTTAGTTCGAATTACCTTTTTTGTTCTTCAGGTTAATCTGACACTACTCTCACACCTTATGGATATCCTTTAATTTTTGTAAATTTTACTTTCTCTTACGTAGAAAATCTCTCTCTCTCTCTCTCTCTCTCTCTCTCTCTCTCTCTCTCTCTCTCTCTCTCCCTCTCTCTGTCTGTCTGTCTTTCTTTCTCCATCTCTTATAAAATAATTTATTATGCCAAATCATACTAAATATAGTTAGTGACGACAAAATATATTTCTGTTTTCATAAATTATATGAATTTCAGAATTGTGGCAAGAAACTATGTTTTTTTTTTAGTTTGAACAAAAGAAATGATAGCAAAATAGGATTCTTTACCAACAACCTCGAAACTATGAATATATGTATAAAATATATCGTCACTTCTGCATAAAAGATCAATATCCATTGTCTGCTTAAAAAATATGCTATTCGGATACTAACATTTTGCTTAAATTTCAGTTGGCATCACTACGAAAAAAATTCACCGTATTTAATTGAAAAAACTGAAATATACTATATATATATATATATATATATATATATATATATATGTATATATATTTATATATATATATATTATATTGTACATATTATATATACACATTTTAAATACGGTTTCTACTGATAACTATTGTATTGGCGTGTACGGGCGGTTGATTACGATATCCCGTTGCCTCAAGACGATTTCTATAGGCAGTTGTGTGTTCCGATGATAGAATGCGATGTCCAGGTGTCTCTGGGCGATTTCTACGGGGAATATTGTATTTAGTTGATAGATAACAACGTCCAGGTATGAGGAAATCAACTTCTATGGGAAGATTCGTGTTAGGACGATAAAATACGATATCTAGGTCTTTCGAACAACTTCTATGGGGACTATTGTGTTTACTTGACCGTAAAGTTCTACGGGGAGTTTCGTGTTCGGATGATAGAATGCGATTTCCAGGTGTTTTGGAACGACTTCTACGGAGAATTTCGTTTTCGGACGATAGAAGACGACGTTCAGGTATGGCGGGACGATTTCTAGGGGGAGTTTCGTGTTTACTTGGTAGGAAACGATGTTCAGGTATGTTGCGTCAACTTCTACGGGGAGTTTCGTGTTCGGATGATAGAATGTGATTTTCAGATGATTTGGAACGACTTCTACGGGGAGTGTCGTGTATAGTTGGTGAGAAACAATGTCCAGGTATGTCAGTACAACTGTTATGAAGAGATTCGTAGTCTATCATTCGAACACCCACACTTCGAGTAAGAGACGGCCTGGGTTACCTGGACATTGTATTCTACGTCCCCAACACAAAACTCTCTATAGCAATCTTCATCAGACATTTTCTATAGTCCGAGCATGATACTCTCCTTAAATGTCGTCTCGAGAGACTTGGAAATCTTTTTCTACCGCTCGAACTCGAAAGTACAATTTTCTTCATCGAAGCCGTATTTAATATGCATATATATATATATATATATATATATATATATATATATATATATATATAGTACAAAATGGTCGGTAAAATATCAACTTTTTGAAGTGGACGCTATATTGAAACAGCTTTTTATACAGAAGCGACGATAGGTAAATTACGGTCAATTATTTATAGAAATATAGATTTTTATATATAGAGTACTTTTTTACTTAGATATTATTGAATTATTTATGAAATCGGTTAAATTATTATCTCGGGCGAAGCCGAGGCGGGGGATGCTAGTTTATATATATATATATATATATATATATATATATATATATATATATATATATAGGTAAGTGTTCTATAATCTTCTCCTTTCTGCATATGAGCAAATAGTATAGTGTGACATTAAGTAAATTCATACTTACATAAACTACTCTAATAATACAAAATCTAACCTGCTCGATTAATATTGCTGATAAGATAAGATAAATATCAATATAAGTTACCATTTATTAATGTAAAAATTAAACAAAACAATTTATCGAAAAAAACATTTATAATTTACAATAAAATAGTTATAATAAAATATCAAAAAAGAACCCATAGAACTATCGATCCATCATAGAATATACAAGTTTTCTATATTTTCCAAAGTGATCATTAATAGAAAAACTGCGAAGAATTCAAAACATGACCATAAGATTAACACTTGGGTACCGAACAAGTACTCTGACAAACATACTTTAGCAGAATCTAAATTATTATTCTTAAAAGAAAGAGCGATGTACAGTAACTATATAAATATAATAATATCCATCAAATAATTACTAATGTATGAAAAATGAAATTAAATAATTAAAAATTAAAATGAGAACGCCTTGAACGCAAAGGATGCCTCTAAACTTTTACTCTATTGCATAAGAATTATTGAACAAATACTTCCTCAATTTTTTCTACATATCACTATAACACTTGAACATACAACTATAACATTGTATCTAAATAATATTAACGAAGATATCGATTTCCGGCTGAGTTTAACAGAACAAAAATGAGTAAATTAAAGAAGTAATAGAAAAAAAATGGTTATGTAATCTATACAGCTGATAGCGTATCAGAACAATCTACTTCAGTAGGATGTAGCTGCGTTGTTGACATGCCTGAAAATAAAAACGTTATTGGTAAAAGCTGAAAAAAATTTGCTTCGATATTCACCGCATAATGTACCGCGATTAACACTGCCATTGATTTCGCCTTAATGCAACCAGACCAAAATGTAATTATTTTCTTAGATTCATTGAGAGCGCTGACAGGACTATAAACCTTTAATACTAATATCAAAATAAATCCTAACATTTTCGAAATTAAGAAAAAATACATAGAATTTTCTCGGAAACCAAAAATGGAAACAGGATAAAAATTTTTTGCTTACCAGCGCACTCAAGAATCTTAGGAAATGGAGATGCTGCTATCAACGTAAAAGAAGCTGCAAAACAGGAAATAAATAGTAGTTTAAAAATTCCATTTGTACTTTTTAAATCTTTTACTAAAAAACATGGCGTAAAGCAAACTGAAACAAGAATCTTAAAAAAAAGAGCTCAATAAAAGGTAATGAACATTTTGCCCACTTCTAAAAAAAGTCGAAAAAACCACAGTTGCAAGGTATGAACTTACACAGAGACATAATCTCAACAATAAAAAGGTCTATATCTAGACACAATAATCTTGCTTGTTCACTTTTTCAAATTCATATACTTGATCGCTCATTATGTGAATGCGGAAAATACACAGAAGAAATAGATCATATTTTATCGCAATGTGCTTTAATATGACAATGAGCAAACAAATCTAATAATTGACTTAACTAAATTAAAAATATTTCTACCACTTACATATAGTAATTCTATATCATAATTCTATATCAACCATCAACGAAAATTTATAAAATACTATATGATTACTTACAAAAATTTAACTTAAAAGTCTAAGAATATAATTATACAAACATCTGTAATATTATTAGCAAAATAATCTGTCTACGAGATTAGAAATTTGCTTAAAATAATATAAAAAATTTACATATTTTTATACGTTCATTATAGAATGTTTTCATGCGGTTGATTTGATGAAGGTTTTATAAACGTTTATCCTAACGTTCGTGATCGATATGTTATTACTCATATAACATCGATGGTATACATGAAGAATTTCTATTCCAATTTTGTAAGTTGAATCGTAAAATAAAATTCGTAGGGAAATAAATCGATAATTCTAATATATCATCAATTTATAGTCCAATTTTCATCTCGCCTGTTACGAAAAAATGTCACGATTCAAAGCATACGTACAGCGCGGGGGTAATCGGAGGTGAGAGCGGGAGCGAAAGTAATTGATTTGACGGATACCAACTTCTGTACTATAACAGTCCGGGATGAAAACGTTGCTCAACACAAGGTGGACGCCGCTGGAAAGTAATGAGAGAAAATCCGATACTGATGTTCGCAAAGCCTATCGTGATCGTACGAAAGAGTATATACCTGGAGCAGCAACAATTGAAACTCAACCACATTTTTTTACATTATAAATATAATCGGTAGTGCGAAACTGAATTTAGGTCTATAAAAAATATTTATTAACATTATTTTCCAATGGTTTAAAGCCAAATATTATCAAATAAGACAAGAATAAATATTTTAATTCATTGGTTAAGTAATTAGAAAATGTTAAATTTGCCTCGAAATCTCACCCTAAATCCAGTGCACCATAAAGAATTTGAACTATTAAGTAATATCTTAATTTAGTACGTACAACACGATCGTAGGTAAGCCGAGATGGTGAACGAATATGGACCGAACTATCTACAGTTATCTGCATTAATAGTATTTTCTTTAATATATAATATATATATATATATATATATATATATATATATATATATATATATATATACAGTTATTTAACAAAATATTTTCACACTGAATTGTTCTATTATGATATGACAGGTTATTTAAAGTAAAAGAAAATGACAGATACAAACTACACGTTTTTATGAGTATTCGTGTTTCTGATTCAGTGCTATGCAGGCATTATCGAGGTGCTTTCATTGGTAGCACGCATTTTGAAACGAAATGATAGTCTATTCTCATAATGTTTATAAGACTTCTAATGAAATAGATAAAATTCTCTCTCTCCCCCCTCTCTCTCGCTCTCTCTCTCCTCTCCCTCTCTCTCTCTCTCTCTCTCTCTCTCTCTCTCTCTCTCTCTCTCTCTCTCTCTCTCTCTCTGCCCTCTCTCACCCTCCTGCCCCTCTCTCGGTTTCATATATTAACGTCGTCGAAATGTGAAACAGAGATTTAAATTTAAGATTACATTCTGTGCTTCGCTAAAAAGAATTGTTTCAACAGTAATACACGTAATAAAAAAACTGTCAAGTGAACTTGTTTTATTATAAATTATTATTTTAAAATTCAAATTCAAAAATTGTTCAGTTTCCCATTATTTAAAATTCTAAATTTGAATGACAGTCAAAAGAATTAAATTCAAAATATTATATAATTCTTACGAATTTTGTGATGGGAAATAAAAAGAACGAAATTAGCCAAAAGGCTAAAAGTTTACGAAAGTGGCCAATGGAGAGGAGGGAGTTGCTAAGGATGAGAGAGAGAGAGAGAGAGAGAGAGAGAGAGAGAGAGAGAGAAAGAGAGAGGAAGAGTGAAAAACATTTAATTCACTTACCCGAAGACGCCGACGGCCACAGCGGCTTCGCGCAGCGCTCGCTCTTGGTCCATCTCGACCAGGGCCTCCGGCCTGATGGTCGCCGTGTTGCGGGGCTGCCTCTCGTTCTGCACAGCTGTAACAGACCTTTTTTGCATTGTAATCACACGAGTAGCGGGAATGTAAAGGACGATTGATTGAATATAGTCAAGGGCAAATTTACGTGTCAATCTAATACAGAAATTAAACTTTGAGGATTGGACAGTAGGACCATTAGGGTTAAAATTCAATTTCACTCAGATAGCTTTACCATGTCTAATTTTATTTACCTATTAAAATATTATACCTAGCAGTTGTGAGATATGAGAGATTCTTTATCTTGAGACTTTTTTTTTGTTCTATCTACAGAATTTGTTAATAGTTTTTTCCACATGAGTGAGAAAAGGGAAGACTTTAATATGCTATTTTTGTTTAAAAATCTAAGTTATAAACTATATTAGAATATATTTTTTCAAAAGCATCCTAAACAGTATTTTCATTGAAGTACTTCGTAGCTGATGACTCTCGGTGAATTTTGCTAAAAAATACGGAAAAAACTTCTTCCGAGCATATAGACGGATATGAAAAGGTTCCATAGGTGGACAAATCCAGTCTGCGGGGTATTCTAAAGTGCAAGAAAACAGTATATATTATTTTATACTCAGACTCTATTTGGAGCACCCTGGTGTCCGTCGATAATCCTCGTGGTTTAAGAGGGTATATGGTATATCACATTTACATTACACAATAAAAAAGGATATTTGAAGTATGTTAAAAATATTATATATAAAATTAATTTTTTCTATAATAAGTAGACATTATTAGCTAAAATTTTACGGGTTTCAGACCTATTTAAATCCACACGATTCGAAGCTATAATAGGAAGTACTTACAATCTCCAAATTCACTGACCGCAGGATTTCAATCAAACCAATCGATCAAATGATATATTTATTTTAATATAAGAACAGAGAATGGTATTGAAAAATTTAGAAAAAATAAAGTAAAAATGTACACGCAAAAAAATTAATCGTACTGAAATCGATATTGGTTACACCAAAATTGTTCAAACTGCATTCTCACTTTTCATATGAAAATAAATATAGTAAAAAACAGTATCCTCAAATTACAACTCGTTTAATTCATTGATTTCAAATTGCGGAATTAGAATGGTGTATGAACTTCCTATTATAGTTTCAAATCGCATGTGGATTTAAATAAGTCCTGAACCCTTCAAATTAAAGCTTTTAATGTATACCTATTATGGAAAAGATAATAAGATTTATATATAATGATAACTTTATATATAATTATACCATATTTCAATTCCTTTTTTTATTTCATATATTTGATGGTGTTGCGTCACCTTAATCATCGACTTTAATGAAAACCACCAACTTTTGTCCGTAGTCGGAGTAATGAATTAATCCTGAGTATCTTTGCGTCTGAACCTCGAGCTACAAACTTATACCTGTCGCAATATAACGCGAGTACAAAAATGGAGTTAATTACGTTAATGTACGTAATTAATCAACGTAATTAATGTACGTAGAATTCTTATATATTTATTGTGACCGTATGAGGACCGAATGTAAAATTGTAAATGGTATAGAACCGAGTCGAATTATAGCTAAAGTTTGAAATATATATAAATCCATTTGAATGGTTCCACTCTTATGTAATCGGCCGAACCCGTTGCAGAGGAAATGGTAAGCGTTCAGTTTCAAAATCATCAGCGGTAAAAACTGGCCTTAATATTATATGATTCACATTTAAGGGGAATTTTTCATCAGCGTGCTCGGAAGAAATTGTTTTTTAAGTTCAAAAGGTTTTCATCGATAGGGCAATTTTTCATAACATAATATAGTGTGGGATCCTTTTATTCATAGTGAACTGACTCTATGTGCAGGAATGGGGGCATAGACACGAATATTTTAAAATGGTATTGCATGATCATTCAGTATCTGTATAATGAAATATGGTTTGCTATATATAAATTTATATATATATATATATATATATATATATATATATATATATGTAAGCTATATATATAATCATCTGTCTGAACTAACTGCAAGAATTACGCAATAAATTTCCAATTTCATTCGCCATATATATATATATATATATATATATATATATATATATATATATATAAACAACATCCATATAATTAAAGTCCATACCAATTTGTTCTGGTCCATGGCGCGGTACGGCCCAGGTTCCAGGGGTTCCCTTCCCATTCGGAGAGCCCTCCGGCCAGTTCGCCGTCAGAACGGGGTGCGCGCAAGAGGGATGTAACGTCACTAACTATTCGCAGGGTAGATGTGGAGCGTCACCATTGGGAAGGAAGAGAGAAAGAGAAAGAAAGAGAGAGAGAGAGAGAGAGAGAGAGAGAGAGAGAGAGAGAGAGAGAGAGAGAGATGGTCGTGGCTGATGCGCGCGACACGTCCGACCGCAGGACGTTCCAGCGACGCCTTCCCGGGACAACCTCCCCTCACCCCTCGGGCTATTCTAGCACGCCGGGATTCCACGTATCTTTCTCCGTTTGAACAATGCTCGGAAGTATACATTGTTTCTCTAATACGTCTCTGTTCCTTTCTCTCTCCTCTGTTAATCAATATTATTATGTTAACTTCTATATATAGGTATATAAATATATATATATATATATATATATATATATATATATATATACACACTTATAAGAAAATTATATAAGCCAATGGCTGACAATTTATTATTAGTTTCATAAAATTTATTTGAAACTGTAGTAATTTTTCAGATGTTTAAAGCCAAATTACTAAACAGTATTCTAATGTTTACTGAAAAAATTTTTCTTCGTGTGATATAACAATGAATAATAAGTTATGCAATCTTACTAAACTTCTCATACTATTTTCCTACCTAATAATGGTTTATAATTCGATCTGTATAACGTTGAGTAAAAAATATTTAGATCAATGTTTGTAATCGAAAGCAAGTATATTATATACATAATACTCAAAAAATCAATCCATATAGTATCTCTTCTATTCCCATTGAAAATCACCCAATCTCTCTCTGTCTCCGTCTCTCTCTCTCTCTCTCTCTCTCTCTCTCTCTCTCTCTCTCTCTCTCTCTTTCTCACTCCTCAAGCAAAGAACGAATGCTCGTGCTCATCATTCATGACTCACAGACTACGTATATGTTTATTATATTATACGGCAAACATTTTCTTTCTCTCATATAAGAGCCGTTTCCGTTTCAATGGTTATTCGTCAAGTTCACGTAACGCGGTTATGTCACGCGGTGCGGTAGCGCTGAGCATTCGGCGGGGGACGGGTGTTTGGCACAGGGCGCCTGCGTCTGACAACAAATTTAACGGGTCGCGCAGAAATCAGATGCATTGTTTGCGGAAACAGAGAGAGAGAGAGAGAGAGAGAGAGAGAGAGAGATAGACAGACAGAGAGGGCAATGTTATAGTAGCAACAGCATAGCTTATCGAACTGTTGCTTACGTAACTCGTCCTGCGCATCTCTTATATATATATATCATTCGCGAAGTTGGCGAACGAAAAATGACAAGCCCCCTCTCTCTCTCTCTCTCTCTCTCTCTCTCTCTCTCTTCCATCCAACTCTCTGCCTTCGAGCTGCCGCGCCGGCACGTGTATTATAACGCTTTGAATTCTATTCAGAGGATGTACCAGCGGCTGTAGCCGTACCGTCTTTGTCTGCTTTATATTCTTCTGGAATTATGACTGGAGTTTTCGTGGATGTGGAGATGTTTGGGAGCTAAGTGAAAATACGCTAGCTCGCTCGAGTAAATTTTTGTCAATCTTTTCTTCTGCTTGATGCGAATTAAAGATTTCAAGGGTTCAAAGCTAATTTTGTAGGATGCTGAAGCTGACAATGGAAATTATGTACATACAGCTCAGCACCCTAATACTACTCATCACTAGATAAATTAAATATTATATTTTATAAAGGAATAGACTTTTCAACACCAGAAGCTGATTCATGTTTTACTCAAGACTTTTAAACGCATTTAATATGAAGTATAGAAAAAGTATAGAATTGACTCTTTTTTCTGAAATATCTTCACTTAAGTGCACAAGAGATGTTGAGACTATATCTACTATCTTAATACAATTTTGTACTCACTGTAACGATCATCGTAAAATCTAGGCAAATTGCCTTCAGTTTGCTCAAATATATTCTTTGCTAGGTGATTGCAATTAGTTTTTTTAAAAAAAGCCTACATACCAGTTAGTAATAGACACTAATGCTATTCATATGACGGACTTTTCGAGATCAGGGATGTCTGCAATTAGCTGTTTTATGGAGTAAGCTTGTTTGTGAAGCGTTTTGTTATTTATGTATAAAAGTAACTATGTCATTTTCAACTCTCAGATTCAGGCGTCTTTAACTACATATGGATTGAATAGGATAGTTTTCAGTGATGGTTGAAGTTTAGAATTTGTTTTTTAAGGATTTAGGATTCCTTAAATTGTATTGCTAATTTTGGGTGGCTGTATCTAAGCCTTATAAGTTTCGGATTTTTTTAATTTGAATTGAATTGCTGTAAGAGCATATTTGTGTTTGTGGGTTATTTTTGAAAATATGGAGATTTAAAATGCGATATGACAGAAAACTCGACGCACCTTTGAAGAATAAAAACTATATTTTTAAAAAAATACCACTTTTACTCGAAGTGTGGTACTAAGCTGCCCTGTGGCGATTACGTAATCGAAATAATCTTGGGGAGCATCCATCGCGAAGATGGAAGATCCCGGCTCGATATCCGTCTGAGCGCCAAAGACCCACTGCCCGTTTCTTTTCTTTTTTTTTTTTTTTGAAAAATGGACAATAACCGATTTTTTTGTTTTCATAGTACTTTTAGGTTATAATACCTTGAAAAGTAAGAACGTAATTCGATAATTGGAAGAGCAGATTCTTAATAAGCACAGCAAAAATCTTCGAAGAAGAACACTTTATGTAATTAGTATTTATGTATTATTAGAAAATATTCTTGTAATCAATTGGAAAAATTGAATAAACTTTACATAAGGTCCTATATTATATTCGAATATTTTTGAAGCTTTTTGATTGTTATTGAAATAGCTATTATCCACTAACCGGTAGGACAGGGCGAAAGAAGATGAAATTGCGGAAAGAGGTCGACGGAGCCGCCTTCGGATGTTCTACGTTGGCTTAGACTCTCGGGGGCATCTCGTATTCCTTAAATCCGTTAAAAAAAGAATTATACAGCATATGTAAGCGATAATGTTGTAAGTAGCGCCAATTAAAACTTGTACAATGTTCTTAATTATTATGTGTATAATGAGTACTGTAATATAATTTAGCGCTTGTCTTACCAGTGAGGGCATCCACTACTTATTTGATAACAGTATACGTAGTTCATAACTCGGGAGGTCCTACAAAGACTGTCCCTTATCAATGATTCACGTGAAAAAAGTTTTTTGTACAGTACGCTTTTTATAGTTTCTTACAGGCTAAATAATGGACGTCGCCAACATTAACGCAAGAAAATCTTTATGTGGAATATTTTTTACACGGAGTTTCTTTTCTGTTCGCTAGAGAAAAAAACGCGGGATAGATGTACGTTTCGTTTTTACATGGGACTGAGGGATAATGAGGAATTTCACATGCTACATTTCTAAATAGTATTTCAACTATCGAAATGCATATTGTTTTTATTACATTAATGATTCGGTAATATCAAGACATACTGAGGTTCAGTAAAATAATGTTATCGAAAAATAGTATCGAAAAAATATAGTCGAGTAAAGTATGGTCTTGTTCTTGTATGAGGCTGGAAATTGCCTGGATTGCCTTAGTCTTGATATTCGCAAAAATGTATAATTTTTTAATTTTGAACATTTGGCCAATATTTACTTAAAACAGTTTGCGAATGCCTAAAGTATTTTTTATGATAATGATAATGATTTGATTCGCAATTAATCTTAAATATTTAAGTAAAATTATGGTTTCTAATACATTAAAGGTTTCAAATAATGTAGTATATAACTATGACCAATATTTTCATAATACATAGTTAAAAAATCTTGCCAAGATCGATATTCTTGTGACTTACGTCTTGGTCTTGGTCTTCATCCTCGTTTATAAGATCTGGTCGTGGTATTGACCTGAAACACCGGATCGATGAAACCTTAATCTACTAAATTTTTTAATTAGCGTTATTTAATAAGCGTGTTTAAACAATGTACACACAAATAATAGCGTTCTTATGTTTATTATATATTTATCATTAATCTTGCAGTTGTTATTCAAAACGTTCCCTTGTATTCAAACACCGGAATTTGTTTTTTTTTTTTGATAAACTGAGAAGAAAATATAATAAAGTACTTCCAAGCGTGAACGTAGTTTTTTCCGAATATTTAGAGGCTGGAGTCGCCGGCGCATATGTAATTCCGCGACAATAAAAACGTGCGGCACATCTCCTCTCCGCGGCTGAGCTTTTTTCGTCGTGTTGGCCAGCTTAATAGGAATGACTCTTACATATATATATATATATATATATATATATATATATATATATATATATAAGTGGACATTCGCGGCGACGGCAGCCTTTTCATGGAGCTACAAACGCGGGCTGTCCCGCGCCACTTCGCGTAGTGTCGCTTATTTATTTCTTTTTTTAGTCATCCCTTTTTTTGCATCCTCCGTTGGCTTCTCTTTGCGGGGCACGGCTTTCCCTCGTAATATAAACGCTCTCTTTCTCTAATTTGCCTAGAACGACGGGCGGCCTTTTTTACTTTTTCCCCTTTTTATTCTTTTTCTTTTTTTTTGCTAACTAAAGATGGATAAAGAGCGAGAATGAAGAAAGAAAAGAGATGCAGACAAAAAGAGAGAGACAAAAAGAGACAGAGATACTAGGTATCGATGTTATTTATTTATTTAGAAGAATAGGACTAATTTATTTACTTTGATTTAAATAGAAAATTATTTAAGATGCTTTTTGAAAAATAATTGATAAATTTGGAAAGTTTGTAAGACGTATTATCTTTTATGTCAAAGAATAATAATATATCTATGTATCATGATATAGTTTTATTTACATACTTTAAAAAAAAAAATTAGGAGGCGAACTTAGTTTCCGACCTTTTTTAATGGAAAAAAGTACCTTTATGATGGAAAATAGATACACGTTAGCTTGATCAAAATATTTTTCGTCATTTTCTACTACTTTTTCCCATATTTCTGGCAATATGAATATACTGTGGCGATAGAATAATGGCGGTTTCGAGGCGATCCAATCATCCACAAATTTTCACAGTTTTTGAACATGTCGCAAGTGCATATCATCGAGGTCGTGCTGTATCGATCTGAATAAGTGGTAATCAGAAGTCGCATACTGCGCTATGTCTAGCTGCATTTGGCAAAACTTCCCATTCGAGCTCCAACAAGGTGTTTTTGATGGCTTTCGCAACATGTGATCGAACGTTGGTGTTCAACACAAGGACTGGGAGCGAGAAATTTCACAAAATAAATTATAGAGAAAAATTACAAAAATATATAAACTTTAATAATTAACAATTTATAATTAAGATGTACAGATATAAATATTAATGATACTCGCCTCGAAAGACAATCGAAAAAAGAGCGCAACGTTCGAGTATGAAAATCACAAATGAATCGCTCGCTCTTAATGAGTCCCTTATATAGCGTTGTGCCGTCGCCCCACCACCATCCAGACCTCCTCGGTCCTTTTTTTCCAAACCGATAAGCCGCTCCGGCTTGTAACCTTACACCTTGCAACAGCGCTCAGAAAAATATGACCATGCCGGCCACGGTTAACAAACTCCGTAGTTGTCTCACCGTGCTCGTCCACCCCCGTTGGAATCTTCGGGATTCCTTTAATGGGGCAGTCCGACTTCGGAAAAAATCCGAAGCTCGGAGAGGTCTCCAGGCCACGGGCAAGCCCATGCACTGCCAAGCTAGCGTTAAAGGTCAAATTTTCCTCTCTCTCTCTCTCTCTCTCTCTCTCTCTCTCTCTCTCTCTCTCTCTCTCTCTCTCTCTTTTCCATTGTCTCTTTACAAATGTTTTCGTGTCATTCTATATAATGAATTATGTTCCTGCATTTGCTCAGCTCTGGGCTGCGGAATGAGGAATACCTTCAGAGCAAAACCCTATGGGAAAAATCTCTGGAGGAGAAAACTCATTCCAGGAACAGAATTCATCATATGATTCTTATTAATAATTTAAACAATAAATTGTCGCTCGCTTACAGAACGTCTTACATTACATCATCGACTGAGCTTATCTACTAATTTTATAGCCTTCATTTCCGCTTATCGACTTAAATATAAACATAAGTTCTCTAAATAATCTTAAATTAATGCTTTCACTTTCATTTTATCATCAGGATTTGATTTACATACGATGTTAACAAAAATGAATTTAAACATAGGAATATACAAGCTGTTCGCTACAGTTGGTATACAAGAAAATGACTGCGCCTATTGCTCGCGATTGCTGGTCTAAGTTCGATCAATTTCTGTTACAAATCAAGTTTGTATACCTCGGCAGTGACGGTTTCATTTGGCTTTAGCAGCTCGTAGTACAGCAAAACCTGTTCGTTTCACCAAATGCACAGTAATACCTTTTGGCCGTGGATGTTCCATTTTGGTGTCGATGTGGACGGCTGGCCTGGATCCACTTATATCTTTTTGCGTTTAGGATTGTCATAGTAGATCATCTTTTCATCACCAGTCACAATACGCCATAGAAAACTCTTCATTTTTGCCTGGCAAACAAAGACAGTGCGATGCTGTATCAATTTATACTGGCACTTTCGGTCAAATCATGTGGCATTCATTTTCCTTCTTTATGAATCTTTCCCATCGCATGTAAACGTTCGCCAACTGCTCTGTCACTGACTTCTAACTGATTAACGAGTTCTTTCTCCGTTTGAGCAGAGTTTTCGTCCAATAATGCTTGTAATTCCTTATCTTCAAACTGTTTCGGTTGTCCGGACCGTTCTTTGTCGTTAACATCAGTATCTCCACTTCTAAACCGCTGAAACCACTCTTTACATGTTGTAAGCGATGTAGCTTGTTCGCTATAACATTCTTGAAACAATCGATAAGTTTCTGCTACACTTTTTTTAAAATCAAAATAGTGCAATAGGATATGTCGAAAAAACGATTTATCACAATTCATTTTTCTCTGATCAAAAAATTATATCGCCATCTAAACGTGAAGGTCGGAAACTAACTTCGCCTGCTAATATATATACTATTTCGAAAAAAATATTGTCGTATATTAAATAAAATTTTCTGAAATAATTTGAAAAATAATTAATAAATGCAATAGCCATAAGAAAAGAAAATAGAGTTACATACATGGTATACGAGTGAAACGGCAAGTTACCTATTCAAATATATTCGATGGAAAATGAAATACCAACAATCTGTACTATACATAAAAATCTATTGTACTTGTATATTATTACCATAAGTGCGTGAACTACTAATAATTAGTCTTGGAGACTACATCATCAGATTCTTAAAAATAAGCTATGAAATCAAAATCGAAAAAAGTATCTAATAATTTTTACAACACGCTCGAACTTTAAAATCGATATTTGCACATGATTTTTGGGCTCTGATATGATGTATCAAAACTGATGTATCGAAATGCATTATTTGAATAAAAAACATAAGTCTTCTTTAACACACGGAGATTAACGAATGTACCACTATATATATGCAGTCCTGTAAACACTTTTTGAAAATCAATAAATCATGTAAAGAATCTTTTCAAAATTA
The DNA here is from genome assembly GCA_018907035.1 of Sycobia sp. Sy_11. Classification (NCBI taxonomy): domain Eukaryota; kingdom Metazoa; phylum Arthropoda; class Insecta; order Hymenoptera; family Epichrysomallidae; genus Sycobia; species Sycobia sp. Sy_11. The sequence goes on from JACCIC010000187.1 coordinate 28,647, forward strand.
TTGGATTTAATTCTACTGACGGAAAGCCGCTGAACTAAAAGATTTTTTTTTCTGAAAATAAGCTACTATAATATAGAGGGATACTAGTATTGATGTACAAATTTTCTTATAATTATTTTAACAAGCATTAGTACGCCCATAATTTTGATAAACGTCTTTATTTTAATAAAAGTAACATAAATGAACTTTTTTTTAACAAGATTTTCGCATCTGTAATCTCTAATACCTAGCGTGTATGAATCAATACGTATATGCGGTTCATCCACCTAGATTCATTATAACATCGTTGGCCTCGTTCGGAATAAGTAATCAGCTCAATATTCGGGCATTTAAGCGAGTTAACGGCTCTTCTTCATTTTTGCAGGATAACGAAGCCAAAAGCGAAAGAGAATCGCAGGCGTGAGGGAGAATGACAGAGGGATACAGAGAGAGAGAGAGAGAGAGAGAGAGAGAGAGAGAGAGAGAGAGCAAGAGAGAGATTACGTGACGATGTGTCGCCGGTATATATATGCACGCACCCTTAACTCCCGCGGGCGGCATGCATACGTTTATTTCCTCCAATTAACCCTTCGAGCCGCTCCGGCGTCGGTCGTCGGCACCGCGCTGGATGGCGGAATGGAGTGGGGGAGGGGCAGGGTAAGGGGTAGGGGCGGTTGGCCACGTGACTGCCGCGCTAACGACCTCTCCGCGTGTTTACCAAGCGTGCGGTATCCCGGAGGCGTAATTGCACGCGTCGGCAACGAGCGCGCGGTCCCGATCTGTGGAAGTCATATGTATATATACACATGTGCACACCCGCGCACACGCCTATATATGCATATATACGCATTATAATCTGGAAGCTCTGCGAACGAACTACGCTCGCGCTCGGCATAGTCTCTGTTATTATAATTGCGCGTAGCGCTTTGTAGCGCCTGCGCATCGGCGCATACGTCATATAGGGTATATACGTTTACCTGTGTATATGTGTGTGCTGCGCGTGTCCACATATGAATATATATATATATATATATATATATATATATATATATACATCCGTCGGTACACGGCACGGTCTCCCGTCCTGTCAGGGGTCCCGTACGGCCGAATAGCTCTCGACGCGGGCTTGCGGCTGTTTGGAAAAATATACCCTTGCTGTGGGGAGGGGGTAGGGAAGGGGGTAGAATCCGGACGAAATAATTATCATCGTGCGCGTATCAGCGCAAAACGTTTGCGGGCCACCGCTGATTTGGCGCTCGCAAACGCGTTCAAACACAAATTTTCTCGCTAAATAAATATAATATGTATACAATGTATTGTATTATTCGATTATTTGATACGCTGTAGTTTCTCGCACCGACGGCCGAGCCATGCGTATTTTATAGGTCTTGTATACGAGTATTAGAGTACGTCGTATTTCGACGAATAGCGATATTTCTTTCCTATTTTTGGAAGATGATCTATAGATATAGATGTTGAAGCAACCGAAGAATGTCTATAATAAAAATGGATATTCATATTTTATTTTCAAGATTTGTTTTATTTCCTTTGACATTCTAAGTATGATACGGTAAATTCAGGTGGTTGGAGTAGTCAAGTTATCCTTTGCTAATTTATAGCATACAGATTATTTTTATGTTTAATTTTAAGTTTGATTATTTTATTTCATTCTTAATTTATTTTTTTGTTAGCAGTAATATTTTATTTCAGATTCTACAGAGGTGATTATAAACAAGGACAGTCTGACTCTCATTATACACAGAAACAAATGTCTGTGAACAAGTAAATATTTTTTTGTTTTGTACGAAGTAAATTATTTTCTTAAATGAAGGAAGTATTTAGTAAATCTAAGAGGAGTCGACTTAAATGAAACGAAATCGTCTTAAATCTAGTCTTAAATATTGATACAAGTCAATACTTACATGATATCAGAACCTTTTTTCAGAATTAGTTTATTTAATAAAGACTGAAAGACCGATAAAAATATTTGTCAAATTAATTATTGAGAATACTTTCATTTCTATTAACTGTTTGTTTTCTTCATTTTAAATATCTATCGTAAATAACCTTATTTCTAACTATTTATCGTTCCATGATTAAAAAACACTTTATGTTTCCAATTAATCTTGAATTAAAAATTGAATTTCAAAAGTATTACATAAAACCATGGACTGGTTGCATGTATGTTTATAAAGTAACGCACGTAAAGTCTAATGATATTTTATTTGTAATTTCTTAAAAGCTATACAATAAATTAAGTGTAATAATAAGATTTAAAAAAAATTATTTTCTGCATGTACATATATATATATATATATATATATATATATATATATATTCATAAATACTTAATAATATATTGATAATATACACAAGTACTAAACAAATACTAATAACTTTGTCGCTTATATCGTAAAATTCATATTTAGGAAACGAGAAAAGAATAAATTTCTTATCAATCAAGGTCACGAGCGTTAAGAAAATCCCACGACGAATTCCGCTCCCTTTCAAACGAGTAGAGTAGTAGCCGTGTGTCGATGTGCTATATATATAGCGCGACATTTGCGCCGCAGAAATCCGTCCAGTGTCGCGGCGTCGCGTCGCACATCGTCGTCTCTCGGCATCGGATCGCGAGACGACGCGATGGCGCGTCAAAGCTCCCATATTCGCGCGCCACTCCCGCGCGTCCCGGCGGGCAGCAAAAGAACCCGATTCATCCTTGTCCCCGGCTTCTTGCGCTCTCACGGGCGGAGTTGGTCCAGGGACGATGGGGGATGCGGGCGGTGGGACGGCGGGGCGGAGGGAAGAGTCGGGAAATCCGATCCAATTCCTTTTTACGACATCAAGTTCGGCAATAAGAAAGTTTGCGAGGGGAAGGATCGGCGACCGTGCAGCTTCGAAGCTACGGGCGGGAGGGAGGGGGGGGGGGGTTCGCAGACGTATACGACAGCAGCGCCGAAAGCGAGACGCGACGCGGAACGTAAATGGCAGGTGCGTCTCGCCTCGCAAAGGCATTAAGAGTTGAATCGAAGCTTTTCTCTCTCTTCCCTCTCTGCCTCTCTCCTCTCGTTCTTTCCTTTCTCGGGGATTTCCTCGGTACGAGTCCCACGCGCACGCGACACGCGACTCCTCGCCTACTTTTTCCTTTTTTACGCGAGCCCAGTGGAGGGGGGAGGGGTTGATTGATTTCCACGTCTATGCGAAGAGAGAGGGGGGAGGAGAGCAAGGCGCTCTCGAAGCTTGAGTACGTCGCTGGCAGTACTGTTGGGGTTTTATTCTTTATCTCTTTTATTTCTATAATATGTAAGAGAGATATATTGGCTTTGCGCTAAAGGACGTTCGACCCGATTATCTTCTACACTTGTACGTTGAATCTAGTTTTTATCGCGGATAGGTAGAAAATTATGCGAAATACTTTGTACTATATTATAGTTATCAATATTTTTAAAATGATAGTATATCTATATGCGATATGTTTTATGCTGAATAAAATATGTCATTCGTGTCAGTTTAGAGTTTAAATAAAACATTATGCATTTTTTTTTAATATTTTTATTAATCTATTTGTATAACGTTTTAAAGTCGATTAGTAATCTTACGATTATTAAGTCAGGATATGGTAAACGAAAAAACAAGCAGATGTGTAAATAATATTTTGGCATATGCAAAAGTAAATATTCGTTCCGAAATTTTCTTCTACGTTCTTATGGAAATTATGGCATTTGTAGAAAATTGTCGAAGAAATCGAAGTCTAAAACTTGTGTGTGTGGATTTGGGGCCTGTCTCTCTGAAATTTGTAATTCTTGCAGTGATTTATATAAAGCAGTTCTACATGACTCAATTAGATGTCTTTTGTCAATTACACAGATTTTCATTGTCAATGAAAAATATCAAAATATAATTGACTTTAGGCTAAAGAATGGTAAACAAGAATGTTCTAGCGCAACTAATTGGGATGCATCAGTGCCCATAGTCATCAGTCAATCTCGGTATTTGGAAAGTTCGCCGCCCATCAACCCACAGTTTAGGATGTCAGGCGCCAATTTTCACGTGGATTCGGTCGACAATTCAACGGGCATAAACGAAGAATATAGGCACGCCTTTTTTTCTTAACCGAGTTTCTGGAAGATTGATTTTTTATTTTAAAGACAAACTTATAAATATCGACAGATCGATTATTCCTGGCAGCCGGTGTACGGAAAAAAATGTTGATAATTTGAAATAAATACATTTGTTAAAATTGAAATGACGTAATCTTTGTTTAATAGAAACAAATTTTTTTCAATATAATAAAAAAACAGATATTTAACTGTATTAACTGATTTAGATGGAACGATATTTTTCAATTTGAAAAAACATTATTAATTATCTAAAAGGAATTTATTTCCATTGGCTAAATCAGAAAGTAAAATTTAAAAAATACATTTTTCTTTAAAAAGATCGAATGTAATTTAATAAGCACATTTTTAATTGTAATATCTCATTTGTTAAAAATAAATAATATTTACATAATTTTTCGCTAGTGGCTTGCATCGTTCAAGAGTACAAAAATGACTGCCTAATAAATTGAAATATAGTTCTGCTTTATATATTGTTGAACTATACGATATTAAAGCTTTGTCTTTTTAAAAAGTATTTTTGACAACTAAGAATCGAATTTCTGAAAGCAAATTTTAATTTTTTTCTATATCAAAAACATAGTCGGTATTTTAGATATATAAATGACTTATTTTGAAAAAATGATTAAGCATTGGTGTACCGATAAACAATTTATTTAATTTAAAAAACATTTATTTAAAACTTTAATTTTTTTTGAGCGTAGATACCTATACGTAATGGCAACAGCTCGATAACGTACAAATATACCTCAGATCCGAGCCCCTTGCAATGTGAAAGAACCGAAGGGATCAACAATATTTTATTTTATAGACATAAAAAGCTCGAAAAAAAAGGGAATACGAATGAACGTGTTTGTGCGCGACTCGCAAATTTGCCACTACAAGCCGTTGGTGGACGTGTGCACGGGCGCTCGCTACAAGGGAAAAGAACTTAACCGAATTATTCTTCGGTGCGTCGAACGTTCCTCTCTCTCTCTCTCTCTCTCTCTCTCTCTCTATCACGATATGTATATGTATATAAATTCGGGTCTAAAGAAATTAAAATGCAAAGCATAAAAAGAGAGGGAGGAAGCGAGAATTTCCGCGTGAAAAGTAATAGTCTATATATATAGTTGCAGGGATCGAATAATAAGTAGATCGCGCTTGCAACCCACGGACGGTTGGATTGAATCCACGAACTCCCTCCCCCTCTCGCCTAATGAACATCGCTCATGTACATGTTGTGTACTCACCGTCTTTGTTCATTCCCATGTTCATGCATTTTCGCAGCCGGCAGGCCTGGCACTGATTGCGATGCGCCTTGTCGACCACGCAGCGACCTGTCCCTGCTTGGCACCTGCGGGCACAAACGGAAAACAGAACAATAATAATAATAATACTAATAATAATAGCAATAAGAACAAGAAGAAGAAGAAGAAAAATAAGAAATAGAAGAAGAATAAGAGTATATAAAGTAATGGCAAAGCCGGGCGATTGCGCTCGATTCGTCAAGAAATAAATTACGTATTATAAAATTGAATTGATCTTTAAGAATAGAATTTTTATCACTTTTAAATTCCAATTTTTATTCATCGCTGTTTTGACAAGCTTATATTTCGAGATGATATTTCGAGTCTCTTATGCGATGGGTTGTCTATCCGATTTCAGGAATGGACCGGCCGATCATTTGAAAGCCGACATGTTTGCCGAAAATTTTCATACATTGTTATAGTCGACATAGTTGGAACGTGTTAACACATAAGGTCATTTGTGTTATTATTGACGGGAAAACACTCGGCTGTTATCGTTTAAGCAATGGAGTTAGATATAGGAATAAAATTTAAGGTGGATTCATCCCATTAAAAGGGATGATCTTAAATCGACTTTTGCCGATTAAAGTACCATTTAAAAGCATTGTTCGTACTGGTGGGTCTGGCGAATTCAGTCGGTTGTCCATTGTTAAATTTTTCTGAACTTCATCGGAAATAATACATAATAAATGGATATTGCTATAGATTCGCAATGTAATTTATTGTGAAATTCACGCTTCTTTGGCACGAGTATGACAAGCGTATGATTCATTCTACCTGAAAACTTGGCAGTTATAAACAATATCGTATCGCCGGCCTATTATCTTTAAATTTAAGAATTAAAAGCTACTAAAGCAAGACTCGAATCGATTGGTCGAACAAACGTGAAGCAAAATACGACAGCGATGCATTGAATAACGTCTAGAAGAGCGTAAAGGATTACTATAGTCATGAGACTTTATGCATATAATGCCAATCGTAAACAGTAGTCAAATGTGAGAATCCTTCAAAATGAGCTAAATTTAATGGATATATTATTCTCACACAGAGCATTTTGCAAAAATAGTTATCTGTACTGTAAAAAAAAAGAATCCCACATCTTGCAACCGTATCGTGAGAGTGCGCGGCATGACATTAAGGCGGCACGTCAGAAATATTATCATTATTCAAATTTCCCATGATGGTCTTATTAAAAAATTGGTACGTAATTTATAATCTAATAATATAGGAACATTATAGTTATAATCTTGATTTCTGCTATTTCTTGCAACGTTTTAATGCACACGCTTGCGACTGTCCGAGTAGACAAATTAAGAACAATTATTAATAACTTAAACTTATTACGTGTATAATAATTTTCATTATAATACACATTATCTCATGATATTTTGAATTACGCATGCGTCAAACTATCTAACATCGTCTGACAGATCTGCTCTACGGCAAACATTTCATATCCGAAAACTCAGGATATGACCGCTTTTATCGTTAAATATCTCCTCAAAAATACCGTTGACGTTTAGCTTTCATGATATCATTAGAATCCTTAAGGAAATCTCTATACGATTCACTCATCAATAAGATCTCCCACTTTTTGAGAGAGTTATTAATAAAATAAATCTCATTTCCTTTTGGTCTCTCGTAAGAGTTTAAGCTAAACCAGGTTCAATTTATAATATTCAAAAGATTCGTTTTGCAAAGATTTTACCGTTCACTTATTTACTAAGACTTTTTTATACATATGCAATAACGATCTCGCAATTTTTCATGGCAAGCTTCGATATTTGCGTTCATTGACGAGCCATCTTTATTCATGATGTTTACTTTTCTTCAAAATATAAGGAACGAAGCACCGAAAACGGTTCATTAAATTGGTTCCAACTATATTTTTTTTTTTTTTTTTTGTTAACACGAGAACTGAAAACATCGATTGGATAGGTTGTTAATGAAACAGAGGAACAGTCCTAATTTAGCATCCATTGTCTTATTTTTATTTTCGCACATATTAAATGTAAGTAAATCAAATGTAACCTCAATCAGAGTACAGAAAATGATGCGGATTTTATTAAAAAGCGTGAAAAAGGCTATGGGATTTTTTTGCCAAAATATAAAAGACGATTCTCAAAGCAATTACACGTAGAAAGTCATTTAAATCGTTATGATGCAGAGTCTACTAAAAGGAACCAAATTATAGGTAATAAAAATTTGAAAAAACTTCATTCTCGAATATAATAATTAGTTTTATTGCATAAAAAAATCGTGTAGATGTTCCGCGGTAAATTTATATTATTTTGGGAGCTCTATACACGGCCTGCTCAGAGTCACAGGTGAGATTATTTAAAACAATTATATAGGTCTATCGAGAAGGTCACAATTGCACGTATTTGTATATAATATATATATATATATATATATATATATATATATATATAATAATAATAATAATAAATACGAATTTGCCCTCTCTATACTCCTCGAGCGTCCGCGAGTGTTGCGGTCGCGCGCAAGGAATACAAGATCACGCGCACTAACTGCACTATACATTGCACTATGCGCGCACACACACACGCACATGCACAAGAACAGATAGAGAAAAGCAGATAACTTTCCAGCAGGACGGTATGAAAAGAGTGTGTGTGTGGGGGTGAGAGAGAGAGAGAGAGAGAGAGAGAGAGAGAGAGAGAGAGAGAAGGAGAGTGAGCAGCGGGGCGAGATTTCGCGAGGATTAAGATGGATAAGAAGAAAGTACGTGACCCTTGCGCGAGGGTCTCGCCTGTATATACTACTGCCTCGCGCACGTATATATAGACACACATACGCGGTCGTACGCGGCGCGTACACGCCGTCTTTGCCCGGCGCAGGAATAACGGGGTTAGTCCCGCAACAATGAAAGTAATCAAATTTAACGGTGTCTAGCTGCGAGATATAAAGCGCCCTCTCCTCTCCCTGCTCGACAAGTGCTACCCGAATTTACTTTCATCGGCCCCCGGGTAGCGAGAGCGCGCACCGAACTTGTTGGGCCGGGTGAGGGGGGCGGGGGTGGAACCGGGCGCGCGAATTCATTTCGAAAATTCGCGGTCCTCCAAAGTTCGGGGTCGATACGACGAGTTTGTACGTTTAAGCGCGCCCTCGACCGCGATTTCCTCGTGAAAATTGCCGAATGCGCGCGGGGACGATCAATCGGAGATGACAAATGATGCCAACGTAAATATCATATTTTGGAGTAGTTTAACGCAATTTTGTTAATCTTGTGCCTATGATATAAAAGTGTTTTCATGCCTACAGCAGGGAGGTAAAAAATATTTAACAAAAAAGAATGAATTAATCATGAAGCCGCTAGTATAAAATATCACATCTGTTACTGTAGAGACTATAGTTTAAGTAAAATTTTTTAATAGAAGTATGTTTTTCACTTAATTCAAAGCACACCGTTTCAAGTTATATTACGTATAAAGACAATTTCATAAAAAGATATCGAATCACGTATATCCTTTAATAATTCTAATAGATAAAGAAAAATTAGTCTACATATATATAATTACCTATATATGTTACCATATATATTCAATGTTATAAGTATCAGTGATTTCAAAGATAGGAGTAACTACAAAAAATATTCTTTCACCATAATCCATATACTCTGCAGATTACTCTATACCAGGAGGATTTGCAGATAATCAATCCTATTGGAGCTTCCAAATAGTAAGATAGATTTGTAGCTGCTTATATGAATTATAGCAATATGTCAGACTGTCTTTCCATTCATACAACAGTGGTAAGGTTGTCACTGTAGCGTGTAACGAAAAACGATCTTATTACAGACATAGCTTATAGTGAAATTATAGATTCTAAGATATTCTAATTAAAGTGAAACTTAGAAAGTTCGTATTTTCCATAAACATTAGGGATTTATTTCCATAACAAAGAAAAGATATTTTAGTCAAAATATTGTCCATTCCCAGATATGGCCTTTGTCCATTACTTGGACAATTTGTGGATCACGTACTAAAAAAATTTTTTGTGTTTTCAGACTAGAAAGAAATAAAATTTATTTTTCTATCCTCAAATTAAGTAAAGAGTATTCAGTTGCAGGCATTCTGCATCGACCGAGACAAACCGGAAGGCTCACTTGGAGGTTCTGGCCTGTAAGGCGGGTGGGATAGAATTTTGCATCCGACGTTTTTCAAATAATTTGACGCAATAAGAAACGCATGGTCTAGTATTAGTATGGTGGAAAATCGAAAATCAATGCCTTATGTCTCGTCCCCCATTGTGTCCATTTTTCTCCTAATGCTGGTTTAAAATGCATCAACTGCGGTTCAATAGAATAGTCAATCAACTGGTCCTTTTCTCTGTTCGCCGGGCTCTTGTAATTGATCCATTTTTTATCTCCATCCATATTTCAATTTAAAAACGACTTCTTTTTCTGGCGTTGAAAAAAAAAGATTCCGAAGTCAATAGACGATTTCTGATGTGTTTCGGTACCAGTTCCTGTGAAGCCTCATTTCACCACTTTTAAATCAATCCGAGTGATTTTAGACACTTGGTAATGATTTGGTGTTCAACACTCTACATTGTGCTAACGATGTAGCAAAATATTCTGACGTTGGATTTATTTTTATATTTGATGTTACATAGGTCTTTATCGAATTATGATTCCAAATCTTCGTCGACATCCTGCTTTATCTGGCCCGGACACCTTTTGTCTTCAAGATTAAAATCACAAATTTTGAATATGTAAACAATTTTGATTACATTTGAACATTTTGAGTATTTGAATGTATGCTTCTAAACACGTACAATAATCTTCGGACACATATTCTTTTTTTTAACCACTCAAGAAACGAAGAAAAATTTTGTCTAAACTGATGTTGGCTTTGAAAAATCAAATTTAATAGATTCTTTTAAGCTCGTGAACATATGGCAGATGTCATTCTCCAAAAATTGCATAATCGATAGATATAAAGTTAGTAATAAATGCGAACTTTTTACGATTCAGATCCTATAGAAAACGATAAAAAACATTAAGAAAGATTTCTACAATAAATTTTTATCGCATCTTCGTAGAGGAGGTTTAGAAGACTTTAGCCTAACCCAACATTTCTGACGCTTGTTCACTATTAGTAGATCAAAATTTCAGTAGTAAAGTTAAATAAATAGAACTCGAAAATGTTTTTTACGTGATTATAAAGCAGGGCATTGTCGAACCGCCCCATTGGCACACGCCCACTTTACGTATGTAAACGATGCAAACCACTGGCGAAACTTGTGCGTTAAAAAGAAAGAGAGCGATATTGGGGTGACGAGCGAACTGCAGAGATTTCTCTCATTTGTACTTTGCATTGTGTTTCTATATTCGAATACCTATAAAAACATACGTACACATACACACACAATTCCTATTTTCTAAATTTTTATTGTTAATACTGAATCTATAAGAATCTTTTTTTTTATTACACAATTTCCTTTTTCAGATAAGAGATAGGAGAATATTTTTTAAAGATTTCTGAAAAGTACAGAGATAAAATTTAAAAAGGACATATAATTATAAATCTGCGGGATCGCTAGACGGATTGTGAAAGAATAGAAAACGAATCCATCTACTGATGATCGCCACGCGTTTACCGTAAGCCTACGCACAATGCCCGCAAGGATCCGAAATTTAGGGAATTCATCTGACGATGAGTCAACTTTCAAATTACTTTCCTCCATCCCTCACTCAAACCTCCGCTGGACGATTGAATTGGCCCCTCAGCGGGTGAGCGCGCGCGCACCACCTTGGAAAACACCCCATATATATATATATATATATATATATATATATATATATATATATATACTTTGGCTCTTTACACCGCTCATTACTCCCTATATATATATATATATATATATATATATATATATATATATGCATTCACTCGACGAATATATTTTAAACGAAATAATTATTTGCTCCTCTTTCCAGAAATACTTCTCGATCGTGATATCGAGCTGGCGACGAGAAAAAAAAGGAATGAAATAATAACCGACCTGTAAACATACGTTTGTACACTTTCCCGATTTGCTTTGCGCATCGTAAGCGATCCATGCGCTCGGGTTCACGTTAACTGAAACGGAACGTACATGCGATACTGCAGCCTCGCGATTATTAAAACACGTTTATAAACACTTCCAATTTCGTAACATCCTCCGTCGTCTTTCACCTTCTGCCCGCCAGTCTCTTTCTCCTAGATATATCTCCATCGATATCGCACACACGCTTACACCGACTGGTCGGTGAGGTGGATGGGATGAGGGGACGGGGTGTTAGGCACACGCTCGCCGCACGCGCTCATGCATACAGCGGCGACGGCTTCGCTGGAAAAAGGGGGATGCCTCTCTTCTGCAAATTGATTTGCGTTCACGCCCTGGCAGAGCCAGCGGGGCTTCCGTCGTGCCTCGCTGTTCGACCCTATATCTTCTTCTTTCTCTCTCCCTTCCTCTCTCTCTCTCTCTCTCTCTCTCTCTCTCTCTCTCTCTCGCCTGTCTGCTCTTCTTCTTGTTTCCCGATCTCAGAGCCCGGGAGTTCTCCACCCTACTCTCTCATACTCTCTCTTACTCTCTCTAGCTCTCTCTCCCTCGCTCCTTCTCTCTTTTTTGTCTTCCGCCCCTTAAGGGCACATCTCTATACGGAAAGAGCCTCATTTATTTAAGCGAGCATGTCTCCCCCCCCTCCGAGTAGAGCGTTAGATTCGCGCGTGGGTCGCGCCTCGTCCGGTCGTTTGGCTTTATCGAGTTACGCGCCGCGTAGTGAGAGAGCCCCGAGCGAGCGCTCGAGCATATGCCGCGTGCGGTTAATATGCCGCGCGCTATGATTTTGACGTGTATATGCATATATATATTATGGATCTGCTGTAGCACGTTATGATTCGATGCATATTTGGCGGGTTAACGCTCCTATGTGCAGGGACTCTGCGGCTCGCTCTGCAGGAAATGTGGGTTAATGTATATAAGGAAGCGAATGTTTTTTTAATCAAATTACAGCGTAAGGGTTAATGGTACGTTTTTTAACTTTTTTTCAATCAAGAAAAAAATCCATCTGTTAAGCTTATATGTGACTATTTAATTCTTTTAATATGGAAAAGTATTCCATATAGATAATTTGGTAGGAGTAACATTATTTTTACAATATCACGTTGATAATAGAAAATGTTCAATATATTTTAGAACCTATAACGTAACAGAACATGTGTTGTTAAATATACAGTTAAAAATTATTATATTAAAACGCCGTAAATTGACGTACCGAACAATTGATGTACTATACATTGTTTTTTTTTCAACAAAAACCGTATGTGTAAAGGAAAAATTGCAAGATTACAGAGCAGCGCTTGAGTGCAACGAGCTGTGGAATTTTAATGGATATCGAGGGTTTGCGTTTGAAGGGTTGAAACCGTATATATATATATATATATATATATATATATATATATATATATATATATATCATAGATTTTTAAAGATAAATTCTTCTTTTGCTTTTTTTGCGACTCGATTATACATATGCAAGCTTCGACAACGAAGCTAAGTCATTCAATTTATCATAAAATTATGATTTAGAATTTTCACAAGTTGTGGAAAGAATGTCGTAAAAACATTAAGAACACACACACATAATTTTTAGAGAGAAGAAAGAGAGTAAAGATGATATTTTTGCTGACTTCTAATAATTAGTTTGCTTATTATATTTATTAACTTACAGCTATATTAATATAATTTTGAATCAATTCGATTATATTTCTTACTATACCTCATCTACTCCGAAAACTACTTCTAAATAATTAATAAACTTTTCGATGTAATAATAAGAACTCGTAACTCATAAACATCGATGTATTTCTTCTTTGCTTTATATAAAACTAGCTTGTCCCATCATTGTTTCATACGTAACCAATAGAATTTGATTGTATTTAATAGCTTTTGAAAATCCGAAATTATTATTCAAGAATTAAAAACGGATAGTTCTTCTCTGCAATAACTCAATCATTGCATAACTCGATCAATCGCGTAAAACTCCGAAAAAAGCTCTCCAAAAGGAAGAGTAATTCCAGGCGAAGGTAAAAAGAAAAGATTGAAGGAGATTGATGTGTTGTCCTATAAATGAAAAAATTTCTTCTTCATGAAGTAACATGTTTATGTAATAGTTTTTCAATATCGTTATTTTACACGTACCTATTTACTGTCCTACGATTTTTTTCTATTTTTCTAATTTGTCGCATAAACAAATAATGCAGATGGTTTGCATACTGTCAAACAGGCAACGTACAGTTATTTAACGAGAAAAATCGTATATATTCCAAATTGTATCGCGAATGTCCGAAGAATTTCCTTGCGCTTTATTGATGGTGAATAGGTAAAAGCAGCAACCTTTAAAATCAACATTGAATTTAATGCACATTTCTTAAACTTCATGAAAGATTTAATGGTCAACCGATAGAGGAATACCTGCTTATCTGCATAGTCCCATGAGAGAATAAAAATCACGTTAGTTAGAATGTAAGATCGTTAAAAACTTTACAACTCTATATCATTGTATGTACCATGTGTTTCATCTATATATATATATATATATATATATATATATATATATATATATATATATATATGTATATGTACAATATAATAATGCATTCGATGTCTATAAATTAAGTTATGAGAAAGATCAAATCGTAAAATGCATGACTTTTCAATTTTTAATGAATTTCAATTCCTTGAAATTTATAAAAGGATTTTCACATGTACAGTAAATTCTGTGTCCTTTTTTTGTACAGTCTGTAGACAGATATAGCAAATTGATAGCGTTTGAAATAAAATGTCGGTTGGGTAAAATTATTTTGGTATTCGTATATTTTCTATTCAAAATAGTTGCTTCCATGTACTTGCGCGTCAGTTTCTTCGTAATTCAGTTTGAAACCTGTACAAAGTCGTGATTTACTTATACATATTGCTAAGCATAATAATTTTGGTACTCAGACGTTCATGGTGTAAATTGTCTATGGTGGCAGCCATTAAAACTCATTGAAATACTATGTGTGTATATATATATATATATATATATATGTCATTTTGCACGACTCAATTAAAAGAGCATATTACCTTTTTTCCTGCCAATATGACTCGCTTGCTCATAATCAAACGGGACTCATCTCTTCACGTCAAAGTATCTCGAACTAAATTCATCTCTTCTACACTTTGAAATAAAGTGTTCGTCAACATATTAGAAAATATGTACATTTTTATCTTGTATTTTACGAAAGCAAAAACAAAGAAGAAAATATAAATACACGCAAACACAATTCCACAATCTCCTTTAAAAAATAATCGTTTTGTTTTTTCCTTGTTGTTATTGTTGTTGCTATCTCAACATTCGCTGACCAATCTGCATAAAAATTCGATTCTTTCTCTCCAGTGCCCCCGTCCGCCTGAATTCAAAGCGCTAAAATTCATCCTCGTATAGCCATCAAAGCCAAGCACTGCGGCGCGGCAATGAAGCGTTACACATATATATATATATATATATATATATATATATATATATATATATATGGATGAGTATATATATATATATATATATATATATATATACACGCTGCGTTGCAACTTCTCCCTCTATAATACCGGGTGATTTTGCGGACAGGACAGAATCTCCGTGCACGCATCTGTCGTCTATATATATATATACAGTGCACGCTGTACAGTAGCCTACATATATAGATATATTATGTAGTTTCGTGCTTTAATATACCAACGATATTCGCGTGTATGCTTATGGACGTGTGCTCATCTATTATCGCGCGCACACTGATGTATATGTGTCTGCTGTCTCTCTCTCTCCTCTCTCTCTCTCTCTCTCTCTCTCTCTCTCTCTCTCTCTCTTTCTCTTTCTCGTAGTATAATTATACATTGTATCATTGCGTGTGTGTGTGTGTTCTCGAGTGCTTGTGTGTATCAGGACGGGAGATCGAGTAGCACAAGTAAGTATATGCGTGTGCCTTTGCGGTAATTGGTTATCTGAGCGAAGATTCTGAAGAGGTTTTTATACCACGTTATATATATATATATATATATATATATATATATATATATATAACCGGACCATCTGACCGCGCGCAAGGATATGTCCAGTGGCGGATTAAAGGTACAGGGGCTTAGGGATGTTCTGTAGCAGTGGGCCTCGCCGCTCATGGGTATGTACCGCGAGCCAGGATGTTTGGCATAAGGCGTGCGTCCATCGACGCCAAAAACTGATTGATATTTTATTTACAAATGAAATCAATATATACTGTTGACTTTTAGTTGCATTAATTTTAGTGACCAAATAACCGGAACCGGAAACTATCTTGGCGTATTAATAGAACCGATTACTAATTATGAATCTTTATTTGAATAGCATATGGAGACTATATCGCCAAAAGTCGACCAAATGTACCTTAATTATCGAAGACTATAGAATCATATGTGGACATTTTTTGGATTTTAAGATGTATGAACGGTATTTGAATTCTTCGACCTTCGTTGTTAATGACCTTCGTGTATCGAATATAATCTTTTTCATAATATTTAAGCCAATCACTGTTCACACGTACTTAATTTATATTATTTTCAAGTAATGATACAGTCGCATAAAAACATGGGTTTAGGTGTGAGATACTCATATCCATCAATTATTTAGGTTGATGAATTCCAATTTCGGGTGATCCTAAATTTAGATTCAACGTACTAAGATGCTATAGAATATATGGACCTCATTTTAGTGTAGGTATACGGTTTCTGCGACTGTGTTAGTGAATTTACAATTTTCATCGATTGATATTTTCTCGGACTTTAATAATGTCTTTCTTTGTGTGGTCAGAATAAATTTAGAATTAAAAATTCATATAAATTATATTTTTACTTACATTTCATAAAAATCATGAGTCACTGATTTTTCATACAGCAGACAGACAGACAGGCATACTCATACATACATACACAATATATAAACAGCCTGGTTGCCGAGAGATGGGGTGGATTCGCGAGGTGTCCCGAAATTCCGGGAAATACAACCGTCGAACATTTCTTGGTACAACATCTTCGCAAGTTCGCATACGGCGAAATATGAGATGCACGAGAGAAAAATTCGAAGTAGGAAACTTTTCTTAAATCAGATGTCAATATTGTGAAAAGAAGCCAAAATAGTTACTTAGATTTATTATCGTTTGGTGAAACGATGTTACATTCAGGAAACATTATTCAATTTTCAAAAGCTGTGTATTTCTCCGATGCATTACTTATTTTGAGAAAACTTGAAAGTTGTTTTTCAAATTTAGAATTCGAACTTTTATAAAATTTTAAGGGCTGACAAAAATTTCACGTTTTTCAGTTGAGTAAATTAGAAGCAGCCAAACTAACTATTCAATACGATAGCCTAAACATTCAAGGACATTTCAAAGCTCTATAAATGATATTTTAATTTAGAAATAACTTTGCAATTTGAATACAATTTAATAAAATATTTTTATAACAAATAGAAGAAACGTAAAATGTCTAAAAGAAACTTTTTTTTTTATTTTGTTTAAAAGCCTGCATGGTAAAACATAAATAGATAATGTGTCTTTTTATATGATTACGAAGCCTTCTAAAGTACTGCAAAAAGTTATTATCTGAATACTGTTTTTGATAGTTGTGTTTCCAATATATATATATTACAGATAAGACATATTTTATTAACATATCATTAATTGACATAAGGATTTTAATGAAAAGATAAGACTACTAAATAGTAATTATATTAAATTAATAAGTTTAACAATGTACTGTCCTCCTGTAGTGTCCAAACAATATTTTTTAATGATTTGTAATGAAAGCAAGAATGATATACAAAGAATATTTATTTAAGAGCATTAACATCTTTCAAATAATAGTTTAATTTTATTCAGAGTATTAATTATTATAACTGAATAGTAAACTACTAAAGTTTCTTCCAACATTTATAGATTTAATTCCAACTGTTACTTCATACTCCCAGAGAGAGGAGAGAGAGAGAGAGAGAGAGAGAGAGAGAGAGAGAGAGTGAGTGAGAGGGACAGAGGGAGACAGAGAGAAAGAAAAAAATGCACGCACGCGCACACACAAAAGAATAATCATAAAGATAGAGAGAGAAAATGTATAATACAATTTTGTGCGAGTATATGCATCAGTGCACGGGTAAAATCATTATATACATATTGTATATTTACCTATCACTCAGTTCATTGCTCCCTTAAATTCTCGTTCAAATAAAAAACATACGTGTATAGACTTGTGTGAAAATAAATCAACATAAGATAAAACGAGAACTGAGATTAATTGGGTGTCTTTTCGTGGCCACCCCAAACCCGCCAAGTGTCAGAATGGGAATTTCAAATGCATACACTAAATTTGAAAGGATCGCCTACCAGCTGGAGAATAGAAGCTCCAGTTATTTGGGTAGATGCAGACGCATAGTGACATTATACTATTTGTTCGGATCAATGGGTAGCAATTCCAGATATTATGTCCTTTATTTACAATTATCTTTAATAGTTATTTAGGGCTTGCATTCGAAATTTAATTGTTACAACACAACCAGTATACCAAATGAGCAACAGTCTGAATGAGGGTATAGATGAAAGAGAGAGAAAGAGACTCATTTATTTTTCTTCGTAAAAGAATGACTTTATCATACTCCTTTATTAATAATATCTTTACGATAGAGATTCTAATATTTTTATTAACGAAATAGGTTATGTTTAAAAAATTTTTAAAAATAATAAAATCAATTATTCATAATTAATTTTATTATTAATAACACACAATAATAAAATTAATTATTAAAAGTTAGTTGGATTAAAACATCGGATAACAATAATTTTGATATTCCCTTTTTTTTCTGGTATCACTTAAGACTCGCTTAATCCTGCCTTTGTGCCAGACTAACAGAACCGGCAAACAATACCGATTCGCGCTGCGTCTATGTATATATATAATATGTATCTCCTCAGCCCACTTGTTCTATAGACAGAGAGGCAGCCATCCAGTAAAACAATTTATAAATGGCCAGACGTGTTCTCGGGATTCGCGATCGAAGCCTTACATCCCCCAACCCATCCCCACCCCATCGCCCCCCAATTCATCCCAAGTAGTCTCCGAGGAATTTTCTCGCCAAATCCCCGAGTCGCGTTCGCGGCGAAGCTGGGGGGGATGGCAGGGGACAGTCGATGATTCTTGAAAGCTATACAAAATATAGAATAGCCAATGCAACGTGTACGCACGCACGCATTCACATGCACGCACACACATGCACATATAGAGGTTGCAGTGCATCTGCGCGTAGATCCCGCGCGTGCAGCGTGACCTCTTCCCTCGCCACACGGCTCTGCGATGATGCCGAGTCCGTCGACATATTGGCGCGATTCCTGCGGTCCAATGCGGTGAAGGGCCCGTTGTATGTATGTATATATATATATATATATATATATATATATATATATATATATATATATATATAAAGACGAAGAGCTGGATATTATATTGACAGCTCGCGCGACAGGTGTCACTTTTTAATCCGGCCCGCGTGCCGCAAAATCCCGCTCGAATTGATCGAAATAACATTAGGGTATAATATGTATAATCGGATGTGCATCGTTGAGAGCGCACACACGCGCGCGCGCGCACACATGGGAAAGCTCTCTCGGGCTCTTATGCGCTGCAGTTTTACAGAGCGGTGACAGAAGGGGGATGGGAAAAAGTCTCGCATATACGTATAATAGGCACAACGCGATTAGCAATCAGAGAACGGCACCCATTATAATCAATCTATAAATATTTATGAGGAGGAGATTTTTTTTCTCTGGATAAGCCTGTACAATTACATCTTGTTTTTAGCTCATTTCTCTGTCATTCTTTTGATCGTGATCAGATTTCTTCTTCTTTTATTTAGTCCAAGAAATTGTAAGAATTGATGTGATATTTTACAATCGAAACTTTATATTATATTTTTGACACTTCTAGATTTTGTCAGCATTTAAAATCCACACGAATACGTAATACCCTTATATCGAATTTTAATATAAATATATATGTATTCATATTTTTTAACAGAGAAACGATTGATGAATAGTGATTTTTACTTTACAATAACTAAAAAATTCAGTTAGTAGGTAAAGAATGAAAAGAAATTTTCTTTCCTATGTTCTATGTCTAATTTAACAAAATAATAAGCTATATTTAAATTATTCTAAACTAAATCATTCCTTCAAACTGACAATTTAATCCAACTGTAGAAAACAAGAGTTTTCTCTAAAATCTATAATATACATTTATAATTGTATTATTTCATAAATTATAACATATAGATAAACCTACAAAACCTACAACTGTCCGATATAAGTCTACAAAATATATATTCGTGTAACTTATATGTTTACCCATGGCATCTGAAGTCGACTCGTCTAATAGTCCATTTGCCCGGGTGGACGATCATAAATTTGCCATTTTTCAAAGCGAGCAAAACAAACGGAGATTCAAATCCTTGCCGCGCCCACTCCCCCTATCGGGCAGGGTCAGTCCTTTTGAAAGGGAGTTAATAATTTGCAAATCGGCCACCGGCCCTCGGAGACATTTTCAGCCTTGGGGATTCAACTGGTGACTTCAAGGACATCGAAGGGGTGACTTGGATGTATGATAAGCGTCTATAGGTATTCTTGTATCGAATATTCGCAATATATCATAGTCGTACTTCAAAATGTCAGAAATATAGACGCTCAAAAGACAAAATTTGTGAAGGAAATTTGGTATTTTTTACTTATAATTTAACGGCTTAACAATATTATTATTTTTTTTTATGTTATTTAATATCGCTCTATTTATGCTTCCAAATATTGTTGTTAATCAGCGGCGGAGGTCTATGATGTGTTTATAAACAAAGCACATGTAAATTATTACAGCGGTGCTTGTGTCAATCGGCCGAGACCGGGATTTGAACTCGGATCACCAAGTTACTAGTCCTTCGCTCTAGCGATCGAGCCATCGTAGGCCTCATTAACAATATTATAATAGAATATTACACTTCTTATTTCTTTTTACACTTCCTAGTTCTTTTACAGTATATGTTTTGAATAATATACTAATGCAGAATAATGAACTTACAGTATAGTGTTATTAAGGTTTTAATCTGTAATGGAGAAAAAATATAATCATTTGCCAATAAGCTTCCTATAATGATGCAAACGTTTGAAAATATGCGGCAAACGAGAAGTTCTATAATTCAGCCAATGAAAAAAAAAGGATTTTCCTTAAAAATCTTCACTCAAATGCCTAGAATATACTGCGAATGTTATATCATCGAACTCGATCTTAACATATATAATCGATCTTATAATATATAATTGTAATATATATAATATTTGCAAATGTATTCATTGCACAAAGAATAAGTATTATAATCAAAAACTTTACACGCGTATTTCTGAAAACCATAATTTTTACATCGGTCGTCATTCTAGCTTAGCGATTTTATATTCGCTTTACTTTATGCGAACGATGGATCTTGACAAAAATATGCATAAAGTTATTAATAATAATAGTAATATATTGTTTAATAAATTTCACTTTGCATTACCTATATTTACGAGCTATGTTTCTAACGCGCACGGAGATTCGTAGAATCGTACATTAATCAATTATTTCTTATAATTGAAAAAAATCGTTGCTCGACAAAATTCAAACCTATTTTCAAGTTATTGCAATTTTAATTTAAAATAGAGTCATTTCAAAAACAGGATAACCATATTTAGAGTCAGAAAACACTTGCCATAATACATTGTCGATTTTTCTTCATTTTAATAGGAAACTGTATGAAATTGCAATCACTCGAAACTGGATTTCCAAGTCTTGCCGAAATTTTTGCCAGATTTTTTTATATTTAATACTATCTATAAGCTACTAAATCACAAAGATCTACGGTGTTCTTCTTTACAGGAAAAATACATTTCATAATGTAAAGAAATTATTATATGTATTTCTGAGTAACGTATTTAAAATATTTATACAAATGCTTGTTTTGCATTTGAATTCCGATATATATATATATATATATATATATATATATATATATATATACATATATATAATACAAAAATATCAAAAAAAGGTTAAGCTAAGAATAGTAAATAGGAAACAAGGAGAATGAAAGGTAGGTGTCGCGAATAAATGCATACATTTAAGAGGCTTTTAACGTAAGGGAGAGAGAGGGAGAGAGAGAGAGAGAGAGAGAGAGAGAGAGAGAGAGAGAGAGAGAGAGAGAAGCTAAAATATAGGAGGCTCGATTAGTGCTCATACCTCATCAAGCTAGACTCAGAATAGCGCAGCTCATCAGCCCCTCTCTCTCGTAGACCCTCTCTCCCCTATCTTCCTCGCCCTCTCCCCCTTCTCTCTCTCTCTCCTCTCCACCGCTCCCTCCCCTTGCTTACCTCCTCCCCCCTCTCTGCTGCTATCCTCCCTTCCGCTCTCCCACTCCTCTGCCTCCCAACCTCCCGTTCTCTTCATATGCTCTTGCCCCTTGTCTTTCCGTCTGTCTCTTTCTCTCTCTCTCTTTCTCCTTGCTTCGGCCCTTTCACGCTCCTGCTATGCATACATACACCCTCGCTTTGCTATAGGCCTCTCGATCATGCCCACTCATAATCATACGTGTTGGTATACAATTTCCCTCCGTGGGGATTATTTTTCTCTGGGGCCCGTCATCTCCTCTCACCCTCGTTTGCTGCTTCCTTTAGAATCATCCGTTCTCTTAGGTTATTCTCTCTCTTATTATTTTTTTCGCTATAAAATCATATATATATATATATGGGCTAGGGGTTGCGCGGAGGATTGCGGTGGTCAGTGGCGGATAAGCCCACTTGCACGGCCCGCCACATGGGTGCTACCGAGATCCTTTTTGATCGATTCTAGCGGGCAGCTCCCGTAACTTTCAGCGCCGTGCTTGTACGGTACTGCTGTTGCTAAACTGCCGCGTCTCTGTGCACAGTGCATATATATATATATATATATATATATATATATATATATATATATATACACGTGCACGGGATACGCTCGGGATATGCGCTGTAAGCAAATAGCGCAGATGGTTCTTTAACCTCTCGCGCGCAGGAGAGGATTAAGCTATATATATATATATATATATATATATATATATATATATATATATATATATATATATATATATGTAAATGTGCGTAGGCGCAAAAGAGGCGGGACCGGGCCCGGGAAGATCCCGGCTCTCGGGCTGGTATATAATTCTACTTTTTATGGCGGATATCAATATTAGTTAGCGGCTTGATTGATTGTGACCTCGGCGGTGAGATAGCGATTTTCGAAGCCTTGGTGTATTTCATGCTTCGTAGGCGCGCTTCGAAGCTTTGGCTTATTGATAATGTGTCAGGGGTTGAGCCGAGACGCGTAGATTAAGGTAATCCATAAAAAAATTTGATTTATTTTTTGTTTTGACTAATTTCCGCTTGAATGCTTCAAATCAGAATTATTAAATTAAATATAAAGATAACGAAAGTACTGAGCTGTTTATAAACAGCATAAAAATTATTATGAATGACTACAAAAAGATTCAGAAATTATTCTTCGAATATGACTATCTACCATATGATGTTAGTGTTAGCTGACCAAATTTCTAATGTAATTTAACCCTACACGTCAGAATTTTCGACAATCTTAAAAAATAACTTCAATCATTAATCCTAATGATTGCTGACTCCTAAAAACTCCTGATTATCAATACATCGTCTATATGTTTACCGCTCATTTCGAACAATCACAAAACTTTTTAAATCTAGACATTCAGAATCCCAAAATCGAGAAAATGGTCTGAAAAAAAATTATGCGCGTTGAAATTCTAAAATGCAGTATGTTTGACATATGATGTATTTAGTTTAATAGGATTATCGGTAAGATTTTTATAGCTTTATATTCCAAAAAGAGGGCAATGATGTCCGAAGATTTCGCTAATAAAAAAAATTTGTCTTAAGTTTATTCATTCCTTGGTTATGCAATTATGGAATTATTAAGGAATATAGATTTAATTAAGGAGAAGCGTGCATCTCTCGATATAATGTGTATTAGGTCATCAACACGCATATATCCCATAGGGCATTATGTAGTTCAGAGATTATAAAAATAAAATGGTCAATGCAGTGCAGATTTAATAGGTTTTAGACTTACGGAAAAGAATAAATAAACCCCAAAAACATGATAGATATATAACTTCACAAGCAATTTTCGAGATATTTTTAATTGTGATTTCGAACTATTAATCTATTAAAAATACATATGGATCGACCTTCTTCTAACATATTCAAAATTCGAATTACACTTACCTGTAGATCAATTTTCGCCTAACGCTCCTCTTGAAGAAACCGCTGCATCCGTTGCAAGCGAGAATTCCGTAGTGCTTGCCGGAGCTCGTATCGCCACATACGATGCATATCAGACCAAGGCTCCTGGGTGGCTTGCCAGTCGTCCCATGACCCTGAGTTTGCGAGTGTTGCTGCTGCTGCTGGGGCTGTGGCTGTTGCTGGGGCTGCGGCTGTGAATGATGCTGCGGCTGAGCTCCCGGATGATGTCCAGGTGACTGATGTTGCTGCTGCTGATGATGATGGTGCTGCGCGGCCACCTGGGCTGCGAGCATGTGCGAGTGCCCGTTCTCAAGAGCCGTCAGGTAGGGCGAGCGAGAGAGCGGAAAATCTGAGGGAAGACCCCTGCATAGGGGAACTGGACATTCCTGGACAGAGCGCGAGCCGTAGGGATCGTGGCTCGAGGTCGAGCCCGTTGCCGCTAGTGGACTGTAGCGTTCTGGTAACCCGGGCGAAATTACGCTGCTCTCTGCCGAATCTGAAAACAGTAAAGTGTTCGTGAAGATATAGAGGAATTTTTAATAGCTGGACATGTGAGAAATATTTATTAATAGTTATAAAAAGTAGAACGAGCATATCTTTTCTAAAGTGCTAACTAGAATAATTTCATAATTATGTTTTTTGGATAAAAGATAATTATAGTTAGTCTTACAAGGAGAGGGTTTTAACTCGGACTGAAATGGGCTCGAGACTCGAAATCAAAATGAGTTTATTATTCAGTTGTTGTTATAAGTATAAAAGACCCATCATACATCAATCTCTCGAACAAAGAATTAATAATTAAATCCTGGTCACACCCGATTGCAATAAGCAGATCCGTAAAAATTTATGTCAGCTTTATCTACAAACACATCATAGACCTATAACGCTGATTAGTGCCGTTATTTATAAGCATAAAGAGGGCGACTTTACATAATATAAACACACATCGAAACAGTCTGCTTGTTATCATATTAATGTAATATTAAAATCAAAATCCATTACGCTTTGTCAGATTTATATAGTAAGATTGAGGAAAGTGGATTGTAATGTAAAATTAGTTATGAAATATACTGAATCTTTTACAAATATAAATTGGAATTATCTTTTCTTATATAACTTTTTCTTATAACGATTGTTAATAGCAAATAAGCCATTCTTAAGATAACTTAAAAAGCGAATTAATGAATAAAATAATAATTATATATATATATATATATATATATATATATATATATATATATATACATGAACATTATATTCTTCATCCAGAAAAATTGGGGATATATAACCCCACACAAAATAAAGCTGGATATCGTTGTTGATATTCAGATTGAAGAGGATGGAAATTATACTGACTATAGACAGCTTTTAATACCAGCAACCCTCACTCGCACATCAAAGCATTATAGTATTACATAAATATGAATATCAGGAGTGTTTTCGAGAATTATATAACTCAACGATCCATCTTATTTTTCCACATGAATTTTTATTGCTTTAAAAGTACAACCACAATTATGCAGAAAAATAACAATGACGCACTCATGTATTTCATTAATCCAACAATCTTGGTTCATTCAAAATATAGTTGAGGATGTAGAGGTCAGCATTATTTGTTTCAGGAATCCAAGATCATTGAAAACAAGAGTGTGCTTACTGGTCAAAATAGAGAGACTACCTATTTTTATTCGAGGAAAAGTAGTCCTAGAAATGAAGTATCAGTAGAAAGAGATAAAAGATCATGTATTGAACTGACGCCATTACTTCTGTAAACGACAAAATAAATTTTGCAGTTAGTGATCTAATGAGTTAAGTCTGCCTTACGATAGCAAATAAAATCCTACTGAATGGGTTCGGAGAGTTCAGTGATACCAATTTACACCAGAGAATTTAATTTCATATAAATAATACTAATGCGAAAGAATAAAAGTTACAAGAGTAAATTAGAAGTACTGAACTGAAAAATCTCCAAGCTCCAAATTCAGACACAAGCTTCAAAAGAAAGTAATAAATACATCATTATTTTTTGATTGAACACGATTAATGATATAGAGGTATAAATTAAATTAACAATCACAAAATCCGAATTAACCTGTTTTCTATAGTCATATCTAGCTCAGAAAAATATATATCTTGTTAGGATAAGGATTGTCGTTTCTTCTAAACTCAAGATGATCTTTAAATAAAATAGTTCATATATTCGAAGTACTCTTTATGAGGTTGTCAGTAACTTATACAAAATCCACTCGGATAGGGTCATTGCTGTAACTAGACCTTATCTTCTCACCAAGGGATTGGCCAATGTTGCTGTGGAAGACATTGATGAGTTCTTGTACGACGAGTAGACTGTATGAGAGCGCAATGTGTAAGTATGTGTCTCCGTAGGTGTCTCCGAATAGATTAAGTATATGCTGAAAAATCTAATGCTAGTGACTAATAAAAGTCATCAGATTCTAAAGGATAGTTCCAAATACGGATCATCACAGAAAATGCCTTCACCGTTAATATGTTCTATTATAGATAATAATTCTTTGCATAATTGAACCGTTGTATCATAGTGGTCGGATAACTAATGTTATCGTTGCCATTGCCTAATCGTCTTTTCTTCATTCCCTAATCGTAATTCAGCACCTTTCTTGGAACATTGTTAAAGTATGCTGCAAAATAGGAAAATCTCTCGACTAATGCGAAAAGGATATGCTTATCTATATAAAAAAAAGAAAATGTTAGAAAAATTAGTAAGGAATCACTTAGAACCAAGAATGACTAACTTCACGTTCTACCTGTTGCAGGAGAAGAAAACTATGACCAAAAAACTCGTGTTTATAACTCAAATCAACGAACTGAACGCATCCTGTAACATCCACTGAAATCCAAATTTATTGCCTGCTGGAAAATGACCACCATTTCTATGACTATTACCATATTCAAAGAATTAAAAATAACAGCCTTTTCGATGGTTGTAGGTCGATGCCCACTATCCCAGTTAGAACACTATTGAACACATTGATTGATTGAAGCTGGTTTTAATATCAGCAGAAGCAAACTTGTTTTATTTCAATTGAAATACGAATTTTTTTTCGGTTTTTAAAATCTTGTAACTGTCACATTATCATAAGTACTCACTTTTAAAACAGTATAAGTACATCAGCACCGATCCAGAACCTGTGTCCCTCCCGCGATCGAGAAATATTGGCTACATATAGACATCACTTCGGCTACCCTATTAAGATATTTCCATGAGCTCTCGATTCTTCCGAGCTAGTGCACTTTTTCTCTGTCTGTCTGTCTGTCTCTCTCTCTCTCTCTCTCTCTCTCTCTCTCTCTCTCTCTCTCTCTCTCTCACACACAAACCATCTCTTCTCTTCGTCACCCCGGCACCCCATTATGCAGCGTAAGTCCTCGTCGCGCGGTCGACAATAAATACAATTCCATCAAATCGCGGCCTAATGAAAAGCGTGACTAATGAAATAAGTGGCTTGGCCCGGAGTGCGCTTGCTCGCTCACTCGCTCGCGCCCCCATCCGAAATCGCATTTTCGGCGTCGGGCACCTTCGTCCGTCTCCCGTGTTCGCAGATGTTTCTCCCTCTGTCTCTTTAGGCTTCCCTTTTCCAACTCTCCCTATACACGGCGCGGCTTTCTACTTCTCTCGCTTGATCCTTTCGCAGAATGACTTTAATTTCTTTATAGGCTGAAGTCGTCGCGAGCGAACGAACGTTTTGTGAATGCGCATTACTTATGAATCCATCTGAGTGTATGGGGATGAAATGCCAACGCACGAGAGGTAATACGTCGATGTAAATTAAATTTCAACAATTGCAACATTTTAAATAAAATTTACCTCCATAATATACAGTAGCTTAGAAATAATTTATATTTGTCCAGGGAAAATTGCTATTTAATGATTAATTTCATACATATCTGTATAGAGAAAAGGTAAATAGGCACTATTAAAAATTTATTTATTTAATACAACAAAATTTCTAATTTTTATAACCAGCATAGAATCACCTAAGTCACTAATAGTAAAAATTGCACAACTGGTATAGTAAAATAGTAGCATATGAATGTACAATAAAAACAAATCATCAAAGTATACGAGACCATAATTTCCGAGAGGAACGATAAGAAATTCTGACAAAGGGCTTCGTACTCTCTGGGCTTCTTTCCAAACTTACATTCTCATGTAAATGTCGTTCATCAAACGACGCGACAGCTAAATCCCGGCTTTAAGCCCAATGGAAATAGAAAGGAAGACGTAATTTTTTGACGGGATCTTTTCGAGAATGATAAGTCGCCTGTTTGCTTAGTTTGGGAAATATTTATATAAGGATTTATCCGTGTTCCTGACATTCTAATCGAATCGATGTAGTTTTGATAGAGTAATCGCGGGATATCTTTCATTATATTATTTATATATTGAAGTTGAACAAGAATAAAAAGTACAAATAGATACAAAAATAAAAAAAAATAATTCGAACCTTTTAGTTTTTGTAGAAGTTCTTAAAATTCGATGGAAATCAAATATAAAATCGAATGTAAAAATCGGTAATCGATTTCAAACTATACTAGTTTTCTAATTCTTGTTGTAAAACAAAACATCTAAATAACACGACGGTTGAAACAACAATGTGCTTTACACTTCTCTGTGAACTATAATAAATAGTGCGTCTCTCTCTCTTTCTCTCTCTATCCCTCGAAAGCACCGCCGAGCATTGTAATTACAATAAAAATGCGTAACCCCGCTAATAGTACGGCGATTAACCGCGCGTCGCGTAAACTGGTGGAGGGGGCGCGATTTAAAGGAGAAAGGGGAGCGGGAAGGCGCGCTATCGCGCGATCCCTTTCGCTATTTCTCATTGCAATTTATCCCGGGACAGGTCGCGCGCGCGTACTGCTCTCGACGCTCGCTCGTATTCCCGCCGTCCTCCAGTGATCCCTTAATGCGGACCCGCGGGGGCGCAAGGGGGTTGGAGGGTCGGAAGGGACGCAGGTGGCGTCCCGTAAGCCGCCCCTGCGCTCGGGCTCGCGCTGGCGCGCACCATCCGCCAGCATTGATATGCTAATGAAATTTGATGCCCTTCTTGAGGGGCAGGGCGCGCGAGTGAGTACACGAGGACGAGCGAGAGAGAGAGAGAGAGAGAGAGAGAGAGAGAGAGAGAGAGAGAGAGAGAGAGAACGGTAGAGAGAGTGGTACTTCATCTATCAATTTTTCCATCTCCCTCTTTTTTAGTGTTACCGAAACCTCTTTGGCTGCAAACGACTTTTTATTTAACTCGTAAGAGAGTTCGTGAATTTTATTCGGATTTTGAAAAGTAAAAAGTCTCATTCGGAAGTATACGCTTTTTTTGTTCAAATTTTTATAAATTTTAGTTATGAATATCTTTGTTATAACATACGTCTTTGATTATAACTACATTCTATTCGAACGGCTGTGATTTCAAACGGTAATTCCGTATGATTTCTAATTGATTTCAAAAGGCTTCAAGTATTTTTATTCTTTGCGCGCTAGCAAATGATATCGAATGACTTCGTAGGATTTCACAGAGTGTATTCGATTCTCGATGTTGATATGTATTGTGATTGTGATGATCGCGATTGTGCACGAACACGACCAATCGGTTAAAAAACGTTCTTTCAAATTCGATCGCGTATATATATATATATAATATCAGCACATTATATGCTCATATTAATTTCGTTAATTTTTCGAAATTGAAACGTCCTTGACATTATCGAGATTTACGCAGCCTTTCTCACGCGCGCGATACTTCATCCTGACTTTTCTCACTTACTCGTACAACGCGTATATATAGTATGTGCATACATACGTATGCATATATATTCGCTGAGCTGTAATGCCGTTTCTCCTCCGTACGCGTTATATACTTAAGTACTTCCTATCGCATCGGCCCCCGCGCCTACGTACCGTCGCATTCCTTATATCTATATGTATGGGGCAGCGAGATTTCATTTACCTAATGGCGCGGAACCATTTATGGTTATCGCGCGTGCGCGCCTCGCGCGTAAAGTGCCACTGAGCACGCCTATATATGCATGTATATGTGCTGCATTGAGACTGAGCTATAAGCGATTGACTATGTGCGTGCTAATACATACAGTTTACGATTCTATAGGGGTGGGATATTATTATGCAGTTCACTTTTCTATATATCATTCGATGGTACTGTGAACCATGATCGTAAAACCATATATAAACACACAAACACTTTTCGTTCTGTAAGAAAATTAGTTTTTCCAAAGCTCTCGCAATAAATAAATAATACATTTTGTAATATAGTATTAGTCAATAAAGTAAGAAGTCACAGTTATTCTACATATATAAAACGATTTACATATATATATTGACATCCTTAATACTTTATTGAAGACTTAAAAATTATCGTGTAATTGGAAGAATAGTATGTTAAGGGATTGTCCAAGTCAATTAATACTGATCGAACAAAAAGAAAATATCGTGTGTTTAAAGCATTAAATTTTTGTAAAAATTTAGTTAATAGTCGGCTTCACTTAGATATATGCTACATTGCTGCAATTATGAAATACCTTCATCAAACGTTGTGAATGTGAGAACGTTTTAAAAATTTTAGAAAGCAACAATTATCATAAAATTTCCAAACACACTCGTATCCACACCAATCGAAGAATATGTTCAAAAATTTGCGTCGATCTAGAATAGACGTAAATAAATTGGCAGATTATTTGACATTTTTAAGAATGTAATATTTAGAAAGAGCCCTGTTGCTCGATCGGTACAAAAGAACAATTGACAGGTCACGAAGGGACTGTTGAAGCTAATTTTTACCCATTGAGCAAAGAGAACTCGAAGTTACAGAAAATTTGATTAAATGATATGGAAATGACAGTTTTTTGAAATTGCCATAACTAAAAATTATAAGTACAATTTTCAAAATATTCTCCTATCCAAATTGCTTGGCGCAGTTGTTTGTAAATTTGCGATAATATACCGAATAGTCAATAATAAAAAGAAAAATTCGCTAAAATATCCGAAAATATAATATTAATATATAATACTATTTAAAACAACGTACTTTGTATTCGGACGACTTGCAATTCACTTGATCAGCCTCTTAAATAAATCTGAATCATTTGAAATGAATTACAAAAAAATTAAATAATTTCACAGATATTATCATCGTCAGAATTTTATGCGTTGAAGTTCACTTTGTTATTTTTGTATTATATCAGCACTAAAAAATTACATTCGACTTTATTGCTATAACCTTCATAGATCTTATGCACGCTATCCTTCTTCTACATTTTTCAGTTACAGATCGCGAAAGATTCACACACCGTTCTTGCAATTAATATAGTCGAGAGAGATAGAAACAAACGTCCCCGACAATCTCTAATCTTGTATATGTATAATGCATATAAAAAAAATATTGTGTGTGTGCGTGTGTGTGTGTGTCGATTTATCCTATGAGCTTTTGAAGAAACTGCGTGGATGCAAAATAAACGCCGATTAGCAGATCTCGCGATAAAGTTATATGCCGGTGAGCACCGGAAGATAAGTAGATAGGATTGAAATTTAAGCGAGTGCCACGTGGCTCAAAGTCGATCATGACGGGTGGAGGGTCGCGTTTTATTATGTAGGAACTCGCCGGGACAGGCCAAAGACGGCACTTGGCATTTCGATCACGTAATTTGATTCGTCAAGCTTTATAGCTTTCTCTCTCTCTCTCTCTCTCTCTCTCTCTCTCTCGCTCTCGCTCTCTCTTTTCTTGCACTTAATAACTGACATAAGATGTGCAATTATTACCAATGCTTTGTAAACTTTTTCTTTGCAAAAGTTCATCCTATCTTAATTATTGCGCGATGAAATATTTAGAAAAACTTATTCATAAGTACAGCTTTTTAAACTGATGATTATATACTGATGATAATTATTATAAATAATTTCATTTGGCAAAAAGTAAGTAATATAATAATTATTGTTAAAATTATTTATTATTGTTATTATTTATGCTGAGTTAGTCGAGATGAATGCATTAAAACGATGGGCTTATGTATATGACTACAGATATATATGTATAATAATTACTAAAAAGAACTATAAAATTCGATATTTACATTGTCTACTTTTGAATAATATTACCAAAATTTTATTAGTATTAAAGAAGAATAGTAGTATTTCTATGTACAAGGAAAATATTTCTCATCGGTGAAATTATGATTTGGGACTAGTAAATCAATAGTACACTATAATTATACATCCATATTAATTAAAATATTCTACTATAGTTGCTATAAATTATCGAAAATTTAATTAATTTAACGCGTATATAGGTTCTTTTTCCAAAATTCCGTAGATACAGTACAGTATTAATAATCGAAGATAATGCCGATTTTTTATTATTAAGAAATAAACCATTTAGTACAGTATATTCCAATAATTCAATGAAAAAGGCATGGGGAAAGAATTAAAATTGTCAACTCAGCAGTTTACATTCTTCTAAAATAATAAGAACTGAAATTGAGCAAAAATTATCCAGCGATTTTTAATATATCTATGCGGACACGATTAAAAATATGGGAACAATATTTACCATGGCGAATACTCAATGGACTCGCGGGACTTCTCGGGTGCTCCGAACTCGTGTCGTTTTGGGACTGTTGATGATGAATGTGATGCTCTTCCGACGATCCCATGGTAGCAATAACATTCATGATCTTATTCACAGTACACTGGAAAATTTTTAACAACAAAAAAAAAAACAAAAAACAAAAATTGAAATAAATCTCATTGCTTCATTATATTCTGCACTTTTGGTAAATATTAAATGTTATAAATACAATAATTTGACGGAACAGTGGATTACATTGACGATAGTCTCTTGAAGGCGCTCAAATCAAATTTAATCACTTATCTTATAAGATGTAGGAAGGCAAGGAAAACTGTTTTTTAAGGATGAACTTATATGAGAAGTAATTTTAAATAGACAGAGAGCTTTTATTATCATTATAATTATTGTACGTTTCAGGTCGACCACCTGCTGAACTCGTGAGTAACATGACAGAAGTGGTCTAATCATAAACGTACGATGCTCGATCAAAAATGAATGAACTTATAAGACATAAATATAACCTAAATTCGATCGCGGGAACCAAATATTGCGTTGACGTGGGCGATGCCAAAAGTTGTCATTGCATACATCTTATGAAATAATATAGCGATTTTAGCTTACTAAAAGCTTAATTAAATAAATGATAGGGGAATAACGATGTATCAACGCGAAAAATCGTCTGGGAGACAATTTTCAATGTAAACCGTTGTTCTGTGAAGCTATTCAAGCGCTTATCAAATTTACTTTATTATTTAAATTTGATTCGTTAAATGATATTTTTTATATACTTTTAAATATTAAATACTTTTATCTAGCTAATAAGCGTGAAGTTATAACGGTTAATAAAAATTCGTATGATATTTGAAGTTGTTATGATGATATGTGTAATAAAAAAACTTCATGAAAGAGAATGTTAATAATAATGAATAATTCTAAAAAGGTTTAAAATTAATATTTTATCATAAACAAACATTAATTATCGTTTGTTCAATTGGCATTTAATGATATCTCACTTCAAATATTTCTTAATGCTACAGAAATTATGTGGTTTGGACATACCCCAAAGAACTATAGCAACTGCAGCTTTTCTTACGAGTAACAGCAGCCTCTGTCCCAGTAAATCGCACAATATCCTTCACTCACGGTACAGTTCCCGAGCAAACAGTGCCGACGGCACGCAAACATCGTGTTCGGTGTGTCAAAATAACGAAAAAAAAAGAAGAAAACAGAAACTTCACTGAACGAGGCTTGAAAAACAACAATAGCAGCAACAGCAACAGCAACAACAACAACAGCACTCGTCGACTACGAATCAGATGACCCGAGCCATCGGGTCGCAGTCTATTTCGCAGTCTACATCGCAGTCTAATCCGCAAAGTTCCATTTCCGAGGCTCGAGTATATGATAATAATATGGAGAATACGAATAATAAGAATAACGGCGGCAAAAATTGGGAAAAACAAAGAAAACAAAAGAAGCAATCGACCGCCGACGATGCTTATCCGAGCCCTGTCAGGCAGCCCGGCGGTCGGGCGAGCAAATCCCCCGTTCTCGGCGGGCTCAAAAACGCCTCGACGATGATAAGCGCGCCGCGGTTCGCTCGCTGGCTGGCTGGATCGCTGGCGGCTGGCTGGCTGAGCTCTCGGGGTCCCCCGGCGCTGAGCCAAGCGAGGTCAAACAGCAGTGCGGCGTCGCCGGCCGTTGGCGTTGGCTCCAGCCCCTCGCGCCCGGGGATCGGGACTTCGACTTTTCGGGCGGCGCCGCGGGGGGACGGGGGCGTCGTCGGCCGGGCGCGCCGATTGGCCCGCCGCAGCTTTTCGGAGGCGGGATCAGGAGGCAGCCAGGCAGCCCGCCGCGCGGTCTCGGCGTACGTACGTACGTACGTGCATATGTACGTTGATAAATGTATGTACGCGCGCGTGTGGGGGTACGTAGCGCGAAAACCTCGCGCGGGCGCGTCGAGGCCCTACGGAGAGAGAGAGAGAGAGAGAGAGAGAGAGAGAGAGCGAGAGAGATCGAGGGAGGGAGGGAGGGAGAGAGAGCAAAAAAGCGGGCGGCGCCCCGCCACCCTCGCGAGAGCGTCGCGCCGCCGAGCCGCGCCGAAGGATTTAACCTATAGCCGCGGCACGTTTGACGTATGCGGCGTCGGCAGCGACGACGGCGACGACGGCGAAGGCGACGGCGACGGCGACGACGACGACGACCGAGCGACCGTGCGAGCGAGCGAGCGAGCGAGCGCGAGGCACGCTTCCCTCGGCGGGGCGATGCGCCGCGCACGCGCAGCGATAACCCTTTCGACGAGACCCGCCGTACGCGCGGCAGAGAGCGAGCGAGGAGGACGGCGAGAGCGGGAGACAAAGAGGAGGGGAGGCTGGGGGTGAGGAGTGGGTGGCGCCTAGGAGAGGATCCATCGGGAATCGAACGACTATCGACGAGAGCGACGCGCGTATATGGAAACAGGGAGGGGTTGGGCCGAGATGAAAAAAACGTCATGGCTAAGGCGCGCTTAGGCGAGTTTTTCTGGGACAGGGGGGGGCGGCTTGATAAGCTGGACTGGCCGAGGTGGCTCTTAAGGTCGAAAGCGGCGCTCGGTCGTGCTCGATGAATTTTCGCGACGTCGGCTGCGTTAGCCGTTATGGGCACGAACAGAATTTTCGGTTGGCGACCGCCGTGTTGCCGCACTACTACGTAGCCCGACGTATACGTGTATACACGGTCAGGATGAAACACGCGCAAAGACTCGAGTAAACCTTGCAAACGAAAAGGCCCGGCAGTCCCGCATCGCGAACGCTTCACGGCTTGGGCGAGCAGTCGCGGCGTTCAACCCTGTCTAATCCGGCGATTATCCAAAGGTTTTACGGCGAGTATTTAGTGGGCGCAGCTCTTCTGAATGCGCAGAATGCCTTCTTCTATTAGACTATCGTATTTTTTTTCACTCGTAAACCTCGAGCAAGCACGGTCGTCGTTCAAAAAGAAAAACAAGGTCCTGCTAAAAAAGTTCTCAGCTCTATAGATCGTTCTTCGTTAACTTCGTTTTTCTCTCTTTCGCTCTCTCTTTCATTATGTTTACGGTCAAAAATCTTCAGAACTCCACGGTTTCAATTTACTCTTTGCGCACGAATTGTTTGATAGATTTTGAAAAAAAAAATTTAGATAAATATCTGCTGCCATTACGACAAACTATATAATATTAGTTTTTGTAAAGAAATTTCATAAGCAGTTTTTCACAATGAAAAGGAACGTCAAATTTCAATCGATCATAATTTTTGTTTGGAATCGTGGCATTCGCTGAAATTTTTCCAGCTGCTGCAGAATAATTAATATAGATTGACAAATTTTAAAAAATCCAATGAGAATCGATTTTGGCACTTTCTGTTTGAAAAAATAAACAAAAGATGAAGTGCTTACATCTTACCTTAAAATATAAATTTTAAGAATGATTGTACAAAAACCAGATTCTGAGCATCTGATTATCAAGCTATTTTATTTTATACAAATATAAAGGTATAAATATTAATATTATACCTAAGATATAAATATTAATAATACTCTTTAAATCTGAGGCGAAATAGTAAAATTTATGATATATGGCTAAACAACGGTGAAGCTATACTTTCTGAAACTTCTGACACACTCAGTAAAAACATATACGACTGTGTACAAATACGAGTAAGACATTTCAATTTAAACTTCCCGGGTTAATCGATTCGGTAATACTGTCAGTAGTAAGTTGGTAGTATTGTCAAAGTTATCTGTGCTAAATTTCACGCAATTATCTTCATTTGTCATATAGTTACGCTTGTGTTTTGTGAACAAAGGAAAGTTGTCTCTTCGATTTTTATAATGTCTGAAATTATTCAAGAAAGAGTAGCATTAAATTTTATGCAGGAAATGAAATATCGCGCGCCAAAACGTGCAGAAGGCCTTTGGTGGGATGTTAATGTCAAGAACAAGGATTTTTGATGGACACAAATTATTCAAAGAAGGTTGAAAATGCGTTGAAGACGAATCACATCAAAAAATCACACCAAAGTCGCTCAAAAATCAAGGTTATGCTCCCTGTTTTTTTCGATTATAGCGGTGTCGCGCAATATGAATTCCTTCCCACCAGCCAAACGGTTAACAAAGAATATTATTTGAGTGTTATGTGTCGTTTGCGTGAAGTTATTCGTCTCAAAAGGTCAGATTTGTGGAAAGACATCTTTTGGTTTTTGCATCACGATAATGCATCAGCTCACACTGCATTGATTTCACGTGAACATTTCACGAATAATTCAACCAATATCGTTCCACAACCACCATAATCGCCTGATTTACCACCGTGTGACTTCTGCCTGTTCAGCAAACTTAAAAGACCACTTCGGGGACACGGTTTTGGTTCGATTGAAGACAAAAAAGACGAATCGAAGAAGGAACTAATGGTCATTCCGGAATACGAGTATAAAAAATGTTTTGAAAATTGGAAAAAGCGTTGGCATAGTTGCATTGAATCCGGGGGGGGGGTATTTTGAGAGGGATGAATTAGATTTAGAAGAATCAATAAAGATTTCAAAAGTTATAAATAATGTCTTACTCATATTTGTACACAGCAGTATGTGTTTTTCATTTAAAAATGGTATATATTTTTTTCGATATTAAAAAAAAAATAGGATGTACAAGAAAACATTGGTATTTTCTTACTTAAATTACATAATCTTCTTTAAGGAAAACATTATTAATTTTATGAAAATATAACATTTTATTATTTTCAGTTTATATTAGGGATGTACTTTTCAACGATATTATAATTTTCACCATTAAAATAATTTTTTTCATTATAAATTCAATGGAACGATAATTTTTTAAAAACATTTAATGTTTAAGCAACAATATGTACATTTTTCTAAAAGTATCAATTTTTTACGATTAAGAATATCATTTTTGATCAGTGAAATGTAAGGCAATGATTTATTGTAACAACTAACAGTATGATAGAAATAATTCTGAATAATTTTGTAATAGAATAGCGAACATAGCGGGCATAATGGGATAATAAATTGTTCGAATATTTTTAAGATACTTACATAAATTATACGCATAAATAATACAAATAAATTATGCTTACTGTTAATTGGAGAAACTATTTAACAAGTGATCTATCGTTCTACAATTTTTTCAGAGAAACAAGATAAAGTGATGGTGACCATCATAATTACCAGAAGCATATTTATTTGATACTCTAAAAATTGACGTAAAAATGATTGAAAAATTAAAAATCTTTTAAGCGGTATGAAACGCCAGCGTAAAAATCTTACTAATTCATGAAAATGGCATTTGATAGATTAAATAAACTGATAATATTTAAAAACGTAATAAAAAAAGTATATATTATTTTACATTTCAAAAATAAAAATTTAAAAACAGCTTTGTTTAATGCTCTAGAGAATGGAAGAGAGCATTTCAAGTAAAGTAAATAAGTAAATAAAAGTAAGATAATATTGCTCATTTGTTATTATGCTATATATATATATATATATATATATATATATATATATATATATATGTATATATAATTATTATTTAAAAAAGGGATTGAATGTATCAATGTATTTCAATTTCTTATTCAAAGATATTATTTACATTTTTATACATATCTAATATGAAAATTCTTTAAAAACATGTTAATATCAGTATGATTACGTGTGTGTAAGTGCGCATGTGTGTAAACTAATATGGACTGCCGTAAACTAAACTTACAAATTTTTTTATCGATCTTACAGCCTTTATAAAATAATTTAATTTTAATTATAATGACGGTCATGCAATCCTTGCTTATGATCAATCCCCGTAGAATCTGAAATATGAAAACCAGCACTAAAAACTAATAAAAATAAAACTAATACATATATTATTTTTTACAAAGTATAATCTGCTTTAAATTTATCTGCTTCGTCCAAACTTCCTCATCAGAGATTTTACAGGGATGATTATCAGTCGGGACAGTCTGATTGCCATTATATAATAACAATTCTATATTACTTAATAAAGGACCTATATTAATTATTCCTATATAATTTTCGTTAGTCTCTGTGTTTGCGTATATATGAGTAGTAGTTCAAAACTGACAATGCACCCCGCCCCCTTCCTCGTTTGCGATCGATACTTTAAGCTCGAGCGAATCGTAAGCCTTCCCAGAGCTTTCAACATAATCCTCCGCCTGAGCCTTTT
The DNA here is from genome assembly GCA_018907035.1 of Sycobia sp. Sy_11. Lineage (NCBI taxonomy): Eukaryota > Metazoa > Arthropoda > Insecta > Hymenoptera > Epichrysomallidae > Sycobia > Sycobia sp. Sy_11. Next base: position 67,292 of record JACCIC010000187.1, read on the forward strand.
GCACACTTCGAGACACCGCGAAAACGTTTCCCGCGCCTTAATATCGCCGCGGGGGGGGGGGCTTAAGCTACGATTTTCCGTCAAGCAGATCTTAATACTGAGCGGCTAATCGACGCGTCGTAGGAGCCCTTCCCCCGTTCCGCTCCCCTCGCGGCCCCGTGGCTCCCGCCCCTCTGCACCGCTACTCGCGATCCAAGCGAAACAATGGTAGGGGGGGTATCCTAACCCCTTTGAGTATCTTAAACAGTAAATTGGTAAAGTGTTTTCTCAATATAGCTTTCTTTACCAATGTATTGTAAAAAAATTACAGCTTCGATGAGCTATTTTCGTGACATTCGGTATAAGATTAAAGAGGAATAAAATTAAAAATTGTACTTATGTCGACTGTTTTGAATTAAATTAATAAATTTTTTGTCTGTCTTACAGTCTTTACAATATAATATATTAACTAAAATAATGATAGTCATACTGTTCTTGTTTATTGTCACCGTCGAAGAATCTGAAATAAAACTTATTATTAAAAATATAAATTAGATTAAAAATTAATAATGATAAAATAAAATAAACATAATAAAAATAATCAACTATATTCTATATTAGTGAAGGACCACCTGACTGACCCCCCCCCCACCTTATTTTCTCTTTTGGTGTCGGACTTTTCAAACCGATACGGCTCATCTTCAGGAACTATATTATGTAGTTTAATAGCGAAACTAAATAACTTTTTTAGCCAGTAACTTTTTTAACTCTAATAACTTTAATAACTTTTTCTAACCCTTCAGTTTGTTTCCTGAGGATGAACCGTATCGGTTTGTAACATCGGACACCAAAGGAGAAGTTAAATGTAAGGTGCTGGGGGCAATTAGGTTGTCCTTCACTAATATAAAATATAGTTTATTAATTCAAATGAACTGACCTGGTATTAATAGTTTAAACCGATTGCTTTGAGTTGATATTCGGCATAATTCAAATCGACACCTACTCGCCGCTGTTGGAACTGACTGCTAAGAGCGTTAACTACGCACGGCCGTGTTACTAGTTTACTACACGCACAATATGTGGACTCGACGCCGAATTCAGTATATTATCCCCCCTAAATTATAATACGCCGCTTATAATGTATACGCTCATAATTTATTGATGCAAGTAAAATGATTTTCAATAACAAAGAAAGCCTATGTCATTCCGAAGATAGTTCGCTAGCTTTTTGTTTATCGCCTGCAAACAAAATTTGCATTCTCTTTACAAATTAGTGTGATTATGATATTATATGTTATGATATTATGCTATATATATATATATATATATATATATATATATATATATATATATATAAATTCAAAGCAGATTAAGATTACATCAAGACCAATTTGTACATAGAACATTCATGTTATAAGATTTTAATAAATTTTATAATATTCTAAACTGTATACTTACAAACACATATGTGTATGTTTTGTCAATATTTCGATATATTAATAAAGAAGCTTTGGCAAAAAAAATTAAATTTGTAACAATAAGCATTTTAAAATATGGATAGAAAGACGTCATAACTTTGACTCTTTTCGATCCTTTGAAGATGGATAACGGTAAAATTAAAATCTTTTCTTAAATAATCTGTACTGCAATATATAATAGAGAAAATTCAAATTTCTAACAGTTATATATATATATATATATATATATATATATATATATATATAAATTATTATTGTACAAAATGTATTGGACATTTTCATATATTATAAAGGAGTCGTACGATGAATGCATAGAAAAGAGCACATTACAGCATAGACGTATAGGCATAACAATGTATAGTATGAAAAGGTATATTGTAAATCACAATTGAACAAGATTCGACTACGATGGTGGGAAGAAAGTTACAAAAACCTACCTACCGTCAGTTACCATCTTATATTAAACATGCTATTTTAGAAATAATTCTAAATTATTTTTTGTAAATAGTGGATCAAAAGAAATGCTCGCCAAACAAGGATAATTTCTATTATAACTTGAAATGATTTCAATGATTTTATAAAATTCGTCAAATTCAAGTGATAAGAAAAAGTTATATCTTATAAATAATATACATATAGAAATACTAGCGAGGAAAATAAAAACGAGAGCCACGGTTGAGTCTTAAATGTGCTGGAGCTATCAATTTGAGTAACGTAAAATTTTTCATGCTCTCTATGATAATAAATTAGGTTCCCTGTAACCTCAAAATCACATTTCGACTCCCCTAATGTGTAAATATATCACGAGATAAATAAGGAATTTCCACACCAGTATAATGAAATCGATATTTTAATGTATCTGTATATATATATATATATATATATATATATATATATATATATATATATATATATAAGTAAATTACGTAACGTATTGATTCATTTTTTCAATTTTATGTGTTATGAGTTTTTATATATTCCGGACACCGTAAACGCCTTCATTTCTCTGCAATTAATTTCGATTGTCACGACGAATGTTTAATGCACGGGACCATTTTGCATAAATCGAGATCGACATTATTATTATACTCGTATATACATCGATCGGTACATAATGTATCGAATTTCCATTGCCGGTCAGATCTTGTAAGTTCGAGGTGCTGAAACAAAACAAAACCCATCGCGGAAATGAAGCGAGAACCGTTAATGTCGGCAACGTTTTGCATTCGAATCACCGCGTCTCCGCTTTACTACCAAAAATGGCTTAATTAAAAGCGATTCGCGCGGCAACTGCGAGGAGAGGAACTGCGCGCTGGGGAGGCTCGGGGGAGGAAGAGGCGAAAGTAATTGATTTGACGCGCACCGACTTCTGTACTATAACGGCGCCGCCGCCGCCACAGCGGCTCAAGAGAAAATCCGGGACGCGCAAGGGTTGCTCGCGTTGCAGAGCGCGGAATGGATGACGGCGGAAGGAAGCGAGAGGTGGCGGTGTGTGAGAGAGAGAGAGAGAGAGAGAGAGACGGACAGAGGAAAATCCGCCATGTTGCATCAGTACCGGGTTGGGTTTGGGGTGGGGGTGGCATCGCACCGGCAGGGCGCCGCTCCGATGCGGTCGCTATGTCGGTGTATTAATCGCGGCCCGGCGTGCGCGCGACACTGCGCGCGACGCCTCGATCGCGCTTCGCGGCGGCCGGGCTTTTCCACTTGCTATATCCGTCTCATGTGTATATATATATATATATATAACCCGTCAGGAGATCGCGCGATCTCGACCCGACGGCCGAACGGCGCGGCGAGAGCGGGGACGCCGAGGAGGATAGGGGTGGGGGCGCCAGGCAGCCGGCGTAGGGGTAGAGGGTGTCGGGGGTAAAGGCCACGCCCACTGCCCCCGACGTCGGGCCAATGACGCTCGGACGTCGCGACGCTGCGCCGTCCACCAATAGGATTACCCTCTGACACGCTCTTTCGCTTGTCGCACTGCCTTGGCCCCGGCGGCGAGGGGCGCGCGCGCGCACTAGTAAACACACACGCGCGGACGGACGTAGGCTCGCGTGTGCGTTTGTATACAGCAACGAGCTGCGCCAGGAGACCCAGCCGCGTGCTTTTCAATTTCGCCTCTATACAGCCACCCTGGATTCATCCTCCTCCTTCTCCCCTCCTCCTCGTCCTCCTCCTCCTCCTCCTGCCACATTTCCAGCTCCAAAGCTCGCCCCCACCCCCACATCGCCGCGCTCGCTCTCGCTCTTACTGCATCAATTTCCCTTTTCCCCTTTCGGTCGCAAGCTCTCTTCCTCTCTCTTCCTCTCTCCCTCTCTCTGTCATTCTTTCTCTCCCTATCTCTATATAGTACGCACAAACGTGCAGATGTGCTATGCGATTCGAAATTACTGTTTTATATGAGTGAGCACACGTACTCGTAGATAAAAGAGTTTCGTACCAATGTGTGTCTGATGCGAAATGCGAGTGAACGTATCAGGACTTGCTTAATAAATGTCCATTTGAATTTTCTGCCCTTTGTCTTTTTGCTGTTATCTGCTTCGTTTGATAATTATATAATAATGTGATTTTCGTTTGTTTGTATTTTCTTATTTTTAATTGTTTCAAAATAAAATATTATTATTATTGAAAATTTTTTGTAATTTATTGTTTTAGTGTTTGTAAAATGTCAAGATTCGTACATAGCACATAAAGAGTCAGCATTAAATCCCTAATCCAAATGGAAATTACGCTAAAGGCAGAAGTGAAGCATCGGCTATTAACAAAGCATTGCAAATGCGGATTTCATTTCTGTTAATGATGTGTGAATTTTATTGATTTTCGAAATAAAAATTCATGTAATTTTGGACAGATTAGCACAATTTTAGCTTTATTACTTTATTTATAAGTATAAATAGGTCATAAGTACAATTGTTCGCATAATAGATTAGAGCCGGAATATCTTTGTTTGATTTAAAAAATTTTGTGTGCTCTGCTTGGCAATATTATTTATATATCATTAAACCAGTAGAGAGACTGTTTCGGAACGCACAAAGATATGTATAAAACAGTTTATTACGAAAAGATTACATGACCAGTGTTGGGTCGAGAATAGAAGAGTTTGGCGTTACTTAAGGACCCGACCCGTCGTCCTCGGGTGTCCACAAAATATATTTAAACGAACATAGCAAGGAAGAGAAGCAATTGATATAATAAAAATCGGAATAAAGTCCTAGATTACAGTCTTAAAACGTATCTTTGCAGTTTTTCTCAATAGATGAAGATATTGACGAACGAACTAATTCGGGTATACTCCTTACAACGGTAAAGTATCTTCGAATCTTAAGGCTGATTTCTGAAATCGATTATATATTAAAACAATCTATCGAGACATATAAGCGATAAGAGTAGAGGTAAAAATTTTTTAGATTCAATGGCTAAGCGATTTTACTGCTTTAGCATTTTCCTTATAGTCCAATTTCCGCGTGAATTAAGTTTTGTCGATTTCGAACTCTCATAAACAGCTCCCGAGGTTTCTCAAATCATAACCCATGCGCCGAAGAAATACATTGCTTTTGACAATTGAAGAATGTTTCGCGATCGTAGCATCGTTTCACCAGATGACAATAGCTCAAATTAATTATTTCCTCCTCTTTTCCGAATAGCGACATCTGATTTAATAAAACTTTGCTACTTCGAATTTTGCTCTTGTGTATGCGACTTCGCCGTACGCGAAGTTGCGAAGATGTAGTACCGAGAAATGTTCGACGGTTGCACTTCCTGGAATTTTGAAGGAGCTCTCGAGCCCTCCCCCTCCCCAATTTTTGCGCACGGCCTGATCGCCGCTACCACAATCCGGTAACGTAGCATCTATGTAATATCCCCCTTGCTCTCGGCAACAGGGCTACCGCGGACTGTATAGGTATAGTGTGTGTTTGTGTGTGTGTATGTATGCCTGCATGGCTGTCTGACTGTATGATGAAAAATCACTGACTCGTGATTTTTCTGAAATTTTAATCTTTAATTTCCTTTAAACGTGTATGCGTATAATTTATACTCAAAACTCGAATGCCTGCTTAAACTGTATCAGTCTACATACTCCTTGATTTATAAATTATATTATATTCATGTTGAACAAGAGCGGGGTCTATACGAAGATATAAATTTTAACGCATGTTTGATTAATGACGTAAGAATATCCGGTGCATAATAAATTAATTCAAATATCTGGACTAGTATGGATGGAATCAAAACTTTATATATACCATATATGCGATTGTATTAAACACGAATTTGTTGGTATAATTTTATTTTACTGTTACAGAACGGAATAAATATTTTTCTATATACAACGACTAACATCTTCGGTTATATTGGGAAATGACATGGTCTTTTAAAAATCTCTCTGGATTTTTCAATTTTATATATTTATAGGGATCGGAACTCTGGTTCAAAGCGCTCCTTCTATTGCTCAACCTGCTTTGTCTCTCATACCACTAAATAAATAAATCAACCCTTTTACCGCTTAAGTAAGGAATATCATAAAAAAATTTCATATGAAATTAACATATTTGACATGGTTAATATCGATTTAAAAGAAAAAAAAATCTTTATAAAACCCCCTATATCTCTGCTCAAAAACCGAGCCCTGTATTGTATCTCTTGTCCTATACTCTGTTCGCCCTGGGTTCGGCCTATATGAAGCGAGTGGAAAACCTATATATATATATATATATATATATATATATATATATATATATATATATATATATATATATACATGCATACATACATACGTACGTACATACATACATACATACATACATACATACATACATATACATATACGGTCAAGCTCAGTGGGATACATGACGATTAGGAAAATATCTGCTCCGAAGTGATTCGCTGCTCGGTATATATATATATATATATATATATATATATATATATATATATTGCGCTAAAATTCCATTTATGCCTAGCTTCCGTCACATACAAGAAACCCCGGGGAACATCCGAGACTTGGACACTCTGCAAAATAAACCGGCCGTTAGTATCTACAATTATTTTTTATTCTGCGATTTATTTATAAGTCTTTCGATAGATATATTACGTTTATTCGCTTTATTCTTTTTCTATAAGAATTTACTCACATTGTTATTATTAATTCATTTAAAAAATTATTAATATTTCATTTATTTAAATTGTTGGAAAAGTTATTGATGTTTTGTTAATATTCGTCTGTTTGAACGAATATTAGTAACACAGAGTGGTTTAATACAGTCCTAACATGAAATAAAAGAAGACTTTCTGAACAATTTTTATTTTTTAATACAACCTAAAAGTATTACAAATAATTCATGTATAGATATACTATTTCATAAAAGTATTTAATATAAATAACTATTGAACATTTCTTTTTGATTGTGTATTTCTTTCCACTGTTGATCGTTATCTCTTTCTTTCTCACCTCTTTATACTTGTATAGCCACGATGCTATAGCTTTCGTTTCATTTATTTCTTCGGTTTCTAAAAATTTTTTTATATCATTAAAAATTATTACGATTTACATTTATGCATAAACTTATGATGGTTCCTTATAATATCTGAATGTATAAATTTTTTTATATAAAATATTTATTTGATGATATGATCAGTCGACATAGTAGTATACTTCATTATGAATGTTTGATATATATTGTATGATTGATCTCGTAAATCATCATTACCATCGCCAGATTCCATTACAGATTTATTTATATTATATTCTCCAAAAATAAAATTAAATATAAAACGACTATCGTTTTTATTTGAAGAATGAAATTAGTTTATTTTAAAAAGAAATGTAGATTGGAATATTTACCTGGACAATACTTCGATCTTTACTATATGTTATAATTTTTACATATAAAATCAATATTTGTTGAATAAACTTGAGTATTTAACGAAACACATGTAGCTATGCGAATCTTAAGAATCTTTAAAATTATCTTTGTTTATTCATTAACTATTATAGATTATATATTATAATGTAATAATTGTGAAAATAAATGAAATGAAAAACATATACTTCTAAAAATTTAACTTAAAAAATAATAACTCTCCATATTCAATTATATTAAATATCAAATTTTCGAGTAACAAAAAGATCGTGGGCCCTATACATAATAAAATTTATGTTATTGTTTTGGCGTCTGAATATGAAGTTAATCTATATAATATTATACAGATTTACGCTTAGTTTACTTCTATTCGGTTCGTCTTTTTCTCTCAGTCGAAAATGTAACGTTTATAATGTTCCCTGACCTAATCCAATTTTCTTTAAACTTGAAATTTAATTTCTCACAAATGTTTAAAAAAAATTTTTGTTGATCTTAGTTCATTTTTGTTCTATTGAATGTTTCTTCTATTGAATATTTTTGTTCTATTGAAAGATATTATTACTTTAGTAAAATTTAAAATATTTTTAGAAATTTGAAATTTCAATAAATATATATGACCAACGAGACTCTAACTTGCCATTGGAGTATATCCTAATTTCCAGCCTTCTAATAGGATATATAAAACAAATGTCAAATTTATTATTCAATAATTTAAGCATTCAAACTATACGGCATAATTGAAATCATCCCCCCTCGCCCCGTATACAATGCTGTATTCGACGATCTGGATGTCCAGGTCCCAATATTACGTTGGAAGATTGCATTTTCAAACGCCTGAAATTACGTAGAAGAGTTATAAGAGCATTTTCCAAGATTCGAAAAAATATCCGTATCCATGTGTGTGTGCATGTGTATGTATATATGTATATATATATATACGTGTAAGCGCACCGTTGTCAGTTGCAGAAAAATATGTAAAAAGTTAACTGATAAAATAAATATTGAAAAATATTTTGAGTACGTAATAAGTGGCAGGAGGAAATATATAGCATTAAAATATACGATAAATCAATACGTAATTCGCACAATAGATTACTTTTTTAATTTATATTTTAAATAAAGTATATACATGCATAATACACGATGTATAAAGTGTATTTAATTATACGCCTAAATTATGTATAATTCAGCACATTGGCTATAATTAAAATAGCAATTAAGCATGTGGATCTTACTGTTTTGAAATCATTTGTACAGGAAAACCTCTAGAAGTCTTGATGACGTTAGTAACCTCTATATCAACTTGAATCGCTTGATCAGTCGAAGGGTAATATGAGTTTTTGAAGTAAATTCCGCGCTAAAGCGTATACTCGATAAAATTTGTAGTTTTTCTTTAATCTTATAGACAATTAGTTTAAATATTTTAAATGTATATTTTTAGTCAATACATATTATACGCTTTATATTAAAATATGAAATTAATTTTTGAAATTCAAGCTTCAATTTCTTATAAAAAATAAATAAAGCTATAAAGCTTAAGTGAATCGAAAGGCTTCTTTAAAAGTTTTCAATTAACTTGAAGTATGGAATAGTATTTCAATAATAATATTGATAACAACAACAACGACAACGATATTGAAATAAGTTCGTAAGAAAGAATATAATATTATGTTCGAATAGGATGAGCTTATCTTTATAAAGTATTAAAATGATAATTACAAATATAATTATATTTACTCGATACAAAATTAGAATTATACATTATAAAATTAGCTATAAAAATGAAATAGAGGTGTACATTGTAATAAGTAGAAAACGCAAGTCATAGCATAGAATTTGACAAAATATGAATTACCTGTACATAATATGTACAAATTAAGTTAAAATCATAACGAATGGAAAGTTATAAAGACAAAAGTCCGCGATTACATACATTGTTCAGAAAAGCATAAATGACAACAGCTTATAACTATTTCGATAAATTGCCGGGTCTTACCATACATCGGATTTTCTACTTATTTTTTTTTAATATTGGCCTGAATGTTTTGTCACTTTGAAACACAGTATTTCCGTTTTTTATACTCAAATTTTTATATTCAAATTTTTATACTCAAAGTTTTTTATATTCAAATTTATTTGCATTTATTTTTTTGTGGCGCTTGAAAAAATCGTCGAAAAGAAAGTTCGAGGCGTTTGGAACGTGGCCGAACAATATATAATAAAAAGAATTTAGAACAAACAAGATCGTGCGCGTTTCGCTCTTTTAATTTTCTCATTCCTATAATGATTTTCAAAAATCAAAAAGTATCAAAAAATAATATGCAATAAATAATCTATTGATAAATATCGAAGTAAAACAATATTTTACGATTTTAACATTTTTAAGATAAATTAATTTAAAACAGATATTTGTTATGACATCGGTCGTTATAAAAAATAAATAAAGAATATAAATTGCTTCCGCAAATGATGTAAGCAAATTTTATATTTCACAAAGGCGCCGTATGGTCAAATTTTATAGTATCAAGCCAGCACTTGATTGGAAACACAAAAACAAAATTGTGTCAAGCTTCGCGGGATCAACTACTTTAAAAGGCAAAAAACTGGCTGATAGAAAGCGATCGGTTAGAACGGAGTAAATCAAAGAGGATAGTTTTCAAATCTAATTTAAAATCTAAGTTATTAGATTTAGATGTACAAAGCACTTTTTTCCACATTTCACCGACGGTTAGATTAAAATATTATTATATGTGAAATAATAGCATTTCCACCAATTGGCGTATTCTAGAAATTTTATTACCAATGTCTTTGCATTATGTGTACTATACAAATTTAAAATATAGCGTTTTTTTCAGATATTGATCGTGATTTATCTTATATAAATCACTAAGATCGAAATAAAATAGAGCACAAAACTCATTCATTATTTAAAAATTCAATGGCGAAAATATAATTAATTATAATTAATTAATATAATTAATTAATATAATTAATTAATTAATATAATTAAAATATAATTAATATAATTAATTACACACACACACGCGCGCGCGCGCACACACACACGCGCACACGCACACAAACCCCCACACACACACAAAACCACACACAACCACACACACGTGCATACGTGATGCACAGGCGATATACGTTATAATATAATCCCATACGCAGCCGTCTCTTATGGAGCGGCGTGGCGCGCGCGCGACTCGTATAAAGCCGAATCCCTTACAAAGCTATACCCCAGTTTTGCGCCGCATCTCCACGGCGTCGTTTCGCCCATTGAACGGGGGGGAACAAAAACAAAAGGAAGAGAAGAGGACAGTGGTACCGATCGTTTGTTTTTTCTTTTTTCTTTTTTTTTTTGCTCCGTTCGCCGACGAAAATTGAATTTTTTTTTTTGATACATTGATACGCGCGCGAACCTTTTGTCCTGTAATACCGATATAGAGACTTCGCGTTATACGCGCCGATAATTCGCGAGTGAAAAAATCTATTATATATATATATATATATATATATATATATATATATATATATATATTGAAAGTTTATATATCCGCAGATGTATCTATTTATTATATAGATTTTGAGAAACAAAATTACGTGCATCCTCGTGTCTTTGGCTTTAGCGTTGCGTATATATATATATATATATATATATATATATATATATATATATATATATATCGCTTCTCTATGCCACATACACAAGTTCTCGAATGAGCTATTATATATGTATAGGAATATTTTAAATTAAAATTTTTTTTCAATACATTATAGATACACAGTGGCGTATATCATTTAATGATATTCCTGTAATTCATTTTTATATAGCATCCTCGAGCCGAGCTTGCGCTTATAAATGCGTTCGTGGAAAAGTGAAATTTTCAGCTGATCCGGCGAAAATTTGAGACGACCACTCGATGTACAGCGGTGCAGTATACAGAATTCTTAAGAATAATAAAAAAAATCATAATCTATATATAGAAAAAAGATTCGCATTTTTTATGATCACACCAAATTGCTATAATTAGCATCGGTGTCTTTTTCGGAGTTATTGTAATTTTAATAACAATATAGAAGAGAAGCTTTTTCCGTAACTCTTTGAAGTATCGTCAAATAAGCTACAATTATATTGTATGACTAGTTGTTGAGAAAAATTTATTCATTTTATAAGAACGATCGCGTTTTCTAATTCACCGGCGGCGATGAATGAAATTTAATACCTATATATATACTTGAGAAGCGCAAAGCGAGTTTTGAGAGGTCCGCCGCAATCGAAGAAGTGGAATGATTAGTAAGTGGAAGGCCGAAGAAATGAAGTGGACGCGAGGATAGATGCAAAGGGGAGAAAAGTTTCCGCGTCTTGTCTGGATTTTTTCTTTTTGTGTTAAATTAGAAACCTTTCAGGATGCTACGTAGTAGCTTCTCCCACAGGCTGTTATTACTGCTGACGGTAAGTTGAGAATTGCCATTATCTCTCTGTCGTGTTTGTATTATATATATATATGTCCCTGATATATCTGTATGTGTCTGACAAGCGCGCTTTGTATATTGCTTTTGCGCAGCTTGCAATATAATGCAACGTTAGGATAAAATTAATATTATACGTATGTAGAAAGGAATAATTTAAAACAAAATCTAGATGCTTCGTATTTGTGAGCTTTATCATTTTTATTTTTGTTTTGTTTTGTTAATAATATAGAAAATGTTGTATTTATGAATAATTTCAATTCAGCTTAAGACATTTCTTTCGAACCATGATTTCATGTCTGTTTAATTAGTGGAAAAAATTTTACACGTTTTTGGAAATTTTAAAATGTTGAAAAAAACGTTTTTAAACCTTTATTCTATAATAAAAAATGAATGATTTTTAATATAGTCAAGGCACTGCTCCAAAAATCAAGGCACGTCAAAAGTAATAAAATATTATATTTAAAATATTTCTTTTTAATATGCGGTATAGATCTATTATTTTTGCATTGGAACAAAAGAGAAATATATTCTTACCAATTCCTATATATGTAGCGACTATTTGTTTAATAAAAAAAATATCAAATAGATCGCATTCTTGTCCCATACCTTCGATTAAATTTAAAGACGGCATAATTAAAAAAAAGAAGAAGAAAAAAATTGAAAATAAACAAACCGAGGGACGAGCAGTTTTTATTTGATTTTTTTTACAGAGACGGCTTCGCAAGAGGGAGTCGGAAGGTTTAGTACGGAGATAACAGAGAAGCGCGGCATGCCGGCGTGCTTCAGCGATTCCCGATAAAAGTATTCGGACCCTGTGTATTACTGACTTAGTGTATTAGACATACAGACCGGCGGGAGGACTTTGCGCTCGGGTTTTTATTTATAACTTTCGTCGGAGCCTGACTGCTTCTCGCTCGGCGGCCGACCAACGCTCGCTTCGCGCGTCCAGTCGTTCGGATGCTTCATAAGCCTCGCGCCGATGGGCATTTTTATATCGCCGTTTACACGCGGACACGCGCCCATACGCGTGAAACGATGTCAATTCATTTTTCGCATTACACGGTATATGTCATTGATTTTTAGATGTATAATATCCCATCGTCCGTGTATATAAGTAACGTTTCGTGCGAGGTCCGTTGTAAAATTCAGTATGTATATTTTATATTTTTAAAAATTGAATTTTAAAGATATTCTCCTTACAACAAGTAAACTTTAAGATTTTAGGTTAAACAAAAAAAAAAGATAATAATAGCGATGAATATAAATCATCGATTGACACAATTCGTTAAAAATCGTTTATCAGTCGCTGACTCGAGATATGTATAAAAGGGAATGTCGAGAAGGTCCGAAGGTTTAACGTGGCGGCGAAGTACCAATATCGCTGCCATGGTCGTACTTATACACTCGGGCTTAATTATTTATCCGTAATTCTTTTAATTGGCCCTCGCTCGATATATAAAATAACTAAAAGTCGGCGATATGTGACTCTACGAAACTGTACTCCGAAAATTTACAGCGAAGCGGGCTATTAATACAAAGAGGCATTCGTCATTCTCTAGTTTATATTATATATACATATACCCCCGGTGTATTTCTATCCAATATTTCCTATATTATGCCCCTGTAATAAATCACTCTCGGTCGATTCTAACATGGCATTTCTCTCGTTGAGCGATTGCGCCTGGCCTGCGTTACTCCCGCGCGGCGCGGGGGCAAAGTCAGCCGGAAATAAGATCTTAGCGTCTCTTCTGACCGGAAAAGGAATGCGCGACGAAGACCAGGCTAATAAATAGTTATACGTCGGGGTCATTATAAATTTTGCTGATTATAGAAGAGAATAGAGACACAAACACACACACACACACACACACACACACACACACACACACACACACCACCACACACACACACACACACACACACACACACACACACACACCACCCACACACACAACACACACACCCAACAACACCACACAAGATTGATTTGCCCACAGAAGTGATTTATTTTTTCACTATGGGTTGCTAACACGAAAAAAGCGATATCACACACAGGATAATAAACAAGATCCATCACAGTCCACAAACATCAAAAACACAACACACACACCCACCACAACACCCCAAACTGATACACATATGCACATGAAATTTAAATAATATATATAAACGTATGAGTATTTTTTTAAAAAAAATTTCATTGAATAATGAATTTTTATAATTCAATTGATTGCAATAAGCTTTGCGTAATTGGTATGAAAAATAAATTGAATCGTAAACGATATACAACTTATTTAATTACTTAAAATAATACGAACATTATGAAAAATAAAACAATAAGAGAAATATTTACAAACGCGAAAATGATTTAGCAAAAATTGCTGCGTTTTGTAGGAATCGAAAGGCAAAATCGGAAAACGTGCAAAGAACTATTACACCGTATTATAATTTCGGAGAAATCACATAATTTTTTATGGCACGCTTATTACAGCAATAAAGGGATACCATTTTTAATAATGTTTATCAGGATCAGCTTGTCCTCTCGTTTCTGGAAAAGGTAACAATTCGATTCGCAGTAATTCTAGTTATATCCCTATTAAATATATTTAAATTTGTAAAATCTATTACAATGATACATTTTTACCAAATTTTTCAAATAATGTTATTAGATCGGATTTGCATAGATACCAAAGATTCAAATATATATTCAACGCATATATCTGTAAACTTAAGAATTTTTTTAAGAACTATAATCTTCTATGTAGTATTATTTTGTTTCGTTGTTTATATATGGTGATTTTAATATAAAATCCGTGTTCCTGCTCATGGGTTTTCAGCTGAAAAGATCTTATATTCCTATCTAATACAAGAACAGGACAGGGCATAACAATCGTGGGGATGTAATATTTATATTAGTATCTGACACCCGCATGTGTACCACAATAAATTTTTAGGACTGATTTAGCGCTCTCGAGTAGAAATTGAAGAATTAGGCTCAGGGGCGCAATAATCGGGGGTGTCGGGGGTGTTTTAAGTCGTCGAGTCTTGTCTATCGATCGAAACCTTGTCGAGCGACTTTTTTTGCTAGCCTGTCCAAGAATACGCTGTTATATTACGCTAATGAAAAAATTTAGCGGTACGCCAGACGCCCAAAGATATTTTAGATAAATTTATAGAAAATAAATTAATGCTGTAATTTATTGGTAAAAATTTATATAGACTAAGAACGGGGTTAGTAAATAATGTTGATCACGTAACGATACAATTCGCTTTATCCTTTCTTTCTTTCTTTTTTTTGAGATCTAGGGAAAATCCCTGTATTATTAGCTGAGATGAATTTGTGTTGCGCCACTGCAGTTTACATACTTTTATATACTCGTAAAAATCTCTTATCAGGTTCGTCAATTTAACGTCGCCGACGCTAATTTCCTGCTTCTCCGTCTACATATAGAACACCATATAAGATCAAAAGCAATCTGACTTTTTAAAACTCTAGCTCCGCGCCCCCGAGCAGCGCGTGATGTATTACTCAATATATACACCGTATACTAATGCGGTAAAATAGCCATTCGACTATAGAGATTCGGCATCGGTGCGAATCCGTTGGAATTAATCGTCACGACACCGATACGCGGCACTGCGCCTATTTATGCGTTTTGCTCCGTTGTTATATATATATATATATATATATATATATATATATATATATATATAGCATTTGCAAGTCACCCCAAGTCAACTTTTTTCCACATTCTATTTTCTCGAATTCACTTCTTTAACTCTTCGTTATATTGCCTGCCTGTTCACAATGTATTATAATAAAAATGGAGGGTATAAAATTTTTAATTTTATAAATATTGTGATATACTATAATAATACATACACACATACGTACGTACATGCAAACAATACATGCACGTAATTATTTATGCGTATGCAATTAAAAAATAAATATGCAAATGTTTTTGGCACTATTTAGACCGCGAAATATAATAGTATGTTGTTTTTATTAATATAAAAGAGTAAAATACCGTAAAATATCATGGATATGGATAACAAAGTTAAATAAATATATTTGTTCTTATAAAATTAAACGTTGTTTTTCGTTCTCAAAATCTTTATGTGAACGATACTTAAATTATTTTTTATAAATGTAGAGATTATATCAATAAAAATAGAACACTTCTTACTTTATAATATGAAAAACATACTTACATGAAATATGTGTATACTCAAAAAATATCCTTTTCATTTATAAATTTATTTATTTGTTTGTTTGCTTGTTTTCATAAACGACGTCTTTTATATTGCTTGTTTTAAATTTACGAGAAATTCTACATCAAGTTATAGAAAAAATTCAGTAAAAAAAAAAAGTTAAAATTCATTATGGGAGATCCGTGATCCCCGTACTGTAGGTATAGATATCAGACGCATAAGCATCCTTATTTTAAGGGGGGTCTTTATAAATTACTTATTAATTAAATTGAATTTTTTCATAAAATTCCAAATTATTCTTCACGCAATTTCAAGTTTATCATTTATATATACTAAACATATAAATCTCATATATATATATATATATATATATATATATATATATATATATATATACGGTGTATATAGTATATATAAGGAGTCTTTACATTTGCTTCTTTGAAGGATCATGCATTCATATGCAATTACACTTGTGTCAAATCCGCTTCGCAACGTCGCTCAAAATATACTTCGAAAAAACTCTACTTGGTCTCCTCTCTCTCTCTCTCTCTCTCTCTCTCTCTCTCTCTCTCTCTCTCTCTCTCTCTCTCTCTCTCTCTTTCTCCCTTTCCCTCTCCCTCTCCCACCGTACCGGATTTAATCTGACACATTATAACGCACAATCAAGACGTGACACGTGAGGCGATGGGTGCGGTTTATCATTATCAATGTCCTTTCGTTAAAAAATTTTCAGGACGAGAATAATAATAATATAAATACCGCGGCCAATGGAAAGAAACGCATTACAGGGCTGCGTCGTATTCTGGAGCGCTTGACAGTTGCTGCAGCCTGATTTCCAATGTGTATGCGTGCATGTGCGAAATGGAATATATTATGAAATTGGCGAATTTCTATACGCGCCCGTAACTTCATTTGTACAGTATAACGAATAAAATAAGTCGCCTCTAGTACTACTAGTATAAATAAATATCGTCTGTTACTAATTGAAGTCGCAAAAAACAAAACTTGGTAGATATTGAACGTAAACAATATTTAAATTATTATACGGGTCAAGAATTTATTTTTTTTAATTTTTTTGCACTTGTTTAAAAAGACAAGATTAAGCTGTCGCGATATATTGGATAATGCATTGAACCTGATCAAAAACATTTCAGATTTCATTCTTAATTCATTTTTTCACATTTGCAACAAAATTAAACCATATTAGAAAAATGTTGAACTTTACATAGCCCAGTGTCTTATGTGCCATCACCCGCAAGATCGGTAATTAATGCAAAATTATGTATATATCATACAGGATGGAAGGATTATATATATTTACGAAAGTTCCAAAGAAATCGTCACACTCCAAACGATGTGTAAGACGACAATTTTACGCTCTAGTCGAGTCAAAAGTAAATCGTCAAGCGTGCACGAGGTGCAATGAATTACAGTATTATAAAATTTCATTAAAACCGATTGGAATATTAAATCGGAGATATACAAGTTCGATAGAGAAATTCTATATATATATATACGTATCGTTATACTTTCGAACATATTTATTTATATACCTTGGAAAATTATACGACCCTTAAAAATTATAGGCGCTAAATCTGCTTAGAGCAAAAGCTTCGATGATAAAATTTTTATTTTTGTACGAGTATAATTACCACGTTTTACTGACGCGTATTTAATGTTTTTTTTTTTTTTTTTAACTCACTGTTAACAATTATTTAGTGCGCAGCGACTTATAAACTTACGTAAATAAATTGAAGGAAAATTCATCGCGGAGCTTCGATAAACAATGTCGTTGAAGCAATCGTCATAGAAAGAAGAGCTGTAAATACAGTTCGATGCAAAATGATTGAGGAAGCGATGAGCATTTGTAGCGTACCGATTGGAATCGACCCAATACCATCGACGCATTACATACACGATCGCGTTTTACGCAGCGTCGCTCGTGATATTTCGTTAAATCGAAGAAGCCGCGTATGCCCTCCATACGCATACGTACGCCCGATAGAAATTACAAATTTTTACTTGACTAGTTATTTTTTTGTCTCTTTCGTTCAACGGGACTTGGCCAATAATAAAGCGGAAAGAAAAAGGAAGACACGTTATACATATTATATATCATATAGCCTTCTCCGTTGATCGTTCCTGCCATATTCATAATCGTGGAAATTTCGCGCGCGTTCGTTCGACTGCCGACGTGCTTTTTAGAGTTGGTATCCTATATGCGATATGTATAAAGATCCATTACTGATTCGAGGCGCACCGTGACTCGAGCCCAATAATGCATTCGGAACGGGTAAAAACGAATCATCGCCGCATTATAATCTACCCGTATTATAGGTATATATTTAAACAAACTGTAGGTACTCTATGCGCGCGCGAGCGCGCATTCGCGTTTGCCCTACAAACAATATATAATATAATCGTATACGTAATAGCGACGTAGGCGCAAGCGCGCCGCGCGTACATGCGAAAGGTGGGCGCGACGCTTTCCATTCTTCCATTATCGCGCCCATTCACGCGCGGGGTTTTGTTTTCGTCTCGATTCATCGCCCTTAAATCAGATGCACTGCATATATGTATATATATATATATATATATATATATATATATATATATATATATATATATATATATATATATATATAGATATCTGCGGCCCCCGTGCCGCACGCGAGTAAAAATATATATATATATATATGTACGCGAGCGCTCGAACGGGAGCAATGAAAGAGCGAGAAAGAGATAGGGAAAAGGAAAAATGTGCGTGTGTGTGTGTGTACAGCAGAGAAGAGAGGGTTAGTCGGCGCACTCGTCACACCTTGGACGTGCAATATAATACGCGTAATTGGGTTGGACGATGGCTTCCTATTAAACGCTCTCTATCTCTCTCTCTCTCTCTCTCTCTCTCTCACTCTGGGCCCAGCGCTCGCTCGTCTCTGTTCGCGGCGATTGTTCCCCTGCGTCGGCTTTTTTATTTTCTTATATTAAAATTAAATAAGCCTCAGATCTGCGCGCGGCGATAATACGCAATGGCGATGTGCGGCTAAAAAAAGACGTCGAGCGTTCGCCCCGGTCGATTAACTTAATTTGCTGTGAGATGATGAGGTATTTGAATTATAAGAGTTTTCGCATCAATTACTCTCTGACTTTCTGCCCTTCTCCCCCCCCCCCTCTTTCTCTCCACTGTGTAGCTATATAGTGTTTATATTTTCTTATATTTATAATACTTTATAGAAGTTTATATATTAACGATACATCTAATATGTATATATATACACATACATACATCAACCTGTTTTTCATATTGTGTAAATTATTTTACTCTTTTTGTATTCAAGATTACATATTTCGCGCTCTCTCTCGCTATCTCTCTCCCTCTCTCTCTCTCTCTCTCTCGCTCTCTTTCCACTCTCTGTCACTCTCTCTCTCTCTCTCTCTCACTCTCGCACTTATATATTTGTACTTTTATAATTTATGCAAATAATCTTAATTAATTGTTATTACATCTCTACAAATTATATATTTATATAACTTCAGTGCACATTCGCTTATATTTGCTATATTATTTGCAAACAGTTACAAATACGGAGAGATTTCAAATCAATAATAATCAATCTATATACCATATTCGTTATTTGTTATTTAATAGATTACAATTGTATTATATATATAATAGATGTTACAATCTTTCTCTCTCTCTCTCTCTCTCTCTCTCTCTCTCCCTCTCTCGATGTCTAATCAGTCCATTTAAACGAAAAAGAATACATATTAATTTTTCAATTTATAAAAAGAGTATTACTTAATTTCATTATTGAACAGAAATTTCATTACCGATTATAAACATTTTACAACTATCAAATTTCCAATATATAATTTTATGGCTTCAATTGGTATAAGTTTGTATACATATGTACATGAAAAATTAAAACCAAATACACATAAATACAACTAAAATCCTTAAATCTCTGATATGTTACTTGTTAAAAAGTTGATGAAGCAAAAATTCATAAAGCTAGATATACGCTTAACGAAAACTAATTTAATGTTAATAATAAAATCATTTCAATCAATTTTATTTGAAGCGATCGCCCAGGGCCCCACATTTCAGAAAATCCTGTGCTTTATGTAAATTGTTTTTTTACCTAAACAGTAGACAAATTCAAAATTTGTACAGAATTTATGTATTATGCAGATATTATTAAATGATCTTGTTCACATCTCGATGTATTTCGCTTTTGTCGGCCCAAGCCTAACGAGGCAAGTTTTTTTGAAGAATTTTTACGCTGCGAATTGAGATCTAATCTGCAAATTAATATTTTGGGCGTTATGTTAGGATATTTTAACAATGAAAGAGCAAAAATAGCATTTTCGAAAAATATACAAAAAGCTTAAAACTTATACCAACATAATGAATATTTTAACGAAAAAAAAATATATATGTATATATATATTTTGACCAAAGAAACAGACGTCGAATTTTTTCATTTGTTTATCATTCCTTAGCCTTTCTATAAAAAGGCTGAAAAACATCTGTATAAAAGACGGTGTCTATGAATGAGCCCCGTGCTATGCCTCGATCTCCAGACTCTTAATGTCAGCTCTGAATCTAATTATCAATTGTCGTCACCAATCTTATCTGAAATTAATTAATATGACAGTCAAACAATTAAATTTAAAAAATATATACAAAACTGATCATATTTTATTATTCTAGTATTTGGCATCTATCGCAGCAGAAGAGCAAATAGAGGGGGTTTTTTCGGAAAAGCTCACAAGTCCAGGATACCATTTGATAAAAGCCATTCCGAAGGGAGCAACGTCCATTAATGTTACCGAGTTAACCCGATCCAAGAATTTTTTAGGTAGGCAAGGGTATATATAAAACATGTAGAATAACAAAATAAGCGTATTTAAATTATTAATAAAAAAAAAATAATCGTCTGTATTGTAATTAATTTTAACGTATAACATTCAAAATTCCATTTAAGGAGATGCTTACAGTAAACTCTAAGGTGGCTCTCGCTTTACAAAAAAAAAAAGAAAGAAAAGAAAAGATTATAAAAAAACTTACGAAGATATTTAGAATAAACAAAAGATCAAACTAATTCTCTGCTAATTTTTTAATAGAAAATCAACAATTCATTCATGAAAATTATTATTTTGATAGTATATTTCATTTAATATTAACTTTATCCAATCCTTTTTTCACCTTTATAGTAATAACATCGTCATTTCGTTTATATACCTTGTACTCTCTTTCTGATCGAATAAATCAAAGAAATACTAGCGTATGTTCCAAGATATCAATCATTTTAACTACTTTGTATATATTTTTCCGATTCGTTATAGTTTTTAAATTTATATTTTTAAATAGTTGCACTAACCATTTCTATTACAAATCATCGAATTAGTAAGTTTATTTCGAAGAAAAGACAAATGCATTATATATATATGTATCAGCTACATAACACTGGAGAATCATTATTGTGCTTAGACTTCGTAGGCCAGAGCCTAGGGAAACGTGAAAAATTGAAATGACAATGTTTTCGTTACAAAAAAAGGCAAAAAATTGTTTTCAATTTGAATTGCATGAATTTCGCTAAATAAAGATGTTTCAATTTCTAATACGTTCGAACGCGTGACGCGGAGAAACTAACAAGTTGGTGTATCTATATATATATATATATATATATATATATATATATATATATATATATATATCACCGTTTTAGATTAAAACTCTTTACCTACGAGAATTGGTTAAGATCTAGATAAGTGGAACCTATTATGTATTGTAGTATTTGTGCGAAATCAAAAGTTTTCATTTAGTTTATTGCATGTTTTGAAGAGGGAATTAAGATAAAATATTACGTTCACTGATGATTGATTTATGTTCCTCTATTTATATTAATTTATAAACTATGATTTAAATTCAAAAAATATACTTTACTGGAGGTTAAATCAGATCTATTAAAAACAAATTTTTTGCTCAAACAACCAAATGCATATTTCATTCGTTGATAATGACAGGTACAACTGATTGTGAGTTAATCTGAAAAATGTAAGACTTTTTGCCTAATTACATAAATTATAACTATGAACGTTAAGTAACGTGAATTATGCATTATAACTTTAGTTAGTTATTTTAACAAAATCTTTTATTATACCAACGATATTTTCTAAATATATATCATGCTGGATTTCATAATACCATCATATCGTCCATATAGTCTCATTCTCTTGCCAATTTTCATTTTTACCAACAGCATATAGATCTATTAGATTCAGATTAATTAAATAATTAAAAATTGAAAGGATGATTTTTTGTTTTTAGCTGTTAGACTGCACAATGGAAAGTATTTATTCAATGGAAATTATATAATCAATGGCTCAAGTAACTATAAAGGAGCTGGCACAACCTTTACATATGTAAGACGTAAAGAACCTATTCCAGAATCATTTTATGCACCTGGGCCATTAAATACATCTATAGATGTAATGGTGAGGATATATTTTAATAGTTGATACATAAAAAAATCTTATAATATAAAAAATAAGAACTTTTAAATAATATTTACTTCTTGATGAAAAAATATAATTCAATAAAGATGTTCGAAAGAGCGACATACAAAATAAGCAATTTTCACCCATCAAAGCAGAAGAAAATAAACACTATATTTCTTTTTCTGGAAGTTAACGGAAAGCTAGTCAAAACTATTTCTCTTTATAGGACGAAAAAAAAATTTATTTGTACAAAAACTATACATCATTGAAACTGATAAATATTTTTATCGGTCTTACAGCCTTTATAAAATATTATAATTATAATTATAGTGGCAGACAGGTTGTTCTTGTTAATAATCGTCAACGTAGAATCTGAAATATAGAAAGCACGACTAACAACTAATAAAAATACAAATTGTAAATATGCTATTGTTAGCAAAGGATAATACGACTGCCCTCACTACCTAAATTCTACCGAATTAATGTACTTGCATTGTTTAACGTTTCGAGCCGCTTCGGCTTCTCTGCAAGGACTGAACTAAAATCTAATAACTGAACTCTCATATATTTTACCCACCCCCATCCCCGCTCAACGTTAAATCTAAAATATAAAATTATATTAATAAATAATGATAAGTATTATCTAATTTACTCGATCCCATGACATTAAATTCACATTATTGAAATTTCTTCAAATATGAATATTTTCAAGACTTTACCTCTTATATTGATTTTTCATATCCTTTACAGGATATTTATATGTGCAAAATTGAATGAATGCATCGACAAATCTAAGCAATGCTTTGTTAGACTGCATGTAACATTCGGACTTCGCAAACTCTATAACCAATGTTCTTCAACATCAATGTTCACGGATAATTGATCAACGAGTGAAACGTTAGGCTTAGAGTTGACAAAAAGGTCCTTAAATTTTGCTCGCTTTATGTAGATTTCTCTTGTTAAATGCTTCAAAAGTTATTAAACTATCGAATTTATAAATTCTTCTCATCATATTTATGAAACCTTATCTCGAGCCTTTTGGGCTGCGTGTCTCGATTAATTCTTTGAGTATGCAATATAATTCAGATATCAGCTCTATGATTCCAAGTTAGCTACCGTTGCAAGGAGACCTGAATACTTCGTTCGTAAATAATAATCCTCGTTCTGTTAAGAAACGGATCGCTTCAACGACACGCTTCAAGATCGTAGTACAGTACTTCCTTCAATTTCTATCGTACACCAATGGATTTTGCATCGACGAACTCCTTAATTTATAATCAAGATACATCATACAATGACGATGCTCGTTACTATTCACGAAAGCAAATTAATTCATCGATTTTATTCTAGTTCGAGATACCGATCTTTAGAAAAGTCTCGTCTTGATCGTCTGAAAATATTTTACATCGAAAACAATGAACTGTGCCAACAGACGGGGAAGAAATCAGTCGAATTCTTTCACATTGTTCGCCATTTTGCTATTGACGTTGAAGTTATTTTGCTAAAAAATACCTATTTTGATTTTTAAAAAATCTTTTTAACGTTTCAAAATTTGACTGGTTACTTTGGAAGTATTTGAATCCCTTTTCTAAATACGTTTCACGCTCAAATTTGCTTTGATTTAATTTTGGAGGCCACAGAGCTGGATCTTGATAAAATGTACATATATGAGAATGCATGTTTTAAACTTAATTTTAATTTTCAGTTATAATTGTTATCTTTATTAAGCTTCATATTAGTCAAGAAAACATACACCAACGTTACTAACTTTTTAAAATGCAAACAAAACGTTAACGAATTAATATATTAAAAAATATTTATTGTTAGACATTCGAACTAACTATTCTAGTTTTTGTCTATTTTAATTTAAGTAAAATAGGTACTTGACATTAATAAAATTACATATAATAATAATGAAATTCTATTTTAGAAAATTTATGAAAAAATTTTTTCCACTTGATAATTATATAATTCTATAAGTATCCGCGTTTCTGTGTAATAAAGAAGGCTCATTGGTCGCTGAAGTTAATCCATTTAAATTATTATTCGTTTTTTTTACTAATATGGATGCTACTTTCACCCGCTTCAGTTTCTTGACAATGTGCTGGGGAATTGCTGGATGTAAAAAAATCTGTCAGTTTAGGAAGCTTTCGGATCTCCTCTTCGTTTATCATTAAAAATTTTCTTTTCTGTGTACCGCTTAAATAATAATATTCTAAATAATTTTACCGTGATTTTCTTCTTTTTTTTCTTTGTAAATTCAAAATATAAACTGCCATGTGCTGTAATACATATGTTAGTGTGGCTCTTTCTTGTCGCGCTAATCTAATTACATCTTTTTCAGCGTAAACCAAATAACGCTAAGATGTGCATTTGATTTGATCCACGAAACATGCCGATCGTTCATACTGATAATAAACTGATAATACTTGTCAGTTTTACAAACAAACTGAGTTCAAAATATTATACGTAAAGATTTATTAGAAATAAGATAAATAAGGCACAAAAATTATGAAAATAAGTTTTATTTTAATTCACCTAAATTATATTACTATTTCTGTCGTGATTTTTGGTAGTATATTTATAGTAGTAGATGGGGGCTTCCTAGCATTGGGGGCCTGCTGGTTCTTTAGCAGCATCTAGCCCCCCCCCCTTGACCAGGCACTGCAGATAGTACATTATTATATTTTAAATATAATTTTTAAATTTAAAGACGCAATCTCAAAAGACTCTCTCTCTCTCTCTCTCTCTCTCTCTCTATTGTTCACTCTTTATTTATTTTTTTCACTAATTATTCTTGATTCACATAAGTGTTATTAATTTAAAAAATAAATTTATAAGGGATGAGTTAAAATTATCTTTTAAAGAATGTAAAGATTGTTGAAGTATCTAATATCGAAATATAATAAACAATACTTTGAATATTCAAATATTTAAATACTTTTGCAGTTAGTGTATCAGAAACCCGAGCCACAAATATTTTTCGAGTATAAACTTCCCAAAAATATTACGAAATCAATCCATGCTGTTCAAAATTCAGGTAATTGGAAGAATATATTAACATAATATTCATATTATATGCTTGTAATAATAACACAAATAATATTTTTAGTTATCAATGTTACATCTGCAAAGCCAGTTACACGGTAAATAGAAAAAAAATTATGTCAAAGATTTTAATCCCATTGTAAAAGTAATTTTATAGGTCAATTAAAAAGTTTTACGATATTTTTAGCATGGCTTCTGACGCTATTATGCTGGGGGATGAAATAGCTTCGATTACTGCAAAACCAGTGAAAAAAAAGAGATACACTTGGAAAGCTATAGGTTTTACTAGATGCAGTAAGCCGTGCGGCGGGGGTAAGGCTATAATTATTAAGTCAATTATTATTTCTAAATTAAATTCAATTCATTCACCGACAATATTCATACTATTGAATAATATATTGTTTGGCTATATTAATATCAGAAGCATTAAAAGATGAATAGGCTGAAAAGAGTTTTATTCGGTTTTATGTTACATTATAAGTGGAACTATCGGACTATCACAATATGATGAGAGAGTGCGAAAAACAAGAGCCTGGTTCCAAAAATTAAAACTACGTGTACCTTATTAATCTGAAATTCTCACTCCAATTGTTTTCTAAAAAATATTAAAACTTCTATGTTTATAGATATATAAATTTTAGCTTAAAAGATTGATTTAGACTGTTTCTATAAATTTTTTTCTTCTATATATATATATATATATATATATATATATATATATATATATATATATATATATATAACTCATGCCTCATTCTCTGCCGGTCAAATACAGCAAGCGACTCGCAGATTCGCACGACAGATGCGCCAGCAATGGCACTTTAATTTTGTCATTTTGTCAAATAGGATTCCAATCGAAGCTATACATATGCATCCGTCAGCGCAACCAAAAGCACGTGCCCGACAAACGATGCAAGCGTTCGCCGAAGCCACAAGTCGTTATCGTGCGCTGCAACAGCGGCAGTTGCGCGGCAAGGTAAGTGTACGCGGTGGATTTTCAATTACAGTGGAGCTCGGCTTTTAATTCAAATTAATCGGCAATGAAGTATAAAGCGTTTTTTCCTCCCCAAAACATATTCCTCCTCAATAATATATTTAGGCTCCTTATTTTTTTGTTTACGACATTAACTGTAAAAAAATCACTCACCCACACAAACACAAACAAAAAAAAAACCCACAGATGGCAAGAAGGACCGTGGAGCATGTGCTCGGTCACGTGCGGCAACGGCACCCGTACTCGCGAGCTCCAGTGCATCGAAGAAATGCCAGACAATCTTCAAAGACGCGTCGACGGTAGCCAGTGCGCCAATGCGCCCCCTTATCCGGCCGCATTGAAGGAGGCCTGCGTCATGCCCGATTGTAAAATTTACGCCACCACCACGACGGCGATCTCGATCACCAGCCCGAGGAGCCCCACGACGAACGGCGGCGGCGGCCTCGCGACGAGAAGGCGGCATCACGCCCATCCGCCACGCTGGATAATGGAGGATTGGTCACCGGTAATATTAAAACGCGCTGTTCCTAGTATAGGAATGTAGAATATAATTCCTAAAGGTTTTGCCTATTTATACATATATGGGCAAATTCAATATGTGCAAAAAAAATTCAAATAGTTAGCACAGCAAGGACTCGCTTATTATTGGAATCACAACAAAGATCGTATAAAAAGTCTATGGTAAAAAATATGAAACTCGTATGAAATTGGATTGATTCGTATTTAAAATATATATATATATATATATATATATATATATATATATATATATATATATATATACGAGAGTGGTTCAGTAAGTACTCGTGTTTGAAAACAGAGGACGTTCCTTAGGGAAGCTAGTGTTATTATCGTGTGCTACCATCTATCAAACGACGCCAAAACAAATTTCAGACTGATTGATAGTAATATTTTACATGATTAGTTTTGACTGTGAAAAAATTGTCGGTCCGATGAGTGCCGCGACTGCTCACGGTAGACAACAAGCGGAAGCGGCTGTTAACTTCGAAGCAGTGTTTGGAACAATTTAAGTGTGATCCGAAGGACTTTTTGCGTCGAGTTGTCACCGTTGATGAAACCTGGATTCATCGTTACACACTAGAAACTAAGCTACAACCAAAACAATATTTTCTCGCGAATCAAAACAAGGTTTCTCGCGGTGAATCTGTTCCAAAGAAGGCGAAGACGGTCTCATCGACCGGAAAGGTCATGGCAGCGAATTTTTGGAATGCGAAGGGCATTATCCTGATAGACTTTTTAGAGAACTTTTTAAAAACGATCACTGGACAATACAACAGTGAGTTATTGGACCGCTTTGACAAAAAATTAAAGGAGACACGGCGACATTTGGTGAAAAAAAGGTATTGTTTCATCACGATAACGCACCAGCACATTCATCTGGAATTATCGCCATTAAACTGGCATGAATTGCGTTATCAATTTCTGCCGCACCCCCCGTATTCACCCGATCTGGCTCCCTGCGACTTCTTCTTGTTTCCTAACATGAAGAAATGACTCGTGGAAAAAAAATTTTGCTCAAACGAGGAAGTCATCATCGAGAGGCTTATTTTGGAGACTTCGAAGAATCCTTTTTTTAGAGGGGTTAAAAAATTGCCAGAACGTTGGAAGAAGTGTATCATTCTAAAAGGGCACTATGTTGAAAAATAAAAAAAAAATTTTTTGAAAAAATGGTGTCTTCAACACGGGTACTTACTGAACCGACCTCATATATACAAATTGATTTGAAATATTAAGCATTACTATAGATACTATGTTAGAATGATTTTTTCAAAATTTACCGTTCATTTTTATTTAAAATAGAAATTAGTTTTAAATATTCCGACTAATTAAATCCTGACAATTTACTTTCTCAATTGCTACAAATTTCGATGATATATCAGAGCTTTCCTAAAGCGTGCTCTTCACTTTAAACATTCCTAATGTACACTTGTAAAAAATTTTCGCATTTCTTTATGGGTCCGTCATTATCTCGAAGCACGTTTATTTTTCTTAGCCGAGCTTCTCCATTTATTTCTATAGAATTCGTAGAGAAGTGTCGTGTTAACGTATTTAGATAAATTGCGCGCATCAAGAAGTTATAATCATAGAAATAAATGTTTATCGGCCTATATTTTTATAAATATTTATTATTTTAAATTTGACAAACGCAATATCTAGATTATAAATTTACACGAATGATACGACGTTATCTCTTCTTGAGAATGCTTTTCGATTTCTGAAATTCTGAAAAATGTTACTTTGCAATAGTGTTCAGCAAGTTGTGGCGTTGGCGTGAGAAAAAGGAATGTCACCTGCGCTACCGCGGAAAAACATTGCAATTCGAAGGAGAAACCGGCTACGGAAGAGCTATGCAATCTTGGCGCGTGTAAAAGCAAATCCATTATGGAAAATGAAATTCCGGAAGCGCTCACGGACCCGTCGTGGCTGTACAGCACATGGCCGGAAAAGGTATACTGGACCACGAGGACTTATAATTATTATAATCCCGTTTATGCAGATCGTAGAATTATACAGTTGTAAGATAATTAATATTTGGTTGTTTTTTGTTGTTTTTGCATGTATTTTAAATATATTCCAGTGCTCAGCCGAATGTGGAACGGGGGTACTATCGCGTCGACTTTATTGTGAAAACTATGAGAAATGTGACGACAACTTCATGCCTACATTAAACAGAACTTGCTTCAGTAGTGATACATGTGGTCGGTGGTTCATTGGTCCTTGGACTCAGGTACAATGTTTCTTATATAATATAGAGATAATAGATTGGCAAAAATTATTTTCTACGATACAAATTTATACGCATTGCTATAATTTGTTTGTTTTTTTTTTTTATATCAGTGTTCCTCTTCGTGTGATATCGGAATCAAAACACGAGAAGTCGCTTGCATTTCAAGGTTCTTAGGACATTTAAAAGTAGTCAATAATAATAATTGCAATGGGAAGATGCCGGATACCACAGCAGGATGTAGGGGTCCTCCATGCAAAGCAACATGGTTCATGTCAGATTGGTCCAATGTAATAATTTTATTCGAACTTTATCTTATATTTTTAAGAAACTATAAGATTTGAGGGTTTCATTTTCGATTTTCTGTAAAGTTATAAATACGATATTTTTTCTTTCAAAAGCTAGATACTTACGAAAACATATTACTATCAATCTTCCGAATTTCACCCCAATGTAGTCCTAGAAGAATACAAGGGGATGTACATTTTAATAATCGATTTAATGATATAAAACACTACTGCTGATACAATTTTTATTCAGAATGATCGCTTAAACAAATTGCGAAACGGTGAATTGCATATATATAGTAATTTATTAACTTTAAAGCAAATAGCGTTGAGAGTATTGAAAATTCTGAATAATAATGATAATAATACGACAAATAATGAATAAAATAAAATTGGATAATACCTCATTTTAAACTAATGTAATTCCATGCCTTGTATAGATTATATTGTTCTTGTAAACTCCTTGCAGTGTTCTCATATCTGTGGAGGTGGTATTCAAGAAAGGAAGGTCCGATGCATTGGACCTGACGGCGTGCCGGTAAACGCGGGCGAACGAGAATGCGAGGAAGAGATAAGACCGGTGAGCAAAAGAAATTGCAACGAAAGCCCATGCAGAAAGTCCGATATCGACAGATTGAATGTTGAAAATAAGGAAAACGAAAATATGGGTAAGGACTTTTTAGAGGATTTTTTATGGTCGTCGTTATATTCTTTTTAAGAGTTGTCATTCCTTTACCTCCGCCGTCACAAAAAAGAAAAAAAAGTCAATTTTGTTGACGGATTCCGAGAGGCAATCATTTCAAACGCGTTGCTTCATATTTGCGCAGAGTATCGAGCAATCTAGAGAGTACGGGTATACCAAGCAATAGAACTTCTATAAGCCGATTCCTACCTGAATAATACATATTTCAGACTCACTTTTTTGATTGTTTAGATCTTATTAAAAACTGTTAAGCTGAATCCTTATTAATGTACTATAAATCCTTCGAATGAGTCAAATATACTATTAGCAATACGTATATGTAATTCAGAATGAAATCATTCAAAGGGATGCATTAACAATGTGCATTATGCAACTATTTTCGGTAATTTTAAAAAAGTAGATTGTGTAAATAATACTACAGTAAATAATTATTTTGTTTTAGTACAATCTGAATGCAATGGCGATATTTTGCCAGACTGTTGGACAATACGTCAAAGACGCAAGGAGGCGGCAAATAAATGTCAATTAGAAGCTTATCAAAAGGGATGTTGTAAAGCCTGTCGTTACTTTCTTTTCCTCGGCCCAAGAGAGTAAAGAGAAATGATATCTTTTCATATTTAACAGAAACAAAATTAAGTTTTCTTTAGAATTAATATTTCTAAAAAAAAAATTAAGTTGTATAAGTTTTGCATACGCAAAACTTGACAAAGCTTAAATAAAAAAAAAATTTCTAAAATAGATAACATATAAGAAAATTACGATTTGAAGATTATATAATTTTTTAATACAAAACAATTTTTAATTTTATGACTTTTGATTACGGAAACTCAAAGTTGGCATTACAATTATCGAGTAAATATTCGTATCATTAAATATTATATAGACATAAATTATTATTTTACCAAATATAAAATGAATTAAAATAGTACTGTACAAACAATTAATTATGGAAATACAAGCATGTGTTTAATAATTTAGAAACAACATCAGTCATGTATATATATATATATATATATATATATATATATATATATATATATATATATATATATATATATATGAGTATATGAGTATTTGCAATCAAAATAAATATATTTATTAAGTCTTAAAAATTGATGAAAAAACATCTCAGATAGATATTTATGGGTTTTAGATATTTTTTATATTAAAAATTGATTTCAAATACCTATACTATAATCGTATATTTAAATTTTATTTTTTTAAACCTGAAATAGCGTGAACTGCAAAATTGAACATTTTTATAATGTATAATCTTAAATCTATTTGAATATATTATTTACTTATATGAACATTAAGTTTAATTGATTATATATAGATATATTTATATTTATATTGTAATTTATATGATAATGTCGTGAAAAATCCTTTAAAATTAATCTTCAGTAAATTTAATTACTTTATTCTCTTAACAATGAATCTGTTTTCAAATAATGAATTATTGTTGAACATTGTTTTCTACAGATTAAAATTATACTTTATGTATACACCTTGATACCAATCAATTTAAATAAATTATTTTAAAAAATGAACTTAATTTTGAAAACAAATTACTTTTTATACTTTTTATGATATATTAGTTTGAAATAATTTTATAATGCATAATAGAATTAATATGTAAAAAAATCGAGATAAAATAAGAATTTAGAAGATAGAATAAGGCCCTACACATAAAAATCAAAAAGTGAATAATCTCAATATCTCAATCAAAATGAGAAGTTTCACAATTACTGTCATATCATCATTATGATCACTGTCATTAAAATAGATATGTAAACAGTGATGTATAATATTTTGGATATCAAATTGCGATGCAAGTTTTATAAATAATGATATCGAAAATTCGATTTAAATAAATTTTACATATCAAGAAGTAAAAAGATTGTAAATAAATAAATAATCTTTTAATTAAAAATATGTTTCTATCAACAATCTCTATTATATTTAATTACAATTTTCAATACTAATCACTAATTTATCAATGATATATTAGAACTATTCCTTTTTGTTCTCTTACTTTATACAGCAGTGTTGGATTTCCATCGTTGTGGTCAGTATAAAAATGTAAGGGTAAGAGATAGAATGCATAGTATCTATATAAACTAGTGAAAAAACGTGTCAATCAACGATAATTTTTTGTTTTATCACACATATATATATATATATATATATATATATATATATATATATATATATAATATATATATATATAACATTCATAAAATTTCCCGCAATCATTTTGTAATATGTAAAACTAATTATCATATGATATCATTTATACAGAAATATATATATATATATATATATATATATATATATATATATATATACATTTGGCCAGTTGCTTTCCCCCAAAATTATCCCAGTACGCTAACGGACCGCAAATTCTAGTTTTAGCATTTTCTTTATATTTTTTAGTTCTTGCGAATGTAAGACTCGTATAATAATTGCATGAATTTGATATTATGAAGTGCGCAATTACCCTTTTAAATAGTCTTATATGGTTATATTGTTACATATTTAAAAGAAGGTTTTTAAGAATAGCCATATTTTTGGATGATGTGAACAGGAAATTTAATTTGTGATAGTCAGTTACATCTTAATTCACTTCAGACAAAATTCCAATTATATCGGAAAAAGTAGAACGCCGAAAGTTTTCAATTGTACTGTATTTAAGTTATCATCCAAGATATTCTATACATATATTTGAACCATTTTTTCTGTATGGACTTGGTCAGAGATTTTTTTTATGAAAAGAAGTTTTTGATTAGACAAACAACAGGCCTCTCATCATAACTGAGGAGGGTGAATGTTTTTTCCTTTACAATATAATCACTTCTCATTTGCTTGAATGCATTGCACTCAGCGTAATACATCTTCGAAACAATTCGCTATTTAAATAACTTTTGTCACATCTCAACTGACAAAACTATACCAAACAATGCAGTCTAGTTGATTTGAAGTTTTTATCTTTCAAATATATTTATTAGTTCTCAATATTAGGGTATACTCAATCATATGATATTAAACATTTTATTTTTGTTATTTCTATTTTATTTTCTTCGTACATTGTAACATTGCCGACTAAAGTATTCTGAATCACTGCCTTCAAGTTTGGTCTTGATTTTATTAGATTAAGTTGACGCTGCCTATTAACAACTATTTTTTTGTAGTCTCCGGCAAAGCCTAAAATTCAATTATGCGGAATAGCCTAATATATCTAAATCACAACGCGTCATCGATCATCTTCCTGTATTGAAGTGTATGCGTAGGCCCGTAAGTTGCTCTGAATAGTTCAGCGCGCGGTACTCTTATAACTCATAAACTCGCTCGCTGTGAGCTATGCGGTGATCCGTTTTAATACCTGGATGCACCCGAACAGCCGTTGCACAATCGAGGGTACTCGCATGAGGTCCTCGCTTACATTCTGCTCTGACGCGTACATTGCGGGTTGAATTTTGAACGAGCTAGGCAAACCATGGCGGTAGTGCCAATTAAGGTTGCTGAGGTAGAATCTTGCCTGCAGGCGGCACGACGTCTCCACGCTACGAATGCTGAGCTTGGTGGTCGTGGTGCGGCCGTTCGTGAAAACATTTTCCACGTGGATGTTGTGGAACCCCTCGCTGCTCAAGTAGTCTACGACATTTCCGTTGGTCACCGGTTTACGTATGTTGTACAGGAACAATCGCAATAATGGTCGACCATTGATCACGAGTCGCGAGTGCACGTAATCGTTCGACTAATTTCGCATAGAGCCGCCGAAAAATAATAATAATTTATATAATAATAATAATGGCATCATAATTTTAATAATTATAATGCTTATTCGTATCTAGCGTTTGTCAAAAGATAGTATTACGTCGCCATGCATTTTAAAATAAAAAAAGAGAAAGAAATAGATTAAATGAATTTTATGGAAACATCGGGCCAGGCCAGCGCTGTGACCTTCGATGAGACAGCTCTGTGCTACGAGCCACGGTGTTTGAACCAACATGAAAAATAAAAATTTTCCTTGAAATACCGCAGGGCATTGCCGCGCCGAGTTGCATCACAATGCTTTTTCAGGTGCAGTATCTGGCAGGGCTATCGACATTTACACCTACATGATGGCATGCTTATCTTCCCCACATATTTTTGGACTGAATCAATAGATTAGAGAAGTTACAGCAAACTTTCTCTCACTTTGGCTCCGACTAAGAGGAAATATACATACATGTATGAGAATATATATGCATAATGCTTTGATGATTTACCTGCACAGTTTCCAAAATTCGAAGATCTAGCCGTATTCTTAGAAAGGCGCGCTCAATTTCTGTCCGCAATTCAAGCGGACCGAGAAGACAAGAAATCTAATAATCAAGCCACTGCTGGATCGAGTTTGCGAAAGGTTCATCATGCATGGCCATTGTAGTCTTCCATTCGCGCCGTATTAAAATGCGTTTTGTGCTCTGGGGAGCATTTCAACGCGCGCTGCCCGATTTTTATCCCGAAAGGGAGTAACGATCGTCAGCGCGATGTGCGCCAGTTGAAGCTTTACTTTAACTGTCTTGGCCATCACAAAAGCAAAAATTGCGCATCAACATATCGCTTCAGGGTGTGTAAAGAAAAGCACCATTCTTTACTTCATTATAAACGCTCCGAAAACGCTGACGGCTCTATTGCTAGGAAGGGTAACGTAGGTACAGCCGAAACTGTGATCGGGACGCGAGTGAGATCGCACATGACTCATGCGAGGGTCGGTTCCAAGGGTTTAGTAAATGCGTGCAGTGTAGACAGAAGTAAATGCGCTATATTTTTAGCTACCGCTAAAGTAACCGTTTTCAGTCCGTACGGCAATCAAACTCGCGTTCGCGCTCTCCTCGATCAGGGGTCGGAGGCAACCTTTGCTTCTGAAGCACTTGTGCAAATGCTCGGTCTACAGCATGATCGCGTTCAAACTGCGCCCACCGGCGTTGGTGGCTGCAAGGTGGGTCTCTTTAAATACATATCATGTTTCAATCGATTTTAAATTCAAGGTTAATGCTGCGGCGACTTGCCGAAATGTAATGTTGTTGAACTGGACCTCGGATTATTTAAAAATTTACCCTTCGCCAATCCGAACTTCCATGAGTCGGGCCGAATCGATATATTGCTAGGTACTGATGTTTACGGCCAGTTACTACGCTCAGGTCTTAGGAGCTTCTCAGGTTCATAATTAGTGGCACAAAACACCTCGTTAGGTTGGATTGTCTCAGGACCGACGCAACATAGCGCTGCACGGTGGGCGAAAGGATTTAAGTGAAGTACTTCAACGGTTTTGGTCGATCGAAGAAGTACAGACGGATAAAAAAACAAGTGAGACATGTGAAAAGCTCTTCGAAGATGTATAATACGTCTTTAGTTAATATCTGAACCCCCATGCATAACGGTTGAAACACGAAAAATGGCTTTTGGTTCTTTGAGACATCAGCAACAAGTGCTTGCGCAGGATTTCAATTTAGCGCGTGAATACAATGATTTTATGGAGACTTATTTAAAATTAGGCCATATGTTTCCATGGTATTTGCTACATCAAGCTGTGATTACCAGCATACCCGAAAAATCCAAAATGCGCGTGATATTCGACGCCTCCCGTAAAACGCGTGAGAAACACCATAGATGTACCGATCACGGATTACCGTTGAGCAACCTCTATGTACGCCACAGCATGTGCGCCGTACCTAGCAATGCGCGCGTTACTATAACTGGCCCGCAAGGAGAAAACACGATTTCCGTTGGGAACAGTTCGCCTCGAATCAAATACTTATGTCGACGACACGTTCGCTGGGTCGGATGACATTGTGACGGTGGTGCGTAAGCGAGATGAGCTTGTAGGGATACTCGATGCGGCTGGCATAAAGCTAGATAAATAGGCTGCTAACCATATTGATCTTCTACCTTTAAAGGCAGCGTGTACAAATGATAGCGTAATTAAACTCATCAATTTTGATAGTTCGGTAAAAGCGCTCGGTATACATTGGGAGCCATCTTCGGACAGCTTCAATTTCAATTGTACCAATGTTAGCAGCAGAGCGGTAGATATAACAAAAAGATTTATTTATTCAAATGTTGCGCGTTTATTCGATCCGTTAGGCTGGCTCGCTCCAATCACCGTTGTGGCTAAAATTATCATGCAGGATTTATGGATCGAAAAATGTGTATGCAATTAGTCTCTGTCGAAGGCCCTCTAACTCCCGCCTATGCTGATTCCTTCCTCTTAGCCGTCGCTTAGCCGTTTGTTCGTGAGATATGCGCACCAGTGCGTATTGCATGGTGGACCCGCGCTTACGATAAGTATTTTATTACAATTGGTATAAATCGTTAGAATGCGCTCATTGATTAAGACGACGATACATAATTGTATTACATGTCAAAGGCATAAGCCATGAATGACGCATCCACTCATGGGCGATCTCTCGGCAGAGAGTGTGACTCCCGCCAGACCCTTCACGACAACAGTGGTGGACTACGCCGGTTCCTTCTTAGTACGTACCTCAGAGGGGCGGTGTCAACGTTCTTATAAAGGCTATATAGCACTTTTCATTTGTTTTACCACTAAGGCCATACATTTAGAATTGGTAAGCCAATTGTAATTGTAATTGACAACTGCAACATTCATCGCAGCATATCGACGCTTTGTTAGCCGACGAGGCCTCTGTAAGCAACTATTCAGCGACAATGCCACGACTTACAAAGGTGCTGATGTGGAGCTTCAAGCCATGTTTAGGGCAGCATCTAACTTCTATAAGGACGTTTCAGCGATACTCACCAACGAAGGAACTGCCTGCATTATCCCTCCTACGACGCCGCATTACGGGGGCTTATACGAGGCTGATATCAAGTCCGTGAAGCACCTATTAAGGAAAACCATTGGAGAACACACACAGACCTTCAGAGAGTTCTCCATTGTACTGATGGAAATAGAAGCCTGCCTTAACTCGAGGCCGTCATGCCATTTATCGTCTGATCCTGAGGACTTGCATGCCTTGACTCCGTCTCACTTTCTTATCGGTACAGCTTCAGGTGTTATAGCGGATGAAGAGAGATCCTTAGTTACAGAAAATCGACTTAATCGTTTTCAGCTGATGCAACGTATTCGTGATGAGTTTTGGAAGCGATAGTCGAGCGAATACGTTTTACAGATGCAAGAGAGAGGAAAGTGGCGGGAACCAACTGTTAATGTCATGGTCGGTCAACTCGTTTTGGTGAAGGATACTCGATATCCTGTCGCTAAATGGCCTTTAGGACGTGTAATGGAACTTCGAGCCGGAGCAGATGGTCTTGTTAGGGTCATCACGATAAAAACCAACAACAACACTCTACGCCGATACATTGCTTATCTAGCTCCGCTAAACGTCGAATTCTACGAAGGTTAACTGTGACATGATTTTCGTCTCGAAGACGAAGGCGGACGGAATGTTTACGGCATTTGCGCTCCGTATGTGCAGGACGAGAAAAGGGAAAAAGAGAGTTCATATTATTAGAAAATAGAAGCTCTCTTCTTCTTCTCTTTAAGCATTCTTGCATGTACGGACAAATTTGTTGTGCAGATGAGCCTGCTGCCATAAATAGCAGTATAGTAGTTAACCCTTCGGCGGGGGGGGCGGATCCGAATAAGGGTTTTGGATCCCCGCGCAGATTCTTGGTGGCAATGTGTTGGACCCCTATGGGACACCAAAAATGACCGAGAAGAGTGGCAGGTT
This sequence comes from Sycobia sp. Sy_11, assembly GCA_018907035.1. NCBI lineage: Eukaryota > Metazoa > Arthropoda > Insecta > Hymenoptera > Epichrysomallidae > Sycobia > Sycobia sp. Sy_11. The sequence continues at coordinate 105,322 of JACCIC010000187.1, forward strand.
CGTTCTCTATTCGGACCTTTACGGAGAAATTGAGAGGGCGTTAGCTTATTATTTTTCTTGTGCATTAGCAGTACGTTTGTCGTTACGCTCTGCGTATGATTTCGGGTGTGCTGTTGATTGCATATTTACCGTATCGAGAATCTGCGCATAAGTCCGTTACGAAATTGGTATAAATTGTAGATAGGCGATATATCATCAACTCAGAGAACGTCCTCACGTCTCTAGCTGTTTCGTGTGTGAACTATTCTGCCCTCAGTTCAGCAAATACGACGGTGTCGTAGTGTGTAATCTGAGACGTTAATGCTGCGACGCGCTTGAAAGTGTGCAGGAACACCTAACCTGTTCGACGGATGATAGACGCCCTGCTGGTAGATGAGCATCTCTCTTTGTCTCTCTCTCTCTCTCTCTCTCTCTCTCTCTCTCTCTCTCTCTCTCTCTCTGTCTTCTTCCTGGAATGGCCACTTTAAATAAGGTATTGTAAAAGACGATTTTTCGTTATTATTTATATGCATATAGTTTACTATTTTTGTGTCGGAATGTTTATGTATGTGTGCGTGTTGAAATTCCAGTACTTTATCGTAGTATTTAAGTGAGTAATCGTAATTATTTATATCGTTTCATAATATTAGGTTGTCAAATATCTCCCTTCCGCCTTTTTGTCTTATGAATTTCACAGCTATGTATAAAGCGCTACAGAGCTCGTATCTGGAAATACTATACATCATTTGAAAGGTCTTGACATAACGTACAAAACGACGCTATGCATGATTAGTTTGGATATTGCATTCAAAAGTTATAGAAGTGTAAACATGGAGTTCACTAATGTCGAAATTCGCACTATTTTACAGTTTTCCTTCGTCAAGGGCAAATCTGCTAGAGAAACGTTCCGTGAGATTAAGGGTGTTTTCGGGCATGACACGCTATCACTTCGGACCACAGAGGAATGGTTTCGACGATTCAGAGCCGGTGAAAACGACACCATGGATAAGCCAGCCGGCGGAAGACCTGTGACGACGAATACCGATCAAATCATAGAATTTATCGAGTTAGACCGGCATGTGGCATCTCGTGACATCGCCCAGGAGATGATAGTTAGTCACCAAACCATTTTAAATCATCTGGAGAAGTCTGGATAGAAAAAAAGCTTGATGTTTGGGTGCCGCATGATTTGACGCAAAAAACCCTTCTGGATCGAATCAACGCCTGCGATGTGCTGATGAAACGGAACGAACTCGAACCATTTTTGAAGCAGATGGTGCCTGGTGACGAAAAATGGATCAAATACGACAATATCAAGCGAAAACGGTCGTGGCCCAAGGTCGGTGGACCGTACCAAACAGTGGCCAAGCCAGGATTGACGGCCAGGAAGATTTTGCTGCATGTTTGGTGGGATTGCAAGGGAATCATCCACTATGAGCTGCTCCCATATGGCAAGACGCTTAATTCTACCATCTACTGTGAACAAATGGACCGCTTGAAGCATGCTATCGACCAGAAGCGTCCACAATTGGCCAACAGGAAGGGTGTAGTGTTCCACCAGGACAACGCCAGACCAGAAACTTCGTTGATGACTCGTTAGAAGCTACGGGAGTTCGGATGGGAGGTTTATCGCATCCACCATATAGCCCGGACAGAGCGCCAAATGATTACCACCTATTCCTGTCCATGTCGAACGCCCTGGGTGGTGTAAAGTTGTACTCAAAAGAGGCTTGTGAAACGTGGCTGTCCGAGTTCTTCGCAAATAAGGAGAGGGGTTTCTACTAGAGGGGTATTATGAAGTTGCCGTCTAGATAGAAATAGATTATCGAATAAAACGGCGAATATTTGAAGTAAGTCCGACCACTGTAACACTTTTTATAAAGTATCGAATGAAGAGCAAAAAAACGGAATGGAGATATTTGACAACCTAATATTTTAGCTCACTGGCATTTGTAAGGCTTTTCCCTCATTTACGACTGAGGTTTTTTATGGCGACTAGATACCAGTTGTAAGATTTTAGTAATTAAAGAAGTTTTATTATAACTCTTTGTATATTATTTATAAATATCACACTTCCTGTCTTTCATGTGTGTATTGAAAATTATATAATATTTTACCAGACATTAAGGTAAAACTTATATTATTATTAACTTTGCGCGTCGTATAATTCAATTTATTCTAAATAGTAAATACATTATCAGTCTCAGCACACGCAGCGGCAAACACAGGCCCCCAAATTTTCAGGGTCAATCATAAGTATAGACATCCCGAACAATAGAAGACATCCGCGCCTCCACTATAAAAGGAGCAAGTTTCCACGCTCACTTTCTACTTCTACTCGACCTTTACTTCACGTTCTTCTTAACTCCACGTGCTACTTCTACTCGACGTTTACTCCACGTTATCCTTAACTCTACGTGCTACTCCACTCACCACACTCTTCACACACACTATTCCTCTCGCTCATCTCCACGATCGCACAGCACAGCATCGGCAAGAGAATACGTTTTAGTTCAATAAAGGGAATTAAAAATTGACTTGATACGTTCTTAAGCTCGAAAAACGAGAAATTTTTTGGGTCCAGAATTCATAAATTTCCAGAAAGCAGATAAAAATGTATAAAATCCTATGGATAATACATTAAATAAAATATATGTTACCATGTTTTTATAATCAAGCCTCACATTTTGGAAAAAAAACGTTGGAAACTTACTTAGACAGCCAATTATTACGGCCCAGTCTTATAATGATAATCCTTAATTTTATTCGAACTAGCATTCCCAAAGAGTTGGTAAATAACATCTATTTATTACAATAATAATTACTATAACAAATTATTATAAAATTCATAATTACAAAAATAATAATTAATCTAATATTTCGTCCTTAAAGACGTTCACATAAGCGTGATTATTCACATACTTACAGCAATACTCATTTGCACATATGCATTCATATATGTATTTCATGCTCCATGACATAAAATACCCAAAATGTAAGTTGTTCATTATTTAATTAAAACCGGGCACCCATAATGAAGCGACTAGCGCTTTCAGTGCATTTCGAGTTCATAAGTGTGGAGAACATCTTCTTCAAGATGGCTGCCGCGCGGCCGTGGCTCTTTCTAGTAATGCACGCGTGTTTGCTGCAACTCGCTGCTTTCCTTTGGTATATATTCGCGGGGTAGATATATCAAAAATGTGTGTCGTATTATTTTCATTTTGCGTTTTCGGTCGCTAATCTGGATCATTACCCGATTATTTTAATTTTAATAATTATTTGAAATTAAAATCTTGCGCATATTGGGCTGGCATATCTATTTAGCCTGATTGTCGCAATAACATTGATGCATCGTTTTAAGAACTTCACCGGAATATTATCAGATCCAACACTATCAGAGCGCACTAATAATGTAGCCTCAAATATGTCGACAGGATCAGCAAAATAAAAAAAAAACATCGATTCCCCGGTGAAATTCTGGCGGTGAATCTACTTCAGAATGAGAGAGAGACAGACAGAGAGTTGTTACTGGCGCTCTCCAGCTGACTGGCGGCGAGGTAAGTTCGATTCGGGTCTCTTTCTCGCGAATCGGGGGTCGTACGTTCCTTATCGTCGACTCCCAACGTACGTACTCTGTTTCGCCGTGACATTATCTACTCTCGCAAGCCACCGTATCTCCGGACCAACTCCCGCAAAGCCACTGACTCAAAAGACAAAACGGGGGACAAGAGACAGAGAGGAAATCCGACAGAGTGATTTTCACGCGCCGGACGAGTTCCGTAGGAGCAAACCTCTATGCATACATTGCAACTATCGATAGGCGGATAATTTTTGCTCTTATAGCCACCAAGGTAGTTAAAACAAAGTCTTAAATGTCGAACGTCATATTGGCGATTATACGCGGTTTTTTCTATAAAAGCAAGATAGCGCGTAATAAAATGATTGCGCGAGAAAAGCGCGAATTTCGATGTAAAGGTTGGTTGCAACGACTGCGTAGGGTGAATTTTTCACGAACCTGTATTTTTATTAGAGGGACAAATAGTTTTGTTACTGTTTCTGTCGAAATGTACCACTAACAGAAATCCAGCTCGCCTCTTTAAGAATCCGACTAAATCCACAAATTTCGAGAAACGCAAAGTACTATTCTCTTCGCTATCCAATGTAAAAAAATACAATTGAGGATCTATCGTGATTAAATCAGCCTCCCACGTTTTTCTCGATTCCAAATCAAAACGAGATTCTAACGTGTGCTCCAACCACGTGTTGCATTGTACAACAGGAGCTCGCATTCGTGAGAGCGCGAACAATTCTTTATATTTCATCCACGAACGCGCGCGGCTCGACCGTCGATTCCCGTTTTAAGTGCGGCATGTTCGCAAGTGAATCGAGCAGTTTATTAACGTTGTATTAACGTTTATTGACAGTTTATTAAGTTTATAACCGTTAAACGTGAATTCTATCACAGATCTTTTAAAGCCTTCCATGTTGAAAAGTTATTTACGCCCATAATCACCGCGTATTTTACCAGTTCAGAAGCTGAACCCTTCGGGCAAGACTTCAAATACTGCAGTTTACTTGTATCGGCGATACGCATGACGGTATTAAAATTTACTTATTAAAAAAAATCCCAATCTTCGTACTTGAAATTCGGCAAGTCGAGGCACAGTAGTTTCGCAGAGCGTTCACACCGTTCATAATCTTCGCGTTCGCCAGTCCATACTGCACGCTCAATGTTGGTCGAAAATATATCTTTTTTTTTGTTTATGAACAGAATTACAACGTATGCTGGATCTCGATTACAAGTTAACATAAATCAATTTATTAATAATGACTATAGTGATCTAGGAAATTAATACGGAATAAATAATATGCTATATTTACAATACTTATTCAACATTTTAATATGTAAAGGAATAACTAAGTAACTATAGTTATACTAGAAAAAGTGTATGAGAAAAAAATTCAACAAATTCCTCATATTTATTTATTTCATTACATGCTCCTCATCCAGAGCACAATGATTAAATATGAGTAATTTAATAGATATGTTCGAAGCCCTTCTGCATAGTTAAAATCATCATCCAAATAAATTATTAGCATCTCCGTGATTTTTGCAGTAAGTCAATTGTAATAGATAATGAAAATTTGTTAAAAACCCAGGAAGTTTGAATTAAAAAGTCTTACTCATATTTGTACACAGTAGTACATATTTATGTTAATTACTTATATATTAAATACGAATTGTTTTATCTATGGATATCAGGGGAGCCCCAATATTTACACATTCTTAAATATATAATGCCACACAGGTACGAACACACGCAATCCAGCTAATGCGTTCTATGGTACGTTTCTTGCATCAACACGGTAAACCCCTCCTTTCCCTCTCCGCTCCTAACTCAGCATACCTGCACAGGATTAAATTAACTAATAGGAAGTGTTTTTGCCTAAATATTAACTGTAACTTCTACCACGCATAGAATACGGAATTATTATCTTAAGTGAAATCGTGTTAGCAGTTCAGATTTATTACTATACTCATCGGTGCAATATCAATATATATTATATTCGGTTATTTTGTAACATAATTATTGATTTTCTCTTTTGATTAAATTAGTACTGATTTTTCAAAACTTGTGTTTTTGAATCACTATCATGCAGCATAAAGAAAAAAAGAAAAAATAAATATCATCGTTTCGAAAGGATGCAGGGTAATGGATATTATAAAACTCTATTAAATAACACTTTGTTAAAACTATTGTAACGTTTTCCTTTTCCCCTCGGGATAGCTTACTCGGTAGCGCCAGGATTAGTTTGAAAGAAAAGGGAGTTTTTGGTAGAATCGAATAAAAATCACGATACTCAGTTATATTTCTATAAAAATATCAAAAATACTATATATTCTATTAAATCCCATACAAAATAATAATAAAAGATAATAAATCAAACATCTGGCACCGGGTCCTGTGATCTGTAACAAAACAAGACAGATATCTTATGTTAAATCTTGTACTATAATGTTGCTCGGTGCTTGCTACTTCGGGGCTCCGGCTCACCCCGCCTCGGCCACTAGTCGCTCAACACGCTACCAGATTCTTTTCGCTAGCACTAAAACACGTCAGAGCCCGTGCAGCCAGGATCACGATTTTGTTGGGGGCTAGGATTGAGATCGCTGGGCTTTAACGGAGTGCCGCGTACCGAGGGTCAAGTCTCTTGAGGGATAGTAAGGCCGCTGATCTTTAATGGAGCGCCACGCAACCAGGATCAAGCCTTACTACGGTGCAGGAGGGATTTGTGGTGAGGCTGGAACTTGAAATTCTCACAATAATAGTATTTAGTCAGCATAAAACACCTCAGTCTTATGTCGGGGAGAAGTTTTTAAATATTACTATAAATTAACTTATTAATTTTATTTTATTAATATAAATTTAATTATTAATACACATGCACGTGCGCTCGCGCGTGCACACACACGCACACACAGACCGACGAATGTACAAAGTCAAAAGAACTGGAGACACGAATCAATTGTAGTTTTGACACGACGGTGACAAAGCTACAATTGATCCGCGTGTTCGATTCTCAAAAAGGCCCGGATGAATTCAGCTCTTTTTTACTAGAACTTTTTACCGGGGTCCAATCAGAATTTCATGGCACGCTATGACTATCATTTGTAGTCCGCGCGGACATGCTCCCGCGGTCAATCAGCTACCTGAGAGGAGTCAGCGGGTCTTTCCGCGCAACTGACCCTTTAATATAAGTACGTGTTTAATTCAAGCTAGAACGGTTGTTTGCATAAATGCCTTGTCACTAAAAGTATATGCCGTCGCTTCAACACCATAAATAAATCTTTCCACTTTCCTGTTTTCTTTGTTTCCTAAAACACTTCTCGGGAAAGTATGCATCGTCATCTATCTCCTTAAATAAAAAATACAGGGCGCAAATGCTTCAAACAATACTTTTAAATAAATACATTTGTTCGAATTGAAATGAGTAGATTCTTTTTTAATATAAACAATTTTTTTTATTTTAAAAAAAATTTAATTATCTACAAAGGAATTATTTTAATTGCTTAAATTAAAAAGTCAAGTTGAAGAGGTCTATTTTCTTAAAAGCATTCATTGTAATTTAATAAGAATGTCATTAATTTTAATATCTCATTTGTTAATAATAATAAAGGTTTCAAAAAATGTTCAACAATTGAATCCATGATTTTCATCGCAGCTCATGTATAATGCGCCACTCTTTTTTTTTTAATATATAAGGAGTCCTAAAATGTATAATTATATGTAAATTTTGAGGGTCAGTTTGAAATTAAGTGGCTTTGTATTGCGTACAATAAATAAATATATAATATATATATATATATATATATATATATATATATATATATATATATATATATATATAGAGGAGAGAGAGTGAAACATAGAACAATGCAATATATTTCAATACTGATTTAAATACGTTAAAAAATATAAGTAAATATAAAACAAATGTAGGTTGTTCTACCAAAAACCTAAACTGTTAAAAAAATTGCGAATTAAATGCTGGTTATACGTATATTACATACAATTATAATAACATAGACATACAGTTTTATAAAATTTACATAATAGTTTTATTTTTACTAAAATATATCTTAAATTTTATATAAATGTATATGGAATTTAATATGCATTTTTATCTAATAATAATACTTCTACAAATATATTAAATATTCAATTTTTGTTCAACATTATAGGGTATAATAGGTAATCAATGATTACGTCGATTAGTAGACGATTCCTACTTCTTTTTATAGTGGATTTTGGCTTGTACTACGGTTTATCGTTTATAATCGCCAGTAAATTAAAAAACCGTTTCTGACCGTTCATTACGTCACGGCGGAAAATGTGCAGTTCCGAAACTGTTGATAACGTTCATATATAAATTAAGCAGTAAAGTGAATACGAGAATACATTGCAGCATTGTAAATGTACGTACTGGCAACTTATTGGCGATCTGTGGAAATGAACCTGGAATTTTCTCTCCTTCTCTCTACCCTCTCTACTCTCCACTGCCACTGCACGGAGTCACGGATGTTTTGGTGCGAAACACAGATCAGAGAGTAATCAGAACCAATCAGGTCCAGTGCCAGATTAGCGTGAGCAAATCAGCGTTGTATAATATCGATGGGCGATAGCGCATAGAAAATATAGAGATGCATCTAAATGGACATCACATGGATAGCATGGTAGAGTAAGATATATAATAATATAGTGAAAGTGCTGAACCAGGTGGAACGTGGAATCTGCCAGAATCACGTTTAGCAGGTTAGCACATATCAAGTTACTAGGTTAGCGCAGGTTAACATGTTGTTAGACCTCTGGTTACACCTGAATGTTAATCATTATTCATTAGACGTATAACACAGACCGCAGCACAGATACGGATAAATAGGAAAAGGGGAAGAAGCATCATTAACAAAAGAGAACAAAAAGTTGTACTAGGTTGTACGTGGCTCTACTGTACATAACTTTGACTGACCTGTGCGTGGGCAAGAAAACAATAATACCAACACCATCTAGCACTGGTATTTTGTGGTCATTAATTATATAGATTGGTGTTTTGTCGAAAAATTATAGATTTCAACTGGAAAGAGAGCGAATAATGGTTGATTACAGTAAATGGAAGAATATTGAGGTAAGGAAAAGTATTACATATCAAAGTATATATTTGCGTTGGATTCGCGCAGAATAATCTAGAAGAAATACGGTTCTTATAAGTTAGATTTCTGAATTGCTAACTTTAGACGTTACAGAAAATCTTATTAAAATATTATATACCAGTTTATAAAATTATTTTTTTATGACTCGCTAAATCGTTTATATTGATGAAGCATGTAGGATATTATCATTATATATTAGATACAGTTTTAAATTTGAAACATTTTTATGATGGAATTTTTCTCTTATCACTATTTGTTTTAAAAAGATTTCTGATGATGAAGATGATACACATCCTAACATCGATACACCATCATTATTTCGATGGAGGCATCAAGCAAGACTTGAAAGAATGGAAGAAAGAGAGAAAGAGAAACAAGAACATGAACGTAAAAAACAAGAGTAAGATCATTTATTTTAACATGGCTTTTAATTATATTATCAATCCATGGAGTAGTATTAAATTATATATTTTATATTCAGAACATTAAGAAAATTAAAAGAAACTAAGAATAAAGTTGCAGAATTACAAAGCAAAGCAACAGGCACATCAGGTTTAGATGAATTAAAAAAAGCATTGATTGACTTAGAAAAGCAAGAAGAAGAAATTAAGAAAGAAGAAGAAGAATTAAAAAACAAAGATAAGCTTACACCTTGGAATGTGGATACAATTGGTCAAGAAGGTTTTACAAAAACAGTAATAAATAAAAAACCACCAAGACAAGATAATGATTCTTTATCTGATGATGAAAAAGAGAAAATAATGAAACAATTTATTAAAGAAAATAACGAAAAGTTAATAGATTATGGAATGTTAAGAAGATATAATGATAGTAAAAAGTTTCTACAAGAAAATCCACATTTAGCTTGTGAAAATACAGCTAATTATTTAGTTCTTATGTGCATTAATTTAGAAATGGAAGAGGTGAATGTTATTTTTATTTTACTTTAATATAAAATTATTTTAATATCTTCTTATGTATTACTTTATCTTAAACTCTTTAACTTATTTTATAATGCAAGATTATTTTTGCAAGCAGAAATATTAAACTGCTTTAGTATCAGTGTATCTTATTACAGTTATTTATTAGTACCTTAACCTTATTTTATTTATTAATTTATTTAGAAACATGAACTTATGGAGCATGTTGCTCACCAATGCATTTGCATGCAGTACATCTTAGAGCTTTCAAGACAATTAAATGTCGATCCTAGAGCATGTGTTGCTTCATTCTTCAGTCGAATACAAACTGCTGAGATAGAGTATAAGAATTCGTTTGAAGATGAATTAAGATTATTCAAAGAAAGAATTCGCAAAAGAGCAGCTGAAAAAGTTGCTGAAGCTATGAAAGAAGTAGAAGAGGATGAAAAAAAAGCTCGTTTAGGACCAGGAGGGCTTGATCCCATTGAAGTATTTGAAAGTCTTCCAGAGGTAATTTTTACATTTTATTATTATAATTTATTAAGTTTTTTATAATTTTTTCTTAACTTAAAGAATTTAAAATATATATTAATAAGTAGAAAACAACAAAAATATTGGTTAGTCTTATGGTTAATCATTCTGTTTTCATAAATTCAAAGGCTTATAATATTCTTGTATATGCCAAATTATTTTCATATAGATCTTATTTTTTAATTGGACAACATAGTTTTTTAAATTTTTAATAAGAATTTTATTTTACTTTATTTTATTTTATTTTATTTCATTTAAAAAATCTTATTATAAAAATTATTATATACGTGATTTCGAATCTTGACACTTCATTGATAAATTTTAATAACTAAAAAATATATGCCTATTGATATTTTAGAGTTAAAAAAAATTATTCTCATATAATAAAAAAATTCATAAAATTAAACTTATACTTTGAATAATTCAAACAATTATTTAAATTATAATTAAAAAATTATGTAAAAAAAATTAAATGGGTGAATCAGTCAAGTTAAACGAACTGTCAAAGTCAATTTTTATGTATAGAGAAAAAGTACCAGTTATGTACTATTGTAAGTAACATCAGGTAATATTATATGTGTAGCAATAAATTATTGTAAATTTTAGTTAATCATGCTCTGTATTCAGGATTGCTTTACATTGCTTCAACATTTTAAACAAATATCTCATTCATTGTGAAAATCAAAACATTTTATAAATTTCGTAATAAAATATTATACATACCTTTTTTAAAACCTTTTCATTTGCACACTTTTTTACGAACTTACTTGAATTTTTATAGCAATGTAATATATATAAAAGTAAAGAATGTAATTATATAAAATTTACAATAATTTAATATTTACATAAATGTAATATCAGGTAATAATCATTAAAACTGAAATATGTCTATTATTCTACTTAAAAAAATTTTTTTTAATAATTAGAATTTTTATATAAGACAATATAAATTCATAATTAATTTTCTAAGATATATTAAATAATTCAAATTTGTATAATTTTACAAATAGGTTGAATTTATTAACCTAGATATTTTAGTAGTTTAACTGTTCTAAATGCGATTTTCCAATAGAATAAAAGCACAGTTTAAAATATGTGAAAATCCAGACTTTATATCTTCATTTACTTAAATTTATAATATCAAAATCTAATTAATATTATGTATTATCACAATATATAAAATTTAATTATTCAATTTTTAATTCTTTTTTGTTGATATATCAAATGAATTAAATCAAAATATTAATTAAAAATATTTTACTTTAACAGTGTTTACAAAAATGTTTTGAAGCCCAAGATATTCCCTTGCTACAAGAAACAATCGCAACTATACCAGAAGAAGAAGCACGTTATCACATAAAAAGGTGTATTGATAGTGGCTTATGGGTACCAGCTCCCAAGGCAAAGGAAAAAGAAAAAGAAACAGGTGCAGATACATCTGAAGAAAATGAATATGAAGTAACTGATCTTGAATAACTTTAAATAAAACACAATAATTGTCACAATCTAAGGTATAGAAATAATTTTTCAATGCCCTTTCTTTTAATAACAAATTATTTGAAAATTAAATTTTTGCGCTTCTGCCTTTCATATTTTTATCATGATTAATTATGAAACTTTGAAAATTAAATATAAAGACTGAAAAAGAATAAGTTTTATAAATAAGAAAGAATATTTTATAATTGCAATCTATTATTTACACACAAGAACACAATTGCTTTAATTTTGAATTAATATGAAAAAGGCTATGTATTATATATCCAATTATAAATTTATTGAAAAATTAGACTACAGTGTTTTTATTTTTTCGGAAATGATATTTAAACAACAAATAATTATATAAATTATTATTAGAATTCTAGTTTTTACAATCAATGGTGTCAAATATTTTTAATCATTTACTATCCTAAAATTTACATTGTACATATGTAGAGTTATCGTACTATTTAAAGATAAAACTTTGAATGTAAATAAACGTTCTCTTTTTTTAAGTTGAATATTATTTCTTTAGTGAAATTTTATATTAAATTGTTTATTTTTAATCCCACAAAATAGTATAGAAATTATAAACTTTTTATAAATAAGATGTTGAACAAAAAAATTAAATAGTGGCCATAAGGTAATCGATTGATCTATTACATCTATAATCTATAATCAATTAAATAATAAATGAATGATTGTTGAAATAATCTACATATTGGTTTAATCAAAAGAATACAACTGTTACAGTGAAATAATGAAATTTTTTTGGTTTCAATTAACTTTTTTAAGTAATTATTTCACATAAATCAATTACTAATACAAAAAAAATACAATAAAATTTAAATTTTGTCAATTTTGCTTTTGTATATATCAAATTTGCTTAATAAAAAAATTATCTGTTTATACAGTAACAAGTTAATTTTTTTTAATAAAAAACTCAAATATTATAATTGTACAAGTATTAATAAAAAAGTACAAAAAATAAATTGGATTATAAAATTGGTAATGATAAACTATAATATTGTTTATGAAGTAAATCATATTAATTTTCTAAATTAAAATTTAAGATTGTTTCAAACCTATTAAAAAGTTTTTAAAAATGAAGACAAAGAAATTAATTATTAGTGTATATTCTTGATGCTAATCCTACTACAGATTTTAAATATTTAAACATAATTTATACATAAAGTAAAAACTCAAAGACTTTTCTAAATTGAGACACATACCCATGCATATAATTTATATAAGTAAAAATGAATTGAATTTTTTATGCAATTTTTAAATACTTCACATAAGGCCTGCGCACCTAATGCCCTAATGGGCTTGTGACAGAAATAATAGAGATAGATGGCTGAAGCTTATGAGCAGAAAATTTTTTGAACTAAAAGCAACTCCAGAATAACGGGAGAGTCAGTGGACAGTACAAAGGTGTAATCAGGTCTGATAAAAGAGGAACGGTTTACTGACAGAAACCTGAAGGAATTTTTTGACGCAGGTGTAAGTATATACATTCTACCAGTTCAAGCCTCAAAAACATGTTAGAACCTTCTGTAACTTTTAAGAAAACTGGTGAAGATCAAAAGATAGAAAATTTTTTACAGCAAAGATCTGCTAAACTTGTAATTAGATTTGATGAAAATTTGTACACATATGTTTTTTAGAATTCTGATTACGGTGAAAATGTCACAGTAAAAATTGTCAAAAATTCTATTGATATTATGAAAGACATAAAAACTCAGTAAAAATATCGTTTTTTTAACTTATTCTGTAAAATACAAAATCTTATAAAAAATATAATTTTTTTAGTTTATATTTTTTATACAACTGTTAATTTTTAAGAAAAATAGATTCAAACATACTATTACATGGCTTTCGGGATAAAAATGTTTAGTTATTTTAAGAATTCATTTATTTAATTTTGCGATTAGTTAGAAAACAAATGTTCTGGTAAAAAATCACCAATCTTCCCTGTGAAATTAACAGAGGTACAAAATTTATACATTTTTTTTACCTTTTTTAAAACAATATGTTAAATATAAACAGTAATATACATCAAACATTTTGGGCTTTTGACTATCAGTGAGTTTTTATTTTAACATCTGTCAATGCATTTTCAACGTTAAAATTTCTGTATAAAACAATGTGTGATTAACAAACTAATACGTTGAATCCTAGTTCGTAGTAATATATATAGTAATAGAATCGTGGAATCTACAGTTTTTAGGCATATTATTTAATATCTTTTCTAGTTTATAATTTCGTGATACATTATCAGATGAACAAACTTGTACCAGCCATAAAAAGAACGACTTACTTAAATTTCAAGCAAGAAAAATCGTTGCAAATATATTTACTTTATTGATTTTGAACATTTTTTCTACTTATCCTATTTTGAAATCGATTATTTTGTTACTCTATCGAGTTAAAGAAATATATGATAGCTATTTAAGATAAAAAATTTAGCGGATTAAATAGTTATTGTACAAGACGATCACTTGCATCTGGTTGCATTATATAGCAGCAATAATCAAGGTGATATTTATGATATGACTTTGTCAAAGACTTGCATCTTGCATGAATTTTATGAAGGTTTATGTATCAGCAGGTATCAATATCGCTATGCTTATAAATTATATAATTTTTGTGTTTCATATACCAAAAACAAAACACCAGCAGACCGCCAGAAGGTCAGCATCAGAGATGAGTACCTGCAGGCTGCAGAGGTACCTGTTTATTACTATTTATAACATCAATTGATAGCATTGATCGAGAAATCGAAAGTTTACGATTCTGTTCCGGAAGTTGTTAAATTCTCTATTCGAGATTCAATATATCGATAGATGACAAGATACAAAATGGATGCAACCAGCGAACCAACCCGATTGCGTCGTCAGAAACAATAGTGAAGCAGCGCTAGCGCCACTCCTCTTCTGTTGCTGATATACGGCGAGCTCAGGGGTAATTATTTTCCATCTATCATTCACGTCTGTATTGCTGTTGTTCGTATCGAAAATGGGATTGCAGAAGGTCTTGAAGCATAAAATTAGTTAATTCTGAACCAGAAGACAGTAAATTGATTTGACCTCGACGATCTGGAAGTTCCTTTTTTGTTCAATACATTTTGGGTACATCCGAAGTCCAGATTCAAACAAAGTTAGCGAGAATGGCGGTCTTAACGACAGCTGCCACAAAAATTTAACTACAAAGAAGGTGCAATTGCGTACAATAGCTACTTCACTACACAGATAGGTAAATTTCAATGTCTCGATAATTTTTTATGTACGACGCTGTTTATTTAATTGTTTCGGATTTGGGGATGACGACTCCATTTCGTTTTTTACTGTCTTCAATTTTAATGCAGTGTTGCCAGATTTGGTTAATTTGCATGGAAAGCAATTTAGGATAAGTAAAGCTGGTATATAAGAATCAAACCAGTCTCTGCCTTTACTTTGCGTATCCTTTGTAGTTTTCTAATTTTGTATTAAAATCAATATATCAATGAGAGCAACAAGATTTAATTTCAGGAATAAATGTTTTTAGCTATAGTTAGTAGTTACAATAAAGTATGCAAAAGTTCGGCGTTGTTTTAATAATTTTTAGATGGTTTTACCGTTTTCTAGAATGTTTTCTATTATTAAAATTTATCAACTATTTATAGCAAATGATAAAATAGCCAATAAATTCAATGTAACAGTTCTTAAAATTTTTTTATGAACAAATTAAGATTATTTTCGATAAATATCCTCGAAATATAAAGATAGGCTTTTCATTCGTTTATTTCTTTTCAACTTGTTTCAACTTCCGGGTGCATTTTTCTTTCAAATTTCTGGCAACGTTGTTATTTTCCTGATACCCAATATAGTGATGCTGTCTTCATATAATGGCATAATTAAATGTTATGTAAAGTCATATTTATATGGCTTCTATAGCAGATTTCTTTATTTCTTTAAAAACATTTTCACTTTTATAAGTGGTGTAATGTATTTGTCACTAGGCGAAGAAAACTAGATTTTAACAAAATATCATTTATTTTAACTTTTAAGGAATGTTGATTGCTATATAGAGTTTTCTCGGTTTTGTTTTCTTATTATTATTATTATTATTATTATTATTATTATTATTATTATTATGCATTAAAATTATTTTGGCTTGCTCAGTATCATAATATAAAAATAGCAAATTTTATAGATTAGAGGTAGGGATAAAACTGGAGAAAGGTACTTCCGCGTTCGATTAAATGAAAGATGGCAGTATACTCGACGAAAGTATAACGTAAGTCATATGCTTATATAAAAGGTTAATTGTATTTTATTTAAATACGTGTTTCAATTCTTTTTACTTATTAAATATCGTTGAATTTTAATTGTTAATTATTTGTGGTATTCTGAAGAAGGGATATAAACAAGCTGTGCAAACCTTTTAGCTTTATATCTCTATTATCTTTAACTATCGAGCGTAGAGTGAAAGTTCTATTGCGATGTTGCCAAACATTCTTTCAAGATGAATGTAAATTTAATGTTAGTAAATTACTTATCATATAAAGTATACATTTAAATGTTAACCCAAATATTAACATTAGCTCTTCAGTTATAGTTTTTTAATATTTAATTTATATGAATATTTCTTGGATTTAGCATAGCGTTGTAAATTATTTAAAATAACGTTATTGTCAATTTCGCACGTAATATTATAAATCAATATATAATACAAATCGGACTAAGTTTAATTATTACCAACTGTTTTCGTTTTTCTGATAAATGAGTTACTATATGTAAAAAAATAGCATAAATTATTAATAAGTAAAAAGAATTCACATTTTTATATAGAGAAAGTTGGGAAAGTTTAGTAATGGAAACTTTAATTATATAGAGAACCACTGTTAAATTCTGTAGTGTAAAATAATATTGACCTTCAGAAACGGTTATAAATTTTTTTGTTATTCAGGATATTTTTTATTTCCTTTTATTTTTATTCTATTTTCTTCAAGTAATAATATATTTTAATGTTTCGTATTTAAAAAACGAATCAAAATATTTTCCTTAAATTCATGTCATTTGTATTATTACTTTTTAATTTAATTTATTGAAAAAAATTCTTTTAAAATTGCTACATAAATTTTTATAATCAAAACATTAAAAATATACTTTCAATATAAATTTTAATTATTTGATGTAATATATTAAATTACATTTTTTTTAATACAAACTGTATTGAATAAAATTTAATATAAAGAACTCTTAAATTGAACATTAAATTGACTGAATAAAAGCAATAAAAAAAATTAATTGTTTCTGCGCTCTGTTCAAGCAATGATAAGGTGAAAATATTTTTAACACTGCGGATTTGACAATTTCCTGAATTGGTTGACCGTCAGTTATGGTCAACTTACCGAGTCAGGAGAATACGGGACACGCGAACGTGAGGCGTACGCATTGCATGACGGGAATGACGGAATGGCGACAACGATATATACGTACAGTACAGGATAAGAAGATTGGAAGGGGCAAGAAAGAGCGAGCGAGCGCGTTTGATCGTGTCGAGGGGGAGGGAGGAGAGAAAGAGAAAACGAGAAGACGAGAACGAGTCGACTAGCACAAAATGGCGGCCAAGCTCGGGCCCGTGAGCATATAGTGCGTGAAAATTGGAAGTATTTCACGGTATGCCGCGAAGCGTAACCGTATTGTTTTGAATATTACGCGCCCTTACGTTTAGGGTATTCGTCGTGCTTTTTTAGCTGAAATTTTCCAATTGGAAACGTGTGCTACTCGTTGGGTCGACAACTCTGCAACGCGTACACGGTAATACGATGCAGGTGAGTGTGCTCGGATCTGTCGATGGTCTTTTCGTTTTTACACATGTTTTAATTCGTTTTTTATCGGTGTTATGATTTTTTTTTAATATTACGTGACTTAGTCTACGAGATAATATAAAAATTAGTCATGTGGCGAGTATTGTTGTTTTGGAATAGGAGACAAAACTCTGAGACTTACATGTTTAGCCGGCTTCTGATACGAGAAAAGTGCTTTAAAAAATTAAATAAACCATCAGAATGCTTTTTTGAGTGTTTCCAAGGGTTGGGCGTTGTCTTATAATATGTTGAAGTTCAGGAACTGGTCTTTCTCATACTTAGATTTTTCACATTTCTTCAGAGTTTTCATACTCGTAATAACCTAAAAGTTTGTTTACGTACGCTTTATAGCATTAATAAAGCCTCTAAAATCTGTTGTTCCACTTCTATTCTTCATACAAACGTTTCTTTGATATTTAAGCTTATCTAGGGATGTACTTATTTAAAAATTCATTAAGGACCCATTTTTGCAAATTAAACTTAAAGATAGGGCTGTGCAAGCTTCATAGTATCAACGACTCTTGTTATTAATTTAATATTGATGTAGTAATGTATTCTCGATGCCTCTTTTCTGTAAATAATTAAAGCGTTCACTCAAATTTTGATAATCTTTACTGTAACCTTTTGTAAGACTTATGTTTTCTTGTAAAACTAATATAAAGAATAATAATAGACTAATCTGTGTAAAGAAGTAGAATTGTGCGTAGGTTTTTATTAGTAAATTTTGTATGTATTAATAAAATAATGTTAAGATGTTACCCTATTCTATAATTTGCATAGCAGCATTATAAGTAAATCTATTGTATTCGCATATTTTTATATTTTTATAAAATATTCATATGATAATAATATATTTTAAATTGTATTCTTATATGTATTTTTTAGAAATATGTTTCCGAAGCAATGATTTAAATTAACTATACTCTAATTTCTACTTAAATTTTTTTTAAAAGATTATTTGATCAATTTTTTAGTTTACAACGTAACTTAGTTAATTTACTTTCGTTTTGTTCGCTACATGTATATGAAATCTTAATTACAAATGATAATTTCACTATATTAATTTGTGAATGAAGAAATACGTCTAAACATATTTCCTGATTTTGTAATTTTTCAATTTTATTCAATGATGGCGATCTTAAATTTTTATTACAATTATGCTTGGATTTTTATTAATATCAACATAAAGTAAGAGAAACTATTGGATCTAATTTAGCAAATTTAACAAAATGAGATATATAATCAAGGTGATCTGGATATTAATTTTTATAGGAAGGTTTATGTACATACTATGTAATGTAAAAGTGATATCAGTTGTATTAATTAGTCAAATTTAATATAAGACAAGTGTATGAATAAATATGGTAATAAATAAATTTATACCAGAATGTTCTTGCTTTTTATTATTTTCTGAATGTACCCAACTATTGTCATTTGAATTTTGGTAATTTCGACATTTATGCAGTTCTCCGATAGAAAGTTATTCTTATAAAAGTATTTTATCTACTTGTTATATTTAAATTTTGAAATTATAATAGGATACACTCTTTAAAAAATTATCTCAAAATGGTGGACTGTTACATAAAATGGTGGTATCACCTTTATTCAATGTCACATTATATTTTTAGAGTTAACCTATGTAGCTGTAATATATGAATGTAATTTTGTAAAGTTGAAATACTTGAGTGAATTATTTTCTTAAAGTTCGAAATTAAAATTATTTAATGACTTATTATATAAGAATTGTACAAACAAAATTTATTATATAGAAAAGTAATAAGAGAAATCTAATTATTCCAAACAACAACTCGGCCATTATGATGCAAAGAATTTTACATTTTTCAATGTATTAAAAAAAATCTTTCAGAAAACAGACTCTGAATCTGGTAAAGAATCTGCATCAGATTCTGATAATGAGAGCAAGAGTGACAGTAGTTCCTCAGGTAGCAATTCAGGCACTGGATCTGGATCAGAAAGGTGAGTATTTATCAACTGATCTTTTAGTGATCATTAAAAAATTCATAAATAATAAATGCTTAAATAAAATATACATATATAATAAACATAGAGTACATAAATACATTTTTTATAATTTTGATTTATTATTAAATGAAGTTTTTAATAATCAGTATCAAAAATTCAGAACAGATAATTTTGTGTGAATATCTAAGCTTTAAAAACTAAGTTTTATAATCTTAAAAAAAATTTTATTCTTTCATATAAATGTTACCTCATGCTTTTGTTTATTGTTTTATTGTGCACAGTGCATTCCTTATTAATCTTATATGTTTTGTTTAGTTTTTTCAACTAATTACAATTCAATATTTTCAAGGTATTGCATGTATATGTGAACAACAAAATATTAACACTAAAGATTTCAAGATTTGTAATTGTAAATTATAATTTTATTCTTTCTTTTTTAAGAAATAGTTAAGTATTTACATTGTATTACTTAATATTAAAATTTGTTTTTAACATCAATTTGTAAAACAATTTTTCCAAACAATTAAAAAATATTAGTTATTATGTAAAAATAATATTTGGATATTTTAATCACAATTTTTTCGTTAAAAACAAGCGATGAGTAAAAATTATATTTAAATTTAGAATAGACTAAAGTTTTAAAAATGTGAGTTTTTTGTTATTCAAATAAATTATATTTTAAGATTTAAAACAATATCACACATGCACACACTCGCATTAATTAGTGAAGTAAAATATTATATTGCTGTGAAAGCAGTGACTCTAGCTCATCTGGTTCTGGTTCAGCCTCTGGTTCTGAGTCTGAAAAATCAAATAAATCAGATGCACCTGCACAAAGTGATAGTATTCAAAGCAAAAGTTCTAATCACAGCACAGAGAGAAAAGTTAGGCATAAAAGCGACTCTAGTCGTGAATGGGATGAAAATCCCGATATATATGGTATTAGAAGATCTGCTCGTTCCAGAAAAGAACCAGATAGACTTACAGCACAAGCAGATAATGAAAACGATGGCCGAAAGAAACTTAAAAATAAAAGGTAAGGAATTTATAAATGCAAGAAAATCTTCAAATGAAAAGAACTGTACTAAAGATATAAGAAAAAAATTATAAATTAATTTCACCATTCATATTCTGTCAAGTTTTCTTCCAATTAATGTAAATATTTAGGTTATCATTAAAAAGTAATAAATATTCAGCAGCTGTCGTTAAAATCACATGCAATATTATATATATATATTTATGGACCTGTAGTTTGTGGATACAGATTATAATATGGTTGCTTGAATCTGCTTGAATCTGTTTGAATGCTTGAATGCAAATATCCAGCAATGCGCACGCGCATTTAAAGATATCATTTTTTATTCAATGATTTTTTATGTAATTTTTTCAACTCAAAAGAAATTCTATAAAAAATGTCTTAATAAAATTAGTTTATTGTCAACCAATAAAATATTGGGAGATAATTATAATGTAAATACTTTTAACACGTTCCTATTGTCAAGATAAGTATAATTTACACAATGTTTATTTTACTGCTGTTTAAATAATGAATATAAAATCGTATTTTATATAAAACCACTAATTAATTATTTCAAACATTACATATTACAATGTCTTGCACTAGCTTGTAAATACACTTGCTTACAGTTGAAAAATTTTATTTTTGACTGTGTTTGATACAAATATAATTTTCAAATACTAAGGATAATTGCTAAATAAAATATGCATATAATTATTTTTGTTGCTTTTATCTAAAATGTCAATTTTAAAAACCTGATGTGTTTAATGTGATTACCAACTAACAAAGTCTTTTCAAACATTATTAAATTATATTTTTTGTGTAAATGAATAGTTTATTGATTTGAAATTTGATATTTTTCATATTGATAATTAATATGAAATATTAGATTTATACTTAAATCAAATTAATTATAGTACATCACATAATACATGGAACTCTGGAAGTTCAGAATCAGAATCTGAAGATGAAGAAATTAAGAGGCCACCTCCTAGTAAGTCAATTAATCGACGTGCTGCACAAAAAGCTAAAGAAAAGGCTAAAGCTCGAAAAAAGCAGGTTTCTGAATCCTCTGAAAATTCTTCCTACGATAGTGATGATAGAAGGTAAAGATTAGCAATCATGCTTTTCATAAATATTTTGTAATTTTGAAATATGATCGTTAATATTGCTAAAAATAAATTTTTCGACATACTAGTGATCCCTACCATCTATTTTTTTTCCTAGTATAAAGGATATTAAATATTTAAAATAAAAAAAATTAGATATAAATTTACAATAAAAAAGATGATGAGCCCAACAAGTGACTTAAGGTGAAATGTACACTACATTTTCTCATCTTTTTTGCTGTAAATTTACAGTTAATTATTTTATTTTAAATATTTATTATTTTTTATGCTGAAAAAAAAATCATAGACAATATAAACAACTAGTATCTCAATAAATTTATTTTATAAATATTTTGTTATTTTGTAATTTGAGAATACTAATATTACAATATTATATAAAATAGAATATATAAGTTATTTTAAAATAATTAAGGCATATTAAGAAATAGATTATAAAATAAATTTTAAAAAATATGAATAAAATAATATAATACGAAAAAAGATTTTAATATATTATGAAAATAGGCAAATAACTAGAAGAACAGGGGCACAAGTTAGTTATAAAGAAGAAAGTGAAGCTGGAACTGATAGTGAAGATTTGATGGAAGTTGATGAAACTAATCCAGAACCAGCTGAACCTGATAATGCAGAAACTATTGAACGCATTCTTGGTGAAAGAATTGGGAAAAAAGGAGGTAAAAAGTTGTCCTAAAAAGTAATTCCTCTAAGGAACAATAAATTGCAATACTGATTTTCAGTGGTTGGAAATGTTACTACTGTCTATGCAGTAGAAGAAAATGGTGATCCAAATCCTGAAAATTTAGACAGTGAAGAGACTGAAATTCAGTACCTTATAAAGTGGAAGGGCTGGTCTTATATACATAGTACATGGGAGTCTAAAGACTCTTTGATTGCCCAGAAGGTAATAATTTTTTATATTAAAAAAAATATATTCATTAAATTTAAGATGTTAATCTGTAGGTAAAGGGAATAAAGAAATTAGAAAACTTTATAAAACGAGAACAAGATATTAAGCAATGGAGAAAATATGCAGGACCAGAAGATATAGATTATTTTGAATGTCAGTTGGAGTTACAGCAAGATCTTTTAAAAAGTTATTACAATGTTGAAAGAATTATTGGTAAGAACTATGTATGATACAATGTAGTTAAATTATGATCTGTATTTCTTAATTCATTGATTGATCAACTGTTTACTGATTAAATTATACTTAACAAAGAAAGTAATAATTTTTATATTGCAAATATATTCTGTAACAACCAAACAATATGAATACATTATGAAGCATTATGTGAATAATAAAAATAGTTACAAAAGAAGCTTTACATTATCCATAATAGTCAGCTCTCTTTTAAATAAATTTATTAAATTTTATATTTAAATAATATAATATAATTTTAAGAAGGATCACTTCTACATATGTTAAGTACAATATGTTAAAAATATTGGGTAATCAATGAATTAGAGACTACAAAGAATAAATTATCTACTGGAAATCATTCAAATTTATTATATTATAATTTTAATTTATTTATATTATAGTTAATTCAAATTAAACAGAAAATGATTTTTAAATTCATTCGTCTTAAAGAATAGTAAATAATTTTTATAAAACTAGGAATTATACAAATTTAGTTTATAATATATAATTAGCTGAAATTGCATCTATTTCTTTTAGTAATATAGATACAATAATATTACATTAAAAGTATCACATTGACTATTATAAAAGTTTTTATATGAACCCTCATGTGTACTTGACAACCTTGATATAGGCTATCCGTAAATTCACCATTTTTTAATCGCAATTTTGAATTTCCATCTTTTTCCAAATGAAAATTTAAAGAGAAATAAAAAAAAATTAACATAAAATAACTTTACCGACGTCTTGACGAAGCCGCATCTGAGGTGTTTAACGAAGTTCAATAGCATGCATCGTGGTTTTTTAATTTTTACTATCAATACAACGAAAACTTTGGAGCGGATTTTTCAAATTGACATTCCAGTGGATTTGGCAATACATTTTGTCCGTTTTATAGCAGAATTCTAGGCGGATATGAAATGAATACGAAGTGGAGCTAATTTACTAAGCAGAAGTAGAGATGTAGACAAATGAAAAAAAATTTTAAGTAATTTAAATAACCAATTAGCGAATACATGCTAGATGGCATTAGTCTGGATGGAAACTAAAATTTAAAAAAAAGACTTAATTAATTGGAAAGTTGCTTTGATAAGCTTTAATTTGCACGATTACAGATTAAATACAAGTAAATAGAAAAAAGTTATATAAAGAAATGTTATAATAAGTTAACTCTTCATTTCTCTTACTTCATCGACATTGTTTTGGCTACTTACGTTGAGTTTACACATGGAGGGTTAATCAAATGATTCCCATAGAAAATTTTCATTTATTTGAAAATTTTTTCAAGCATGTATATCTATATAGTTAAATAAAATATTCTTATCACTTTTTCAGAAGTAGTACTTATTATTAACAATTTTATCATTAATATGCTTCTTTTATTTATCGTCTAATTTCTAAAAGAATTTTGAAATGCCTTTCAGATGTACGTAATTTTTACAATGAAATAACAGTTATCATTACAGTACATTTTATCAAATAAAAAATTTTAGATATATTTTTTATTATTCAATGTTTATATTTTAGCTGAAACTGAGAAGCCTGATTCTGATCATCCTGATTATTATTGCAAGTGGGAGAGTTTACCATATTCAGAAGCAACTTGGGAAGATGGAGCTCTTATAATTAAAAAATGGCCAGAAAAAATTGAAGAATTTCGTGAAAGAGAAGATTCTAAAAGAATACCTAGTAAACACTGTAAAGTATTAAAATATAGGTCAAAATTTCACCAATTAAAGGAGCAACCAACTTATATGGGAAGAGATGAAAATTGCCACCTAAGAGATTATCAAATGGATGGTTTAAACTGGATGATTCATTCGTGGTGTAAAGAAAACAGGTAATTTTTGGATGCAATTGAAGAATTTGTAATAAGAAACTGAGGCTTTTCAGATTGAATTTATTTGAAAATATTTTTTCTAATTTTGATTAAAAGAACAACAAAATAAATTTTTATATAATTTTAAATGTTTTATTTGATATTATTAATTATTGGAATTACCATAAAATTTAACCTATTTTGAAATCGATATTTGACTTGTAATGTCATTAGTAAAACCTGAAGTAGAAGATTATCTAAGTTTGTGTATATATATGTAACTAGCTATATCCTTAAGATATATTGGACATGCTCCATATAGGCCTCATTATGATCCTTCATTTAGATTCTCAATTGATCTCTACAAAGATTTTTGCATGGTTTTAGCTACAGGCTCATTGTCATATACATCCATATAGATATTATCCAACTCACTATATCTAATAATTATATAAATAATTTCTGTTTTTGCTGATAACGTTACATTCATAATAATAATTAAAAACAGGATCGAATTGTAGGATCCACAAAAAAATGAATGAAAAAATAATTACATTTAAGAAACTGTTAAATGAACGTCTTTATTGTATCATAAACTTGTAATAAAAATGGAAATAGAATTTTAAAAAATACCTCTCACCTATTGTAATTTAAATCAATAAAAATTTAAATAAATATAATCATTGTTTTTGTAGTGTTATATTAGCTGATGAAATGGGTCTTGGTAAAACTATTCAAACTATATGCTTTTTATACTATCTTTTTCACACTCAACAACTTCACGGGCCATTTTTATTGGTTGTACCATTATCAACAATGACTTCATGGCAAAGAGAAATGGTTCAGTGGGCTCCCGATATGAATTTTGTTACTTATTTAGGTGATGTTCACTCTCGCAATGTTGTAAGTTATATTAATATTATTAATATTATTAATATTTAATTTATGTTTTTTTTTTTTTATTTTAGATAGGAAAATATGCCTATTGATATAACTACAAAATGATTAAAATTTTTATTACATATTTCCCTAGAAAGAATGTTTCTTTCGTAATCATGATACATAAATGTTTGTTGTTTTTCACAGATCAGAGAATATGAATGGTGTTATGATTCCAAAAGACTTAAGTTTAATGCAATATTGACAACATATGAAATTGTTCTGAAGGACAAAGCATTTTTAGGAGTTTTAAATTGGGCTGTATTATTAGTTGATGAAGCTCATCGATTAAAAAATGATGATTCACTTTTATATAAAGCATTAACTGAATTTAATACAAATCATCGACTACTTATTACAGGAACACCACTACAAAATAGCTTAAAAGAATTATGGGCTTTATTACACTTCATAATGCCACATAAGTTAGTATAAAATTAAAATTTTATTTTTTTTTAAAGAGAATTTTATTTTTAGGTTTTTTATTAATCATATTGTACATTAGAGTTTTAAATATTTTTAAAAAAATAGTTTTTATAATATATTATCTTGATATATCTTCATAACGACCAAAAAGTTCAAAAGTAGATTTAAGCATTTTTAAAATCGATTATAATGAACATAAATTTATAGATAAAGTTCCAAAATTAATCTAAAAATCTACTTAATATTGCATATAATTTTAGATTTGATTCCTGGGAAGATTTTGAAAAAGAACACGATAATGCTGCTCAAAAAGGTTATTCAAAATTACATAAGCAATTAGAACCTTTTATTTTAAGAAGAGTAAAAAAAGATGTTGAAAAATCGTTACCAGCCAAAGTAGAACAAATATTACGTGTTGAAATGACATCTTTACAAAAACAGTACTATAAATGGATTTTAACAAAGAATTTTAATGCATTAAGAAAAGGTAACAAAGGCTCAACATCGACTTTTTTAAATATTGTAATTGAACTGAAAAAGTGTTGCAATCATGCATTTTTGACAAAACCAAATGAAAATGAGAATAAGGACAATACTGATGACTATCTACAACAATTAATACGTGGATCTGGAAAACTTGTTTTACTAGATAAATTACTAGTACGATTGAAAGAGACTGGTCATCGTGTGTTGATTTTTAGTCAAATGGTTAGAATGCTGGACATTCTCAGTGAATATCTACAAAAAAGACATTTTCCTTTTCAAAGGCTTGATGGAAGCATCAAGGGCGAATTAAGAAAGCAAGCATTAGATCATTTTAATGCTAATGGTTCACAAGATTTTTGTTTCCTTTTATCTACTAGAGCTGGTGGTCTTGGTATTAATTTAGCCACTGCTGATACAGTGATTATATTTGATTCTGACTGGAATCCACAAAATGATTTACAAGCCCAGGCAAGAGCTCATCGAATTGGTCAAAAGAATCAGGTAATTTCATAATTAAATTATAAAATTTCATATTTATAGTATATCGTTACATGCAGGGAGAAAAAGAGCAGTTGCATTTACACAAAGGTCTTCTATATACTCGGGTTATTCGTACGGACCTTACACAGTATATATAACATTTCCTTGTAGATTTAGCATTATAGGCTTCAATTGTTTTTACATTCAAGTACTTTGTTAATAAATCTTTATTCAGTCCAGACCGAGTAAAATGGATGTTTTTCTTACATTTAAAAAGGTCCTTAATGGTCAAATAAAACTTCAGTAAATATTTATCCAAAAAATTGTGAATAAAAGTTTTAGTTTTAAAACTAAGTAACTTCTTACCTTTAGATTAACAACACTGACACTGCATGCTGTAAGCACAATATTTATAACTGATAACGTGCATCATCATGTTTCCCTTACACAGTATCTGTGTTAATTCTTATAACTGCCGAAAAGCCTATATATAGGCTCGACCTCTGATATGAACTTCGTATATAATTAATGTGTGATGCAAGAAACTAATTTGGCCACCTTTAAAGGGTCGTTTGAAAGTTCAAATTCCGGAAATCTAAAGATTAATGGGGCTTACTTGCCTTCAGCCTGCTACTGTACGCTTTGATTTCAAGCCGCTGAAAGTCAATTTTCAATTCGCATTGCACACCCATTATATAAATCTCTTAACGAACCTGTAAGATGATCTTAAGCATCCCCACTACATGAATCCCCAATACTACCATAAACAGCCTAAGAAAAGTATACCAATCGAACATCGTCATCATCATTTTTGCCGTAATTAAAGTTTGAAATAAAAAAAAAGACTTGATATGTAAATTAGTATAAATTCTAGTTCAAAGGTGTCTCCATGTGACTCGGTACCACCAGAGATAATAGTAATAATAATACCTATTATCTCTGGTACCGCCTTTACTCGTGACCTCATCTCATACATAAGATCGAGAAAAACGTGGTTTTATGACGAACTAGCTGTGGTTAAAAAAGTCGCCGTGATTGACAATCAAATCATTCTCGAACAAGTCGTGCATAAGTCTTTCTTTGTTCAACTTTTATACTAGGGTTATTTGCGAACATTTCAGGCATTCAGCATAGATCTCATGAAACTGTTCAAACAGTATGTACTTCGAACAGCCATCACTAAAGCAATTAGTTTATAAGACAACCGGCTCGAGTCGTTCGAAGATACAAACGATTCGAACAAGTGTAAACGCGTTTGTCTGTCTTTCTCATTCAAACCCTCTACATCACCAGAAATCCACACAACAAAGAAATGGACAATCAATCTAAATGCATCAATAACCCATAGTAAATACAAATTTTTACTTTAATAAAATTATATTAAAATGAAATCACAATTATTTGTTTTTGATGTAATTTAGCTGATTATTAATCGTATTTTACGTGTAACTTCAACAAATATAGTCAAAACTACATTTTAAAAAATCTAAGGAAAAGATCTTTTAATTTAAGCATTTATATTTCAAGTTGAAATTGTAAGAAAAAATATTCATAATTCTTTAATTTTTCAATCAAGTATCGTTCGTTATTTCTACCTACTTTAATTATAATATTCTTAAATATTATTTTAAATAGAAAAATCTCCAAAAACACATAAGAATTGTAATAACAATTTTTATAAAAATTATTGCAAAAAAACAAACAAGTTTCTAATATTTTATTTGGAAGGTAGACAGTTGTAATATGCACTTACAATGTGCTGTATTATAATAGATCTGGTTATAGTCAGTACCAAATTTACCTTGTCCAAAGTCCACCCTTGACATTTGCAATGGCGTCCTGTTAAGGAATCATTTTTCTTTAGATACGACCAATAAGCTATTTTTGGCTTTTCTTAGAAGATTCTTATAATAAAAATATTTCAGTCAATGTTTGAATTATTTTTTCAATTAATTATGAATATAATTTAGTTATAATAAGTAATTTTTTATATGAAATTCTGACTTTCTAATTTCTTGTTAAAGCAATTTATAGCAAAGAATTAAAAGTAATAATTTTTTGCATTATGAAGGAAAAAATAACCAATCAATAATTTGTTTTTTGGTTTTACATATTTAAGTTATAATTAATTTTTGTGCACCAGAAATATAATCCTGTTTTAAATTGATTATGTAGACCTTCTACATAGACTCACAGGTGAGTTTAATTAAATAAAATCATAGTCAAAATATCATTTAACAATTGAATACGATTGTATGAGGAAAATTCATCAATATATTAATGCAAAATGATAAATTACCTGAGAGAGAGAGAGAGAGAGAGAGAGAGAGAGAGAGAGAGAGATTAATTTATTTCACTAAGTAATACGAAATTATAGAGTTCTGCAAGATAATATCTTATTACATATCATGGTGATAATTATCGAATAAACGAATTGTTATGTGGCTGATAATTTACATAAATGGTGGGCTTATTTATAGCTGCCCTATTCTCGATATAAGTAATAGATATAACAACGAACAGAATTTTTTACTTAATATAAATACGCAATGCACAACATTAAATAATATAAAATTATTATAATTATGCTATTAATGATGTTTTTACGTCTGCACGCACGCTAGAGCATTTCATACATATCGCTTGCAATTGCTCGATCGCTAGAGCGAAGGACTAGTAATTTGGTGATCTGAGTTTAAATTCTGGTCTTAGCCGATTGGCACAAGCACGGCTGTACAAATTTACATGTGCTTTATTTGCAAACATATCGTAAAGTTTCGTCACGGATTAGCATCACTATTTGGCAGCATGAATAGTACAACGTTAAATAACATTAAAAAAATTTTCATATATTTCATATATTTACGTATTCAAACTTTTTATTGCAAGCACTTATATTAATATCAAATAAAACAATACTATAACATAACATTATAGAATGTAATATTTCCATAATGTTACTAATTGGTTATGGAAAGTGTAATTAAAAATACGATGTATTCAAACGTATTTAGATAGTGATATCATCTCATAATCGGATACCTTTGATCAAGAAAGATTCCTTAAATAATTGAGTATTAGTAGAGAGAATCAGAAATCCGGACGGATTGCTGCCACGCACTGAACGACGTATGTCGCCAGTCGCGGAAATAATTCTAATAGATAAAGTGATCGATTAACAGTAAACAATTTATACAACAGAACGTTTAAACAATAATTTTTCGATGCTCTAAAGATAGACACCATACATAGTGTTATGTAATTGGGCTTCAGAGTATTGTCCTTATGCAAATGATAGACAAATCTAATTTTGTAATTTGATAGCGAAATAATCGGCTAGATCAAGTAATACTAAACACTTGTAATTAATATGAAGAATTGTAAACGAGCAAACTGACTGAGCTTTTAATAATGTTAAGAATGCATAACTTTTCTAATTGTAAACGGTAGAATGCATAATACACTTGTGAAAAGGGCAAATATATGCTCATTCTATGATAGAGTTTTAGAAAAACTAACATCTAGAGTTTTAGTCGTATTGAGAAGTAGTATCAGCACACCATCGACGATTAGGGGTACCATATGATTTAATAAATTCGAATATATTGCGGTGATGTCCCAAAAAGGATAGTTTTTGTTTTAGCCATATTCAACTTTAAGCTATTTGACCTTAGCCATTCTAATACCTAATGTGCAGTATCGTTATCTTTTCCCAATACTTCATTTAAATCACCAGCTGGGCATTAAATATAAATCTGTTAGTGGTTAGTGAGTGAATAATATACGAGACGAGTGATAATGTTTTAGTACACATCATACAGAATTTCGCTGTGGTGCTCCAGATGTAGTAGGTAAAAACTCTAATACATAGTTATCAAGATCGATCGCAGCTTAAGTACGTCCGATTATATAAGAACGTAACTATTTACTATTAGAAAAACCAAGGCTTTTGAATCTCTTAAATAGAATAATATGGTCGTCTAAATCGAATGCTTTCTTATAATTTGAAAATATTAATAACATAAACAAGCTGTAATTAGCATCCCGTCTAACATATTCAACCATTTTTAATAAGATAATGTTAATACTGTATTGTGACCTTGTGATCTGAACCACGATTGGAAAAGGATAAAAGATCGTAATCTTCCTGGTAATGTACTATTTGACTTGTTAGTCACAAATCTTGCAATTAGACGAGTATCTGACACTGACGACGGTATCGGAATGTTGTAATGAAGTATAATAAATTTTTACCGCAATTTTTAATACGACTATAAGTTATATAACAATAATAAAGGTTATTTTAAGAAATATGTCTCTAAAGTAACAAGTACAGAGGCTATCGCAGCTGCGACATTTAGTTTTATTAAATAATGTCTGTAATTCTTATAGAACGTCATAATTTTGTAAAGGGCGTAATGGTCATTAAGAGAACCGATCAATATCGGTTGGGCAAAGGTATTTTCAAGTTTAAACTGAGAACAGTGGCTGACATAAGGTTGATGAAAAATAATGTTGTATTAATTCTAGATGTAAGAATAAAAAACCAAGGGTTGACTGTACTGTACTGCGAATTTAGATTGTGATGATGAAGTACATTCCAGCGATTCATTCAATATTGGCATATTTTACTTAGGTAGTCATTACGGGCATACTTAATGTCAGCCTTAATTGTTCTTCGTAGTAAATGATATTAGTTAAATAGATTGTGGTTATTGGAGCATTTTTTGCTCTTGTATAAGCGATCTCATTGTTTAGACTACAATCTATGGCCTTACGAATAGGCCAATGTAGAGAGTTAGGCTTTATTTTCTGTGTACGAAAAGGCATTATTTCTAACATGTTTAAAGATGTATTACGAAATAATGGTATGAAATAGTTTACGGTAAAGATGATGTGAAAATATTAAATTTGGTAACTAATATCTCTGAGCATCTTTCAGGTGAGTAATCCTGCGATAATATTCAATTGCTTTTCGTAGTCGTTACATCAAAACTCTATTGTATGATCCGATCACGATACTCATTAATGAACGAGACTACTTGCTTGATGTATTATGTGAACAGACTTTATTATCTGAGTACGTGATAATCAAGACAAGCCAAGTATTACTATTTTCTCGATGATGGGTTCTACCAAATGGAGCCAGATAAAGAAAGTGAAGTGTTCGTATTGTAATGCAATAAACGGTTAGCACAGTAATCTCTAAATTGTTTTCGGACCATCCTAGTGGCAATTGTATAAAGCTTAAACAAAATTAGAAGAAAGTTATCTTTTATTTTCCATAAAATATTCTCCGAATAGTTTTAGTATTGATCCGTATCTGAACTCGGTCGTTGATTTTAAATCTTCTTTCAATTCTGTCCTTACTTGTAGAAGCTTTGCCCAAAAACGTCTATTCCCGCTCCATTATCGTAGTATTTTTATTCCATTATTTAATTACCTATGTAGCTGTTTAATCATTTTATTGGTTTACAAGCAATAGGCTGATATTCGAAAGTGAATCGTACCTGTGGAGTTTATAAGTTCGATGAATAGCTGAGATTCAAATTACCTGACTTAGTCCGTTGTAATTTTTACTGGTATCCACATATCTAACCCTCCAACAATGATCTAACTACACTTTTGATTGAGATTTTTTATAATGGTATAATTTCCGATCAGTGCAGACCAAATAATACCTTTATACACAGACTCTGAATAAATTTTTGATTAGATCAATATGTAAATATTTTTGAACATTGCCGTTAGATGCATATTTTCATTTCTTCTTTCGTTTTTTGTTTTTAGTTAAGACAATATGAATTGTTGAGCTATATGTTCGGGGTTGGATTTGTGCCAGTATGAGAATAGTTTTTAAGTCGATAATTATAGTTAAATAATACTTTAATTAGACGACAATCCTTTGTTGAGATATCGCGGTAAAAATCCATATCTGTATCAGTTATGCATTTTAATTTCTCGTCCTTCTTAAGCAGCATTCAGTTCATCGTTGCTTATAGCTGTAGAAACGGTTTCTATATTTCGGAGTAGAAGATCTGCGTCGGTAACTATGTTTTCATCTCCTGAAGTATATCATATTTGTTGAGTATTGATGATTGACGCGTCAATCGTGAATGATAAAACTATGTGCTAGGCATTGGATACATACGATCATTGTTACGCTGGTCATATCGCTTTTATATCGTAAAAGATTTTTTCCTCATTCTAACCTACAAATCGCACCTTCACCGCTTGATTCCGGTTCTTATGAGGAAAAATATAGTCCTTACCTAGTACGAAAAGGCTTTTTACGAACCTCGTTACAACCCTCGGCTTCGCCTCGCGCCGCAAACCTCTCGTTTCATAAATAAAGCCTTTCCATACTTGGTAAGAAATGTACTATTTCACCTTTCTGTGTCAATTTAATTTTCACAAACTTTGTTTTTAGATCCTTAATGAATGTGTTTATTAGACTGTGCCAAAATGACGAAGGTCGAAATTTTTTTCGGCACAATCCAAAATATTGAAGTATATACTGTAATTAGAACTGGTGATTTTTTTAGATTTTTAAATTAATATTTACAACTATTTCCGAAGACACGATTTTCTTATGGAGATTAACATTGAGTAATTTTCATACTCATTTTTTTATGACAAAATTATAATAAAGATATATACTTTTGGCTCCAGATTTATATGTATACGAACTGTAGATACCCATTTTTTCATTAAAAAAAAAAAAAAAAAACAATATCATAGGAATAATAACGTTGAAAAACCGTCAAAAATTGGCGAAAACAGCTATTTTCGATACCCTTTTTACCAAGTAAATATGTTTCAACTTGGCTGCTTAATTTATAACATGTAGATCTACTCTTTCAAAATCGACTGGCAACAAAGAATTATTCAGCTATAATAATAAATAGGTATAAATAGAGTTTAAATGAAAAAAATTTCCTTCAAAAAGTAGGTAAATTTTTATAAAAATTTTTATAAGGGCTGTTAAAAGAAATAGAAAAAGTGAAATTGATACTTTCCGACTACCTGGACTCGGGCCCTTTTTTCAGGTAGAGACTCAAGCGCACTCTAATCCTCTAAATTAGGGTTAGCACCATATGAGGAGTTATACAGTGAAAAAAATATATTTATAATTTAAACAATTTATAAACAATAATATATTAGCACTATTGAACGAATTTTCACATTTAAAATGAAATTTGAATCATAAAAATCGGTTAATCATAAGAATTTATATATTAGATACGACAACCCCTCAGATCACATATATGTTTAATGTAAAACGGTAAATATTAACCGATTTTTAAAATTCGAAAGGCGTTGTACTTATTATGAAAAACTAAAAACAAATAATTTTTAATTGCTTAGAAATATTAATTATTTTAAAAGATTTTATATTTCTTACATTTTGTAAGTTTATGGTTCGAACCCTAATTTAGAGAATTAAGGCTTAGAAGAGTTTTTTGCTCGGAAAAAGATGGCAACTGACTAATTTATGGCAGATTCATCGGTTTGAGGAAAGTATCGATTACTAATACCACTCTAAAAAATTCGGTCCTTTTGTATTTTGAGTATTAAGTTTTATTACGTTGTAAATTTAGCACTTGCACAGCGAAGTAGGTACAACAGGTACATGAAAATTTCCAATGACCTGCAATAGTTCTAAATATTAATTTAAAAATCTGAAAAAAAATCACCAGTTCTAATTGCACTATATACTATAATATTTTGGGTTGTGCCGAAGAAAATTTCGATCTTTGTCATTTTAGCACAGTCTAGTGTTTATAAACAGTTTCTGTAGATCTGCGGTACATACAATAAATCGTCGGTGAAAATTCACCATATTATGGCTGACGCGTTTCTTTTTTACTTATAGTATAATCCAGAAATCCGATTTTAGCTTTCTGAAGACACATTTGACAAGACCGATGATTACATCATGTTCGTGTAATTTTTGAAATTAGATTTTAAGATGTTCCATCATTAAAAATTTGAAAAACTTGTGTTAACCAAATTACTCCTTGTAAAAACTCTCTGAATTCAGCTTCCACTACTTTCGTTCGATCTATGGCAAGTCGTTACGGTCAGAAATAGATTACGGACCCAGTATCATTGCAATATATTATTTGACACCACGTTGTTGTTATTACCAATTTTATAAAATTTCATTTACTCTTTCAAAGCTACGTTATTTGAGTTAGCGCAATTTTGGTAACGAAAATTTTGGCAATATAGACTAGTTAACGGTATATCGAGCAAGTTTCACAACGTATTTTTTCTTATAAGTACTGGATTAAACTTATTAGCTTTCTGATGGCTAAATTGACATTTGTACCAGTCAAGAAAATTATTTCCTATCGACAAAGTCAAACTGGTATTGTTTTTTTCTCATTACTCATGACATTTGTGCTATATTATTTTTCATAACTCTATGTTTTTACGCAATGAATAGCACAACTAATAAGTGCATCATAATAAAATAAAGCTAGAGAAGCATGCTTTCGTCAATCGAGTGTCCGAAAAACTGCCGCATAA
This sequence comes from Sycobia sp. Sy_11, assembly GCA_018907035.1. Taxonomy (NCBI): domain Eukaryota; kingdom Metazoa; phylum Arthropoda; class Insecta; order Hymenoptera; family Epichrysomallidae; genus Sycobia; species Sycobia sp. Sy_11. Next base: position 140,749 of record JACCIC010000187.1, read on the forward strand.
TAGAGTATTTATCTAATACGTATAAGAAAAACATTATTTTTCTCGGTAACATATGAAAAATTTAGAGAGGGGTGTTTTATTCATAAGCTTCTATGATCCTTACTGTAGTCTGAAATACATCCAGGCATAAATGACTCGGTGTGACAATTCTAATTCTCCCGTTTTACCTTGAGTAGAATCTGCTACATACTCATAAAATATTTCAGATTTATTGTAACATTATCTGAAATTTTATTTTTATATCATAATTTAAATTTAATTTATTTAAAGTATGGTATTAAAAATTTTAATTGTAGTAGTAATATCATTCGATATTTCAATTATACAACGAAAATCTACTTTAACTGTACCAATAACGTCAGATGGAATTCTCATATTATTATATTTTTGTAATCAATTTATGACTTTTCTTAGTATCTGAAAGTTTTAATAATTTATAGTTCTTTTTGATCTATATATTCCTTCTTTTATATCAATCGTTATATTATAATATAAGCTGTAAATATAAGTATTATGGATATTGACATTACGTATTTCTAAATTTTGTAATTTAATTTTGGCGATATTATTAATATTTAAACTGAAATTATTACAAACTTGACAAGGAAACATAAGCGTCTATATCTCTTACAAATATTTATTACGTATTGTAAAAAAACATTGTTTCTTCTATAACGAAGGTGAAATATATTAGAAATACTCTTTATGATTTTGATATTGTAAGTTTTTTATTCAGACGCGTCCTGAATATCATAATGGTCTAAAGGTTTGAATAAGTCGATTTTACTTGATTTATCTTAGAGAATTTGTCATAAATGTAATAGATTTTAGGTCTCTATTTGATTGAATCTTTTCTAATTTCACGAACAATTTTTTGAAGTATTTTTATCACTTTTTATGGTCTATTTCGAAACTGATATATTTATTGATCTTGAAAGGCGAAAGTAATTTGATGTTAACATACTACATTATTTTATTTACTTTAAAAAAAGTCTGCGTTTCATTGTTTCTGAATTAAAAAATCTTAAATTCAATTTTTTAGAATTTAAGGAACATTTATATATTTAGTTATCTCTGTAGAAATTCTAGTATAACTATAGTAAGATGAACTACCTGTATAAGTTTATAACGATTTTTATAATTTAATTTTGAAAGAAATACATTCACATCAATTCACAATTGTATTAAATAAAAATGTAATTTTGTTAATTTCTATTTAGTGACCATTATATAGTAAATTCTTGCTTTTTATTATTTACATAATTCATTATAAAGTATCTTGCTGTAGTCCACTTTGCAAACAGTTTTCAAAATATTTATTGCTTTTCTTTATAATTTCAAGGCACATTATATATAGATCAAATTTTTTATATAAACATGCATTTTTTAAATAATCAAATTGTACGATTTCGGTATACAAATTTGGTGTACAAATAATTTGTAAAAAATATTTGAATTTTGTAATTTTGCTATATATTGATATATCGTTTTACTAGGACTAGATGCGCAATTCGATTCTTTCATCATTCTAGCCCTGAAATTAGTTGTACTCATTATTATTTTGTTTAATTATTTATTTTTATGTTATAGTGTAATTAATAAATTGTTTTAAACCGATGTTTTACGTTGGTTCAAAAGAATATTCACAATTAATAAACTCTTTCTAAAATAATAAAATAAAAAAATAAATAATATAAAATGTATTTATATAATATATACAAAACGTTAGGTTTTGTTTCGCTATTTTTTTTCTACGATATTTATACTCTACAGGTAAACATCTATAGATTGGTAACAAAAAGTTCAGTAGAAGAAGAAATCGTTGAACGTGCAAAGCAGAAAATGGTACTTGATCATTTAGTTATTCAAAGAATGGATACAACAGGGCGTACGGTATTGGACAAAAAAAGTTCAAATTCTAATAGTAATCCATTTAATAAAGAAGATTTAAGTGCTATTTTAAAATTTGGTGCTGAAGAGTTATTCAAAGATGAAGAGGATGGCGATGAAGAACCTACAGTATGATACTATCTGCAATATACTTCAGAATTAGAATTAGCATGTTGTTTTTTTTTTATTTCGAAAATTTTCTCATTTTTTAGAGCGTTACGTTTTGCAAATATAAGTTTTTGCATGAAAATGAATTAAAATAGTAACTTGATAAATATCTCTTTCATTATTATTCAATTTTTTATTGCACAGATAAACATATGTTTTAATTGTATTTTTATTCTTCATGTAACGTTTTAAAAATTGTAATAATTTTTTTCTAACCATACATTAATAATAAGTCATATTTGATTGCTAAAATATTATTTGACAGTTACTTTTAATGTTTTTAAAATTATTTTAGAAATAATTTTAAAAATTATCGTTCAGAATAATTTTAAATTAATTAATATTTTTAACAATAAAACATCAACGAAAGTGAAACAAATTGCCTATAAACATTGATAAAGAATTTTATAAGGAGTTTTTCAATTTTAAAGAATAATTGATTTATAAAAAAAAGCTTTTTATCACTTACTGAGGATGTTAATAATTCATTTATAAAATTAATGAAGTTTTATTAATATCACTGCTTATATTCATATTAATTCCTTTTTGTAGTGTGATATTGATGAAATCTTAAGGCGTGCTGAAACTAGAGATGAAGGTCCTGCCACAGTTGGAGATGAGTTACTTTCAGCATTTAAAGTAGCTAGCTTTGCGGCGTTTGAAGAAGAAACTGAACCTATTCCTCAAACAAATGAAAATGATGATGAAAGTAAAGACTGGGTAAATATTTTGAATAATTTTTATTTTTTATTTAAAATATTATTAAAGTAATTTAACAGCCGTTCATTTTTTAATCTTTAGGCTGAAATAATACCTGAAAACTTTAGAGCTAAAGTAGAAGAAGCAGAAAAATCGAAAGAAATGGAAGATTTATATCTTCCTCCTAGAAGCCGAAAAACTTTACAACAAATTAATGAAACCGACAATAAAAGTAGAAAAAAACGAAAAGCTCAATCAGGGGATGAAAGTGATGAAGATGAAGAATCTGGAAGTGATGAAGAAGGTAGCGACGATGGCAGACCTAAAAAACGGGGCAGACCCCGAATGCAGCCTAGAGAAAATGTTAAAAGTTTTACTGATGCTGAGGTAAGAGAAAACATCATTATATTATACATCATTAATTATAAAATAAACGAAAATACCTGAAAATATTGTGTATTACGTGAATAAAAATATATTTACACAAATTTATTCAAGACACTTGTGACATTTTCTTTATATCTATTATTTTTTATAAGCTAATTATTAATATATAATACTGTGTTAATAAATATTGAAAATTAGTAAATGTTCTTTTTTCCATTATTATAGATTCGAAGATTCATTAAGAGTTACAAAAAGTTTCCAGCACCAGCTAAAAGATTAGAAGAGATTGCAGCGGACGCGGAATTGAATGAGAAACCAATGGCGGAACTTTCATATTTAGCCGAACAATTGTGTTCTCGTTGTGAAGCTTGTTTAGTTGAATCCGAAAGTAGCGTTGCCAAAGAAAATAAAGCTGATGAAGATGATGGAAAAGGACCTGGCCGCAAACGACGTCGAGGACCTACGTTTAAGCTTGGTGGTGTAATGGTTAATGCTAAATCGTTTAGTGCTGCTGTTAGTGAACTTGAACCATTAGAGCAGGCTATCCCGTGTGATCCTGAACAAAGATCCAATTGGTATTTGGATATCAAGTGTGTATATTATATATAGATTTCATTATATACATTTCCACTTTTTCAAATTTATTATTAAGTGTTTAAAAACCTATATAAACGTTTTTTGGTATTATAATTTAATTACCTTAAACTTATTTGACTAAATAATGTGTAAATTAAATGATACAACTCTTACTGTTTGCACAATACGCAAAAAATAACAAAATGGTTCATTAAGAACATTTTTTTTAAAAATATGGAAAAAAGGTAGAAATAGTTTATAAACCAAGTTGACGTGATTATATACCATCATAATTAATTACTATATAACATTTGATAAATTTTATTGTATTCAAAACTTTATCTGTAAAGTTTTAATAATCTTTACCAATATTAAGTTATTTAATATATTTCTCAATTGTCAACAGAGTAAAACCAGCCAACTTTGATTGTGAGTGGACTGTGGAAGATGATAGCAGACTCCTGAAAGGAATTTACCAACATGGAATGGGTTCTTGGGAAGCTATTAAAATGGATGAAAATTTAAAATTGAGTGATAAAATACTTATAAACGGTAGTAAAGCACAAATTAAGCGTATTCAAGCTCGAGGAGAATATCTTTTGAAGATTCTAAAAAAACAAATGGATCAAAAACTTGGAGTAGTAAGATTTAGTTTATTAAAATATATATTTTCCACATTAGTTTCTTTGTTTCCTTAAAAATACCTTTCCCTCTTTACAGAATAATTTTTATTGTAATTTTTTCTTTGATGTAATCTCCGTGGTAAATCACGAAATTCATTCCTTAATCCTTATTCCTCTAAAATACAAATGATATACTTTTTATTAAAATAATGTAAAATATCATTTATGTATTAAAATTTTTAGGCAAAGCAAAGGAAACCTCGGAAAACAAAAGATATAAAAACTGTCATCACTAAAGAAATAATAGATGAAAATGAAAGTTCTGGAGATGAAAAGAAACTTAAACCAAAGATTGAAAAAGTATGAAAAATTTATTATAACTTTTTCATAAGTAGAATTGATTCAAACAAAAAATTAATTTGTTTTATTAGTGCTTTTAAATTTCGTATTTCAAACTTAATTGTTTTAGTTTTTGTTAATTAGTTATATATGTTATTTTAATTCCTTGTATTATTAATAATTCGCAAAGTATTAAATACTCATTTTAAAATTTTAAAATTTTAAATTCTAGCAACCTATCAAAAAAGAAGAAGAAGTGGTAACTGTAAAAAAAGAAAGCAAAGAAGAAAATGATACAATAATAGACGATAAAAAGAAAGATAAAAAAAATAAAAAAGACAAAAAAGAATGTAAGAAAACTAAAAAAACTAAACAGTCAGGACCAATGCATTTTACTGCAAATAATGAACCAAGAGCACTTGATGTTTTAGGAGATTTAGATCCATCTATATTTAACGAGGTATTTTTAAATTACTTATTAATTATAAATAAGGTATATGCAATCATATTTTAAATTTTTATATTCTTTAGTGTAAAGAAAAAATGCGACCTGTAAAGAAAGCTTTAAAGGCTCTTGATAGGCCAGATCAATCTCTAAGTGAATCAGAACAAGTAGCTCATACTCGGCAATGTCTTGTACAGATTGGTAATCAAATAAATACTTGTCTTTCGGAATATAAGGAGCCAGAACAAATAAAAGAATGGCGAAGTAACCTGTGGTACTTCGTATCAAAATTTACCGAGTTTGACGCTAAAAAATTATATAAATTATATAAACATGCAACGAAAAAAGGTGATGGAAGTGGCAGTTTAATGTCAAGTCCAGAAAAGAAAGAAGAAACTACTCCTATAAAGGTAACAACAGACTTTATTTTTATGAACAGAAATCTAATAGCTACTCTAAGATAAATTCTGTAGTATCTATGAATTATTAGTCCATGAGTAATAGATTTTGATGCAGTCCTGAGCAATGGCTGTTTTCTAGTATAATAAATATACCAGATGTTCATTGGCATTTTTAGAGATCAATTTCTTTTTTTGATTTTAATATTCCGCTATTATGCAACCTACTGATTATTTTTCCGTGTTTTTCGCAATAAACTTAATGAAATACAATAAAGTTCAGCAGATGCACTATTACTGAAATATTTTTTTCATGTTTGTAAGGTCGATGTTGCCTCAATTCACGTTGTAGTGCAAAATCAAATGTACAACATTTTATTGTATTTTGATACAAATAAACTAATATGAATATCATACAATCTACTAGTTATTGACCAAAAAGTAGTATGCTCTCAGACTAAACTACTCTGGTCTATTAAAGTATTAACTCCTCAAGTTTTGCATGCATCAGAAACTGTTTGTCTTTTCTGTCATTGCATATAAGATATGAAATATCACTCCTTGAATAGCTTTATAAATTATAAAAGTCTTGATATAATATGTCAACAAATTTTAAATATCTTTAGGAGATATTTTTTAATATGCAAGTTTATAGACAAATAATTATAATAATTATGTTTAAAAAACTATTGTTATATTATTTGAATTTCTTCATTAATAAATTTGTTCGGATATGACTCACTGAATATTTTCCTTTGCGATTTCCACCGAACAAATAACGAGAGATTAAATTTTCTGGTTTTAAAAATTATTATTTCAAAATCTATGTTTTAAAATAAGAAAAATCGAAAAAAAGATTAAAAATCATGATCTTGAAATGATTATATTGATAATGAAAACGAAATATAGAACAAAAAAATGTTATTTTAACTAATATTTTATTGGCTCTGATGCAATGATACGTACATACATTTCAGTTTACTAAAACTTGCTGCATATCGTCCTTAAGATTAATAATATTTATAAGTAGTGAATTGTTCAAATCTCATTTGACTTAAATTTTTTTTGAAAAGCTGCCTGAAGTTTAGTTAAAACCTTGAACTAAATTAATTAATATTTTTAATTTCTGTAAAAAGTCATATAACCAAAATTAGAGAAAAAAATTGAAATTTTATGGATATCTATTCTATGCAAATAGTCGGTATACTTTTTTCAACTAGTCTTACCAAAAACTGAAACCAAAGCTGTCCGTATCGATAAAATAATTTTTACAACTATCTAAGAGCTATTTATTTATTCTATCTTAAGATACTAAATCTAATATAAGTTAGTTAGTATTTCTCTGCATTAAGAAATTGGCAATACTTTAATTTAAACATTTATTTATTTATGTTACAGAAAAATGACGACAAACATAATTCAAAAAATTCTTCAGAATCAAGTAATAAAGACAGTCGCGGACAAAAACGGCGTGTAGAAGATAATGAAGATAATGCCAACAATGCAAAAAAGCACATAATTTGTGCATCTGCACTTGGTAGTATTGGTACTTCATCATCTTTAACTGTCGGTGCTATTACAATTACACCAGTAGCTGCTAACCAGAATTCAACACCAAATACAACAAATAGCACAGATACATCTTCCCGACTTAACAAAGAGCAAAAGGAGTCCGGTAATAAATTCAAAGATGTCAAAAGGGATAGAGACCGAGATAGGGACAGAGATCGAGATCGAGACAGAGACAGAGATAGAGAACGAGATCGAGATCGAGATAGAGAAAGAGATAGGGACAGGGACAGAGGTCATGGAGACAGAAATGCAGATCGGTTGAGCGGGGTAAAAGATGAGAGGATTAGAAGAGATAGTGGAGGTTATGGCAGTGGACATTATAGTGGAGGTCGAGATGATGAACATTGGATATCTAGAGACAGAGATCCTAGGGAAAACAGGTGAGAATATTTATTGTATATTTTTTGATATAACGCATCGAGAAAATGCTTAAGAATGTAATTTTTGGCATTCATAATTAAATTTTAAGTGTTTTAATACCTACTTCTAGTTTATTGTTCATTATATTTGATGAATGTTTTGAGAATGGTTTAATATATGCTTGCAAACTATTACAGGTTTGGTGATCATAAACGTGACAGATTCGAATCATATGGTCGGGTATCAGGAGGATACCATCGAGACAGAGACAGAGATCGTGATCGATTACATATGAATGACAAAAGAGGAGGGTAAGAATATATTATTTATTTATTTAATTTTCATTAACCGGGTTAGTGTGATACAATTAACTTACTCAAATCTTGAAACACATTCCTCACTCTACCCTTAAGGCATAACTTTTGAAAATTATTCAACATGAATAGCATTCTTTTTCTTTTGTGTATAGATATAATATAGATGTAAATATGCACAAAAACTATGATGGTATATAATTAAAAAATCAGTAAAGTTAAGAAAACAGATTCACACACGTAGTAAGTGCGTGGTTATACTGTGCTCGATGCTTTCTTGCAGACTAATGATTAAAGCGAAAATTCTTAGAATTGTAAGCTAATTATTTTGTGGAACTGTTCAATGGTATCCCAATGATGCTAAGCTATTTCACGCTAAAGAGGTCCTTTCAACTGATTGTACGTAAAAAGTGCTATTAATACGTCGCATTTATATTATATTAATTGCTTTACAGCGACCACATGATCATTCATATATAATAGTACATTTTGCGACTAAAGAGCAAAATAAGCGTTCTTATGCAAACACCTTTCCTCTCGTATGACACATACTATTTTCTCACGCGAAGAGAGCTTTCTTGATTGTACGTGTGAAAATGTTCATAAAAAAAAATTGGAAACTACGGACTGAAAACCAATCCTTTGTCCATGTAGTGTCTGGAAACATGATATATTGAGGAGTCTTTTATATTATTTAGTGCAGAAAAAGATTTGGCGCTTAATTGGAACCACAGAAACATAATGGCAAGCTAACTTGCGTGAAAGTTTGCATTTTGTTTAATTATTGAACTTTACATATTTATATATCTAAAAATATATATGAATTTGGTTTTATAATTTTGAAATACATATATTTTATAATGTTTGGACCTGGTAAGGCAGGTCCAGGTGACCTGCAACTCTCTATCATGGAAGATAACATGATCAAAATACGCGATCTCGTTTTGTAACTATCAATGAAACATTGATCCACTAGTACCAGAAACCAAGAAAAATAGTCGAAACAGTGGATTGCACTTGGCGAACGTGCTCCTAAAATAGTGAAGGCTGTACTTACTGTCAGCTGAAAAGGTGATGGCTACTACTTTTGGGGGGGGGGGGATTCAGGAGGTGTTATCTATATAGGATATTTATAGAAAAGCAAAACGAGAACAGGGCCATACTATAACACATTATTGGTTCCATCCGACCTCTAATTGTAGAAAAAACATCCCCATTTAGCAAAGAAAAAAGTGCTCTTTCGGACATTACAGTGCCTTAGCTCACAACTCCTTCTTGCCACTATCCAATTGTTCGAATTGGGTTTACAAAATACTGCACTGTCCACTATATTCTCCAAAGGTCCTATCGCGTCCTCCTTTTATTTTCAAGCTTGAAAAAGTCAGTCGCCGAATAGAACTTTTCAGAATGAGGTCATCGCTGCCATGGAGTTGGAGAATCACTGGATCAAGTGTATCAAACTAAAAAAAACTATATTGAAATAAACATCGCCAATATTCCAAAATTTGTCATTTTTGTTATGTAGGCTAAATATTTATTAAACCTCCCTCATATATGGAAGCTTAATGATAGGATTTTTTATCACTGAAATTAATTATTGTACTACAAATCAGCAGTGCAATGGCCTAATATTCTTATAAAAACAAATATAATGAGCTATTGAAATAATACTGTACTTTTAGCACATATTAATTCAAAGGCTAATTAAATAAATAAAATAGATCTCTGGATATGGTCGAATTATTTTGAAGCAAAGTAAATTATCAAACATATTGTTTTGTATCGTTCATTATGCAGTTAATCCTAATTTCATGAGATTAAATTTACATAAAATCTTGCTAAAATTGTAGGCGTCGTACAACGCTAATATTCGTTGGAGTTAAAACGGCGCTACTTTTTATAGGAGGTGTCGGTATTCATTTATAATTTAGATAATTGGAAAAATAAAAGGAATATATAATATAATTTATTTATTTTTAGTTTGTAGAAAGGAATATGAAGAATTAATTAATTTACTCTAATGTCGAATTTTAGTATACTATATAGATCATTTTTTAGATACCATCCGCAACTTACACAACATATTTTAAGAAAATTATTGATATATTAATTTCTTTTAATTATTTATTGATTTATTCACTTATTATTAAAGTTTTTTTCATAACAATAATATCTCCACATGTCTTTTTTATTTAAGCGATTACTACCGTTATCCAACTGGTCCTGGAGGTTATGGTTACGGTGGTCCAGGTGGTTATGGTGGAGGTGGAGGTGGAGGTGGAGGAGGCGGAGGTGGTTATCCTGCAGATATGCCACCAGGACCCTTTCGTGGTGGCGGAGGTGGCCGCAATTACGCAGGTGATGGCTACCAGAACGACTGGCGACCGAACAAAGAATACCGTAGAGACTACGACCGTTCACGTCCTCCACCTAATCCCAACTCTTAGTGTTTTTTTATATTACCGTCGTTTTAAGACTCAAAATGCTGCCACATAGGAAATTAAAGAGAATTTTTTCCCTTTTCTATTATCATGCGAAATTTCCGATAATAAGGAGATACATCCTTGATTTTTTGCACTGCAGAAACATTTATATAATTTTTAAAAAAGATCAAAATAGCAAAGAAACATCATTTTCAATTCTATAAATTATTCACCAGTGCTCTCTTCATTGTGCTATTAAATTTAATTAATAGCGATTTTATATGGACACATCGAGAATTTGTTAACCGACATCTCAGTAATATTCATAAGTAAATTTTTTAATAACTATAAAAATTCTTGCAAAAAAAGAAATGTAAAATGACGAAAATATCATTAGACAAGAGATAGTGTTATTTTTTATGCAAAACTTTTTCGATACTTTAATTTTCATCGAAAAAATTTTTTGTTTATTTAGATTTCATGCGACGAAATTGTGCAATTTTATGATTATTACAAAGATTTATTTAAAACTATTTAACTACTTTACAACAACCGATATCGTTTATATTTTAAAAAATACAACAGATGCCTTCCTTTATGACGTCAGTAATGTGTAAAATGAATGTTGCATTTCCAATACTAACTATTGTATATTCGAACTAAGAGAAATACGATTTCTTTGTACAGTGTGTGTCTGTCGTGCTATGTACGCATTTTTGTGCTGCAAAGAATCTCGAAAACATTTATTATAACAATTTTCGAGCAAGCAAACGCGTATATTTTTAGAAGAAAATAATTAGGTTTAGTTATAATCTTATGCATATGTTATTAAGAATATAGAAAGAAAAACTAGTTAGTACTTCATCATGGTAGGATGGTGAATTCTATCAGATTGTGTTGTACAGCATTGTCATTTGAAGTTTTTATAAATGAGAGCGATTCTCTTTGTGTAAAAATAATGTAAAATTACTGTCATTGAAATGACTGCAGTTAACAAATTAGAAGAAAAATAAAAATATTTGTACAGAGAGCTGGATAAATTCAACATTTTATTACATAACGTCAATACTATTGTGATCCTAAAATCATTTACACATTTTCACATTATATACATACCGTCTTGCATATTCGTTTTCGTTTATCATATTTGCATTATTTTTGAAATTTACTTTATTAATTTTAATGTGCAGAAAGAATTAAGTAGTTGAAATCGATACTGCATAAAAGAGGACTAATTTTTATACATATAGAAAACTATTACTGTTCTCATTTTTTATTTAATTTATCTAAAGAGAAATTTTTAAATTTCATACATAAATTAATGAATAATCTTTTTTGTTTATTTATTTTGTAAATGATACATTTTTTGCAATTATTGTGAGCATTTGTGTAAATAAATATGAGCGAAGGTTCGTTAATATAGAGTTAATGAGAGTTGTGATATGCGCAGTGTTCTTAGAGTTTGTGAAATTGAAACCATACTGTAAAAAGAAGAACACAATAGTATCACATTCTGGCGAATGATTGTAGTACTTTAGATTTTGAAGTTCTTGAGTAACTTTCACCATGCATAAATATATGCATATATATAAATGTATATACATAGTGTATATATATATGCATATATATATAATGAGCTGTGTTTATAATTTATTAAACTATGTAGCCTAATATAAATCATGGTGACACGAATAATACCTAAGAGTTTACTGTATATACTATGATAAATAAGTAAATAAATTAATTATATTAATATGATGATAATGTATAATACACTAGTTGATATACAGTGATTTCTAAATAAAGGATAATACCTACTTATACTGATATCATTTATCTAAATCAAAGTGAATTATCATTATTTTTATTGATAATTTAAAATGATAATTTTGAATTGGAACTTTACTAAGATTGTATTTTAATTTTATATTTGAGTATTACATAAAATGCATTTAAAAGCTACAAATTTAGATTTTAATCTTACAGGTGGTATTTATACTTATGGAGTCCCATGGCAACGAAATCTGTTAATTGGTCAAAGGTGATGAATTCATAATTGAAAAATTTTTGAAATCATAAAACAAATTCCATTAAAGATGAATGCTTGCTAACTCTAGAATCTAAAGTCAAGTGATATTCTAAAAGGATGAAAAACCCAAAGGAAAACTTAACAATTGGTAGATTTTGCATTTAGTTTACTAATAATATTGTTAATAAAAGCAACAGTTTTAACATATATATTATACATGTTCTTTTACAATGTAGTTCTATTTCGAATCATCATGTATAAAAAAACTAAAATATTGTTTTTATTACTGAAAAGAGGTTGAAAGGATAACAAATGTACATCAAAATTTTTTCTTCATACATACACATAACTTTAAAAATCAGAATCACATTTCTGTGCAGAATGTAGAACTGCTTAAAAATAGGCACTCACACTAAATTCGCAATTATGCTTGTATTTCATGCTACACACCATAATTGGATTATTTTCGAGTATTAATACAATTTTTTTCCTTTATTATTTAAAACTGCAATGTTAAATTGCAATCAAAATGACTCGCATGTACTAAGTAAATGAAATATGTTTAATTATCTGTTAAACTCATGACTTTATTTATACATTTTAGAAAAATTGTTATGAAATAAAAATATTGGGAGAAAATTCTAAAATTATTTTATCCAATAAAATAATTTGCCCTTTGTAAACTTATTATTTTTTATAATTTACTTATTGCTAACATTATGCAAAATAAAAAAAATAGAATTATAATGCTTATTGATTAGCATACTGATATTGAACAACCCTTAATAATACCTTTAGTCAATTTTTATCTGATCAATTCATAAATAAAAGCTTATATAATTTTGATGTACCCGAAAATTAAGAACTATTGTAAATTGTCTTATTAGTTCATAAATGCACTACTTTATTCTTATTAAATAATAAAAAGAGACAAGATGTTCCTACGTTGAATTTGATTTCAACCGAAATAAGTATTTTACTTTCTCGACACATTGAGGTAAAATGCGCACTTAACTCGTTCTATATTTATATTCTGATTGTTATCATTCACTTTAATGACTATATCCTTTCACCTGCTTTTACTATTAATGCTATTAATAACTTACGTGGTCTCCAAGCATATAGTCTGTGAAATGGTATGTTTTTTGCACTACATTGTAAAAAGTCCTGGATCCAGTTATTAACCCTTAGCTGCCCTTAGAGTACCGGCTGGTACAGGTATGACGCATATATGCGTTAGAAAATAAAACATTGTAAAACACCTATTTCGTACCGAATAATTATTAAGAAGATGGATAGGTGTTAATAATAATTAACAATAAATAATAATAATTATTATAAATAATTTATTATTATTATACATAAATACATAGTACTGAGAGTGAGCACTTGCCGTCTTTGAAATATGGATTTATCATATTTTGTTCATCAAAAAGTTCGAATTTTTCAATTTTGACCTCAGAATCGACTCAAAAAACCTATATACATACTTTTCCATGCATATAAAATAGTTTTTTTTCAATTATGAAAAATTTAACATGGGCATTAGCGTCCTGGGCCGGCATGACGCACATACGCCTCATGCTCCGACCTGTTCCGACCTCTGTGCTACGACTCACAAATATTTAGTCTCAGCTCAGCAAATCTCAGTTGGGGTTAAAATTGGGAACATGTGATCACTTCTTCATAAAAACAATACGCATTGAAAATATCCAAAATCCCGGTACTCAAGAATAAAAACAAATATTAAAACAATTTAAAACAAATATTAATTATTTAAAATGGTGAAAATTAAGCTTAATTACTTTTATGGTGTTAGGAAGAGAGGGGTGTAGGACTATGGCTGCAAACCCAGGTGGACGCAAGGACGAATACGGATCTCCGCCCCATCCCTAAATTACTTTTTAAATCTTAAGAGTGCTCCATACCTCTGACGGAAGTTAAAATCGATTGAAGCGCCTGATTGTTAATATACTGTGGAAGTTTACGGAACTTGAAGTGTACAAAAAATGCTGTTCTGTTTTATCGATTGTTCTAGTATTAATCATAAATATGTAAATTATAAATGATCCATACAAAATTTATATTTTATAATATTCTTATGAAATAAGTAGCGGAGTAGTTGATCATTTGTCACAAGAAGTTTATTATATATATATATATATATATATATATATATATATATATATATATATATATATATATAATTTACACACATACAAACGCACAGAGAGAGAGAGAGAGAGAGAGAGAGAGAGAGAGAGAGAGATATGCATATATATGTGTATTAATTTTGATATGTATATGTATTGATATTAATATGTATTAATTTTAATTTATATTAGACTGTAATACTAGGAGACGAGCAGTAATAAAGAAACATCAGCTCGACATCCAGCGTTTGATTGAAATACGCATATATGTATGCGTATCTACAGACACATTAACATATATAATCTCCATACTCCTAATTTCTAACCAAATTACTTACTCAAAAATGTCAAGGGCCGTGGTGGTCGCAAACGATTAATATATATATATATATATATAATAACTTTATATTGAGTTTATATCAAAACTTGTTGACCAATAATTTACACAATTTTATACGAAACTTTGGTTTACGGAATGTTACCAACAAAATGATAAAAAATTAAATGATATTAATTATTTCATTAATGAATAGAATGGGATCTCTTAATTATGAATATTGAAATAAGTATAAAAATAAAAAAAAAATATAAAAAAAAAGGTATAAAGATAATATTTCCAAATTAATTTTTTTTCTCGAAAATTTAGATATTCAAAATTGTCTATTTAAGGTAAACAATTATAAAATTAATTATTATACTTAATTTTTAGGATGATAAAATCCAATACACAATAGACTTTATTATTTTATAATTCTTTCAAGCTGTTAGTTTATGTATTGTATGAAATTATTTTTTATTAAGCAAATAACATAATAAATTATTATTCTATAAATATTAAATTCTTGCAGTATAGTAATTAAAACTTGCATATGAAATAAAATTATTATTTAATAGACAGAAATAAAAGGACCTAGTTTATATCTTTTTCTTAATTTTACTATAACAATGTTGAAATTTTTCATTCTAAGATTTGTCTATTTTATAACCATAATAGTTCAATTATTTTTAGTTCGTAGTGACTAGATTTCAGCCTACTCAAAATTATTAGATGTCTACGAGATGATGTATAACGCTAATTTTCGATTCTGTTCTGAAAATTTTGAAAGTATTTTTTCAGCTTGTGTTGGTCATTCTTTGATTTGTTTCTAATTTTTTAGCATTCCTGTGAAATTCTACATTTAATCTATTCATGCGCAATAAATTAGCCATTATAACTCCTTTTTTCTACACTTAAATTTGGAATTATTTTTTTGTATGAGGAATGTAGTCTAAGGAATTTTCTTCTTCATTTTATAGAAAACCAAGTTGACAAATCATACACGTATAATTTTTAGATCTAAAGAAATTCAATATTTTCATTTTATTGGCTTTATGTATAAAATATTAGTTTTGTTATTGCAATGCTATAACATGTAAGTAGTAAATAAAAATATTAAGTTTTTATAGTTTTGCGTATTATCTAAATAAATTTGAATTTGTCAGGATTGCCGTGCTCTTTTTTATTTACAATTACATTTTTATTGTATTATTTTTTTTTTACAATTTTATCTTATAAATCTGTATTTATAATATAAAATTGGAATGGTAATCTATAAATTGTGTCGAACAGAACCATACTTGATTCTATCGGGTAAAGAATATAAAAATACTAATTATATGGAACATAATGGCACACTAGACTATTCTTTATATAAAATTATGTAATTTAAAAAAATAATTAAATCATTATTTGATATTTATCTAAAATAGATTATTTTATTTGTTGTATTAAATTATTTTTAAATTACTTATTCTAGATAAGCGTATTTTGGAAAATAATAAATTAATAAAAATGATATATTTGAAAACAAATTTCAATTGTTTTTATCTATCTATATTACAAAATTTAAAAAACAAATTCGAATAAAGATTGTGTCATTTGTCTGATGCAGTATTCCATATATATATATATATATATATATATATATATATATATATATATATATATATATATTTACAATAAAATATTTCTATATTATATATCGTGATATTTTTGGCGGGAATATATGTATAATTTTTGTATTTTGACATATTGACTTTATTTAATCTGACATATTTATTCCAAAAAATTACAATGTATGAAATACTAAAGAAAACTTTAGCCGTACAAGAATATATTTTAAAATAAAATTTTTATAATTACCTATTGAATAGATAGTAATGAAACTATTGAAAAGATACTTATTGAAAAAGATAGTAATTTCTAATATATAAGTGCTATTGTCAAATAGTGTTACTTCATTAAAAATTATTTTAATATTTGAATCTGTAACAGTTTTCTTACAAATAGTTTCTATAAAAGCTGTTTATTATATAAATTGTATAAATTATACAAAGTGCCAATCACTGTATAATGATGTGTAATATAAGAATAAATTTAAAAATTGCTTTATGCAGATAACTATATATTTAAATATTTATAATATAATATATTAATTTAGGAGTTGTACTTACTCCTTACACAAAATTCAGTACTATAAATACACAATCATACTCTTCTATATTCCAAAATAATGATGGTTTTATGATATTTTACATTTGAATTAAAAATTATATATTCTTTTCACGTTACTTTTTACAAATGCATCAATTACACGTTGTGAATACTCAAGACTCTCATTTCCTCCTAAAATTATGAGTTTTAATCGTAGCTAAAAGACTATCCTGCAAAAAAAATAAAAATGTTTGAAATTTTGGGAATTAAAGTGCTTTAGTTGTCATAAAAAACGATTATAAAAAATTTTTAGGATGTATATAAATATTAAATCTGCGTAGGCAATAATAACATTTTTGCCTACATAAATATTATATATACTTTAGGTTAGGAAAAGAACAATTACTTTCCTATTATATTTTTATAGATATTTATTGGCTCAAGCTCGTACATCTTGCACCTCCCTGTAATTTCAAATTTCCGTCTTACGTTACTATGTTTGCAATGCATTTGCATGCATGCATATATGCATGTGTGTATTTATGTGCATATATATATATATATATATATATATATATATATATATATATATTTTTTTTTTTTTCTGCACCAGGCTTCATAATTCTTTATTTGATTTGTACGGCATTGAATGTTTTCTTCAGCGCCACCTATTCAAAAAATCAGAAATTAAAGTTCTCACTTTTTTATCTACAGAATTGACAACTTGCATTATAACCATAATAAAATCTTATATTTCGTTTTACTCCCTCAATTCTATGAATAGAAAGATGAAACAAAGTTCATTCGATTCATTATTCAATTCTTACATCCGGGGCTATCCAAGTTTGATCTGTACTATACGTATAAAATTTATAATATTTGTTGTTATTTAATGTTACTGCAAAGCGGTGATGTCTATAGTGCAGACGACAGTTAGAAATATTTTCTTATTTTTTTAAAATAACTTTGAAACATATTATGAAAGCAGTAAGGGATACCCCCAATTGTAGAATTTTTCAAAGATTCGTATAAAATTTGTTTCAACATTGTAAAACGTAAAATGAGGACGCAAAACGAAATCTACGATTTACACATTTTCATTTCCGTTTTAATAGTTCATCGTGGCGCTGGGATCGTGGTATGGAGCACTCTTAATGATTCTGCGTTCAACAGAGAGAGAAAGCAAAAGCCAAAGCGAATAACGGGAAGAAAAGAAGCAAAAGTAGGAGAGCAGAGATTTAACTTTCCCCTTTCTTCTCGTTCACTGTATACCCCCATTCGCTTTTCTTCAAATACATACATTTGAACGAGCAACCGCACAAGGTGTCGTCACCTTGCGGCTAATTCTGTCCCGAAGTCCTGTCGTGTAATTTGACACGATTTTAGCGGAGTTTTCAATCCTTTCTACTTTCCCTAGTTTTGCCGAAATATAACAAATGATACAGCTAGTTTATGGTAGTGACAGAGATAATAAGGGGAGATCGCCGAAGCTTATGGGTCAGACTGCAGTAAAAATTTTCGACTGAAAACGGGGGCCTCTGATGGCCAAAGCGAGGTACTGGCCGTTTCGAGCGATATTCCAGATGTTCTTTTTCGAGCTCGTGCGATCGAGGGAGGAGACAACTGTCTTCGGCGCGTGCAGAGGGAAAGCTTGTCGAGACAATAGGCTGGCATCCGGGGGTGTAATAAAAAATGAGCAGCTTATAGTGGCAGCGACCAAAAAGAAATTTTATTGCTACATGTATAAATATATATATATATATATATATATATATATATATATATATATATATATTCTCGCAGCAGCTAGCAAGTAGCTCAAAGTTTTGAAACCTACGGCAACTTTAAGGAAAACTGGCAAACATCAAAAGCTGACAAAATCTCTTATAGCAAAGAGCTACCAAATTTTTCAATTAGTCGACTAACGCGATTTTTGTTAAAATTTTTATATATGTTTTTTAGGATTCTGATTATATATATGATAGTAAAACTTGGTGATAATTGAAATTTTTTCATGAATCACGTTAAAACCCAGTCAAAATATTGTTTTTCTAAGTTATCTCGTAAAATACAAAAAATTCCAACAAATGATTTAACTAAAAGTTCAAAATCTCATCAAAATACATATTTTTTAATTTATATATATATTTTTTAAACGTTTTTTCTTAACAACAATGCACTTCACCGTAATATTCTCATTGACTATTCTATATCCTCCGTTAGTTTGAATAGATTTTTTTGGGAAATCTTGGTAAAGAAATATGTATAGAATAAGAAATATGTTTTTTGATGAAATCTATAATTTTTCTTAACAATTCTTTTTGAAACCTTTCATACTGTACAAGATAATATAGAAAAACCAGATTTTACGGTGTTTTTATGGTTTTAACTATAAAAATGAAATTTTCTCAAATTTTCACCATTATATTTATGATAAGCACTCCAAAAAATAATGCTCAACAACACACTGTGCTAACGATTCTGTGAAATAAAATTTTTGTAAAGGCCTAAAAATCAAAATCTTCGAGTAGTAGACAATAGATGGATATTATAAACAAATATGAATATGAAAAACAATTATTAATAAATAATGGAAATTAATTTTAAAAAATTATTCTAAGAATCTTTTCTAGAGATCGTCACAGACTTTAAAAAATACAATACAAGACTATTATTAAAATGAGTCTCATGGACATTATTTTAATATTTTGAATTTGAATGCTATTTAAATAACTACTTTCAAGATCTTAATTTCTTACATTGAGATATTGGTTTCATAAATTAAGAAAATAATAATCTTTCTTTTATTACTGTAAAAAACAAATTTACTACTCTTCAGTTTGTAATGGAAAATATTAAATATAATATAAAAGATCAAATATAAATATAAAATAATTAATACAATTGAATTGTACTTTTGTCGACTGCCCATATACAAATTAATAAATATTTTTTTTTATTGGTCTTACAGTCCAATCAATTCAATCTAAAAATAAAATAGAAATAAAAATAAAAAATAAATATAAAAAATAAAAAACAAAAAAAAATTAAAATTAAATAAAAATTAAAAATAAAAATTAAATTAAAAATTAAATTAAAATTATAATGACAGTCAGACTGTCCTTGTTTACATGCACCCCCGTAGACTAATCTGAAAATAAAATATTAGCTGAAAAAATTCTTTGTTAGTAAAGTGCAGTCTGACTGTCCCCAACACCCTTACCTAATTGAAGACTTGTCCAACGTTTCGAGCTCGCTACGGCTCCTCATCAGGGACTACTCTAAACCTTATATTCTAATCTATATATACCTTGAAAGAAAACTTGAATGGTTGATTAAATTGAATTGGTTATCCAATTGATCAATCCAATAGATTAATTGCTGAGAGATTGTTTGACATTTATAATACCGAAAATAGACATAGTGCAGGAATTGCTGTTAACGGAGGCAAAATTATTGTCTTGCCATATGTTCGAGGATTGTCTGAAAGAATAAAAAGAAATTTTCGGAAATATAACATTCAAATTTTCTTTAAAAATAGCAATAATTTGAATAGATTGTTTAATAATTGCAAAGATAAGGATGATTTATGCTTAAAATCAGGAATTGTTTACAAGATTAATTGCATGGATTGTGATAAATAATATATTGGACAAACAGGTAGCTATTTAAAAAAGAGAATTTATGAGCATAAATATAGTTTACGTAGCTCACATATTACTTCTGGTTTAAAAGAGCATTGTTTAAAGTTTTTACATTCTTTTGATTTTGTGAATGTGAATATTTTGGAACATGGTATTAAGAATAAGTAAAAACGGGAGAGTCTTGAAAGTATTCACATTTCCAGGAATCGAAATAATGTAAATTTAATGTTAGAGTCTGATAGATTGGACAGTGTTTATCATTCCTTATTAAATTGATTGGTTTTGGACAATTTGTGTAGAGGGGGAATTTATATTTAATTTACTAAATTTGGTGGTGGCGATGGGTATATATAGATTAGAATATAAGGTTTAGATTAGTCCCTGATGCGGAGCCGTAGCGAGCTCGAAACGTTGGACAAGTTTTCAATTAGGTAAGGGTGTTGGGGACAGTCATACTGCACTTTACTAACAAAGAATTTTTTCAGCTAATATT
The DNA here is from genome assembly GCA_018907035.1 of Sycobia sp. Sy_11. Lineage (NCBI taxonomy): Eukaryota > Metazoa > Arthropoda > Insecta > Hymenoptera > Epichrysomallidae > Sycobia > Sycobia sp. Sy_11. Next base: position 161,735 of record JACCIC010000187.1, read on the forward strand.
TTATTTTCAGATTAGTCTACGGGGGTGAATGTAAACAAGGACAGTCTGACTGTCATTATAATTTTAATTTAATTTTTAATTTAATTTTTATTTTTAATTTTTATTTTATTTTTAGATTTAATTGATTGGACTGTAAGACCAATAAAAAATATTTATTAAATAATAAATATAAAATATCACTTATATCTAAATATAAGAATATATTTATTTAATATTCGGACGCAGAGAATTTTATTAATTATCATTTAATCAATATTTACTAATTATATCTAACATTTTTATATTGCAAGAAACAATAAAAAAAATTCAGAAACAACTCAATTCCTTATATCAAGACATTGGTTTCAAAATTTCACAATATAATAATCTTGAGTTGTATATACATGTTATATTTTTAAAAATTTTTTAACTTAATTTTTTTAATTACACAGAAATATTGACTCAATACGAGAACCATTTTTTCTGTGATATAAATACAAAAATTAATTATTTTCCGATTTCGTATACGTATTATGATTCAATTTAAGAAAATATTATCTGGATGTGGAAAATCACGTTTTAAAACCAAAACGTTCTATAAATTGTTATAATATAAGTATATATTATATATAAATGCATATACTATTCATTGAATCGATAAATTAATTTCATAATGTATAACTATAATAGATCTAAAATTGATATATAAGATTTTTATAATTGTCCACAACGTACTGCCATAGCGTAATTAATACGGTGTTAGCTTGCGAATCCAAAGGTCTGCGGATGGAATCCCGGATAGACCGAAGTTTTTAAATAATTGTAATAAAAGTAAATTAACGTATAAATTGTAAAAGAATTCAAAAAATTATTCGCTCAGTTTAAACTTTTGATTTTTAAAGTCAAAAAAATAATGCTTTAACTCAAGAAACTATGTACTTCTTTTAAACATTTAGCATGCTTGAATTTTCATGTTTCTAGAAAAAAAACGTATTTCAAGTAATTATTGTTTTAAAGATAGGAATCGAATTCTTTATTTTAAATTTAATTTCTCGAGTGAAGTATTGAAACTCTTAATCCAAGTATATATTCACTTAATTTTGTCGGCTTGAATCAAATAACTAAATTTTTTGATTCAAAATCTTCAGTTATTGGTTCAAGAAAATATTTTCTTTCGATAAGAAAATATTTATTCAATTTCCAATTTCAGTCACCTATTTTCTAGAAAATCTGGACTACAATCTAGGAGATATTTAATTAATCGAACAATTTATTTTTCTGATATTAAATTTGAATCTATCGTTTTGAGGATAAATTTTCTCAAAATAAAAAAATATTCATTTAATTCCCAATATTTGTGTTCTGCTATGGACGAAAAATAAGCTTGATATTAGAAATGATTTTTTTCAGTATATATATATATATATATATATATATATATATATATATATATATATATATTATGAGGAAAATCCTCCGAGCAAGCGACAGGGTCCGCCGGATCTCCATCAGGTCGATAGACGGTACGAATGGGAGAGTGTGTGTGACCGCGAAATTGCGAAAAACTAATATAGGCTCTCGAAACGGAGAAACGAGCGGGCGAGAGGGAGAGAGAGAGAGAGACGACACCAGGAAGGATCAGCGACAGCAGGCATCCAGAGGCGTGAAGCCGAGTATGGCGGTGTCCGCAACGCCCGCGTACGGATGTGTGCGTGCGCCACGGGCTAGAGTGAGAACGGAGCTACAGCGGCCTAGCCCACCGACTATAGCAAAAAGCTAAGGCTCCTCGCCTAAAGCCGCGAGCACTGAGTGCGGCGCTGCCATGCCCGCCCTGCGAAATAGCAGCACCAACACCACGTGGCAAGAGAAGCATCAAGAAGGGATACTCTCTCGCTTGCCGCGACTCGCGTCGGACGTCCTCAGATCGTATACGCGCCGGTTTTTCTCGCGCCGAAGAAATTAACATTTCGTTTCGTGCAAATAACTGCTAAGGTATGTGTGTCGGTTCCTGAATAAATGAGGAAGGATGAGGTCAGATCAGAGGAAGGATGATCACCGCCGCGCGCGAGCTCACACCGCTCGCCGCCACGCGCGAAAATTGATGCAAATTCTCGTCGCTTGCCACCTTGACGATACGAGAACAGCAATCAACGGCGACGAGGTCGAGGACCATAAGGAACGATCGATCGTCCTTTCGGCAATGGTCACCAAGATCGAGCGACTCTGAACCCGGTGCCAAGCAGAAGGCGCCGAGAACCGATTTGAAGTGCTGGGACTGTGGCTTCCCCGGGTACACGTCTCGTACGTGCCCGAAATGTTCGGGAAACGGGATGGGACTCGCGTAAAACAGGCTGTAGACGCCCCCGTCTCCGTTCAGCAGGCCTCTTAAACGCGGCAAGAAAAAAGCGGACCGCAGGACGCAGAAACGCAACCGTCCGGATCAAGCGAAACGCGAGACACCGCATCACCTAACACGAGTGCTAACGAGGCGGCACGCGCCGCTCAAATGGATGAACCACCGGAAGGATCAAGGTGGTGGCTACGAGTGTGCGTGAGTGGATACAGGCTCCGCGCGCTTTTCGATCCGGGCGCCGCGTTAACTGTCATGGGTCCCGTCGGCTTGCAAATAGCGAGTGCATGCGGCCGCCCGGTGCAGCTGAGCACTGGAAAAGGCGCGCGCGTAGCAGACGGTCACCACGTGTCTATCGCTAGATACGTGGAACTGCCATTCGAGGTAGCCGGCGTGCGCAACGAAATCAAAGTAGCAATCTTGCTTACGTTTGACGAGGATTGCTATGTCCGTGTAAATTTTGTCCGTGCATTTAAAGCAATCCTCGACCCATGCAGCAACAAATTATTTATTAAGGATGCCGATCGAGCGGTGTTGCTCGAGGTAGCAGGTATGTCCTCGGCACTCCCGACGGCTCTGAGAACAGCTCGATCAGCTATTAGCTCGTATGTTGCCAGACGCAACAGAGCCTCTCGGCTGCACGACGTGGGTCGAGCACGACATAAACGTTGGCTCGGCTCGACCCATTAAACAGCATTATTACCCGGTATCGCTTAAAATCGAGAGTGAGATGCATGAGCAAGTCGATGCCATGCTCCAAGCTGGTGTGCTCGAGCCATCGACGAGCGGCTGGTTGAGCCTTGTCGTTATGGTTAAAAAGTCCAACGGCTCATATTGTTTCTGCGTTGACTTCCGAAAGGTCAACGCAGTGTCGCAAGCAGATGCATATACATTGCCATACATGGACAGCATTTTACGCAAATCTCAGAAGGCGACATATATTCGACCCTCAATCTAAGCAGCGCATATCACCAGCTGCCGCTGACGCCTGCGTCTAGGCCAATCGCTGCCCTTACGGTGCCTGGAAAAGGCCTCTTCCAGTTCACAAGGATGTCTTACGGGTTAAGTCAGGCAGGCGCGACTTTCCAGCGCCTAATCGACCGTGTCATCGGCCCTGCGCTCGAGCCCTTCGCGTTTTCGTATCTCGATGACATAATCATCGCGACCGAGACTTTCGAGGAGCCTCTGAAGTGGCTCGAGCATGTGCTGTACCGCATTAAGGAGGCTGGACTCACTGTAAACAAGGGAAAAAGTGAGTTCTGCCGAAGTGAAGTCAGATACCTCGGTGTGCTAGTAAACCGAAAGGGATTTCGGCTCGATCCAGCTAAGAGCGAGCCGGTTCTGAATTATCCGGCTCCGAAAAATTTGAAGCAGCTCCGGCGCTTCATGGGCACGGCTGCCTGGTATAGGAAGTTTATGCGAGATTTCGCCAGCACCGCGAAACCTCTGACGCGCTTGACGAAGAAAGATACTCGATACCCGTGGGCAGAGGAGCAGCAAAGCGCTTTTTCTTCCGTAAAAGCGCTCATTGCATCGGCGCCCGTGCTGCAGCGGCCGAGATTCGACGAGTTATTCATCGTGCAAACCGATGCGAACGACACCGGCTTGGGAGCCGTGTTGCTCCAAATGATTGATGGCGAGGGGTGCGTGCTTGAATTTGCGAGCCGCACAATGTCCACGGCCGAACGCAATTATAGCGTAACGGAGCGCGAATGTCTTGCTATGTTAGGGGCAGTTAAAAGATTTCGCCCTTATCTGGAAGGTTATCACTTTAAAGTGATAACCGATCAGAGCAGTCTACGGTGGTTGTGTAATCTGCATAACCCTACCGGATGCCTTGCTCGCTGGGCCCTTGAACTGCAGGGCCATAGCTACGAAGTCGAGCACCGAAAAGGTGCCCTTAATTACGTCTTTGACGCACTCTCGCGCATGTACGAAGAAAACGAGCCGTCGATAAATGCTGTGTCGTGGGCTGACGAAACGACCGACGAGTGGTATCGAGAGAAGCTGAAAGCGGTTTAAACAAGTCCGACGGAGCACCCGATTTGGAAAATTGTCAGCGGGCAGTTGTACAAATATTGCCTGAGCATACGAATAGCTGGCACCACGGAGGGCGACGAGGCTTGGAAACTCGTCGTCCCGTATGAAAAACTCAAAGTCGTGCTGCAAGAATGCCACGATGAACCGACGGCTGGACACATGGGCCGAGAAAAAACTTACGCCCGTGTGACGGCTTATTACCACTGGCCTGACGCTTACGACGACGTGACAGCGTACTTACGCTACTATCGCATATACCAGCAAACGTAAAGTGGAACAGCGGGCTCCTGCTGGTTTGATGGGGAGACGCGAGACCAGCCGGCCATGGCAAATAATCGCGAGCGATATTATGGGCCCCTTTCTCAGGAGCACGCGAGGATTCGAGTATATTCTAATTTTCGAAGACCTCTTCACGCGGTGGATCGAGTGTGTACCGATCCGAACCGCAAACGCGCGTGACATAATCCGAGAGTTGAGTGAGAGGATTGTCTTGCGCTACGATACGCCCGAAGTATTTTTGATAGACAATGGCACGGAAGTAGAAACCGTGCCAATGAAGAATTTCTCTCGTCTTTGGGGGTGGAACACACGACGGTGCCTTCGAATCACCCCCCAAACCAATCCCGTCGAGCGCGTCAATCGGACGATCAAAAGCATGATTACGATATACGTTTTATAGAAGGAAATCATCGGTCATGGGACGCTAACCTTGCGGAAATCACTTTCGCGTACAACACGGCGACACAGGCTTCTACGGGCGTAAGTCCGGCTATGTTGGTATATGGCAGGCAGCCCAAATCGCCTGGCACGGCCAGACGATTGATGGAACGGTCCGCCGCGGAAAACGAAGCGGACTTGGCGCTAGGCAGATGGAGAAGCCGCACGGAGGAGCTCCACGATTTGCACGGCGACGCCGCTCCACGCGCCCACGTCGCACAAGACAGACAGGCCGCGTACTATGATAAGAAGAGGTGGCCTGTTTAATATTCTCCGGGAGAGCTCGTATGGAGAAGAAATCGAGATCTCTCGTCGGCGGCGCAAGGTATTGCAGCGAAATTCGCCCCGAAGTTTACCGGGCCGTATACCGTATACCGCAGTTCGGCTCGAATACTTACGAGTCGCTCGGCACTGCCGGCGAGATCGAGAAAAATTCAAGCCGAGCACCTGAGAAGGTACTTTCGAGCCGAAGAACGGCATGACGAGGGCGCTGAAAGTCAGCCACCCATGGACGATGTAGGGAATGAGGCGATGGGCGACCGGCCTCGCATGCGAAGCGAGCGACAAAGTCCTCAGCACGTCGAGGCAAATGTAACGCGCGCCGGATCTGCACCCCGAGTGACGAAGCGCGGCCGATCGCGAAAAACGGTAACAGTGATGCGCCGGACCACTGAGTGTGCGAGCGAAGAAGCGGACGATGTAACTGGGCCAAAGCGTGGCCCAGGGCGTCCGAAGGGATCGGCGAGCAAGCGTACGATTGCAAGGCGAACCCCAACCGCGAGCGTAAGGCCACAGCGACTGTGGGCGCGAAAAATGCCTTAACAATGGCTTTGAGAAAATGTATTTCGTTAGCGCCGTGGTTTTGTAGCGGAGCTGCCCACGAAGGTAAGCAGCGTCTGGACGGGGAGTGTCGCGAGGCGCATCCGAAATGCGCCTCGTAAGCCGCGGCGCGTGCATGTAAACACCGCGCGAAAAGAGCGGAGAGTGGGAGGAGTGAAGATTCGGCGCGGAGAGGCGTGAAGTTCAGTTAGAGTTTTATCTCGTGCCATATCAAGGGAACCACGTGCGACCGAGTCGCGTAAAAAGAATAAAAGCGAGACTTATACACGCGGTTTGGACGGTTCTCGGAGGAGGAAACTTTGCGACAGGTTCCGCACCGTATGCAGCGGTGCATCTCGAGTCCACAAAGGAGAGGAGTGCGCGAGACCGAGCGGAGTGCCCGCGGGAGCCGACGACAGCTGGTGTCGTCGAGATGGTGAAGGAGGCCCTGTAACTCCCGCCGTCGTCCAGCGCCTGCCGCGCTAGTGCACGCGTTCGTATCGTATCTGCGCAGACAGTGTAGGTGGATCGCTGCCGTCCGTTCCCCGCGTGTGTTCGCTTGTGTTGCCCTGCTCCTACGTCCATACCCCTGGGGGACGCTCCGCCGTGGGTACGCAAATGTTAGTCCACGCGAGAGCGCCCTTGCGAGGCGCTCCGCCGACGAGCGAACGAAAGCGTGTGTGTGAGAGAGAGCGAGAGTGAGTGAGAGAGCGTGCGCGCGTATTACGGCCTGCGGGATTTCGCGGTCGTTGCTGCAAGCGCGCGAGTCTTGCGTCTCTTAATTTGTGATCCGGTAGTTTGTCGCGCTGGAAATAAACTTTATAACTTAAAAGCACGTTCGTGTTTATTTCTTTGTTCTTCCTCGCTGCCTATCTCCACCTTCTCTGTTTTTTCCGCATCGCGTTAATATTGCGCGTAGGATCCACTCGCCTCCGCGGGCACGGCGAAGTTCTTCGGCCGTGCGATCTGAGCTAGCCGCGGACCTCCTTGGGAAAGGAGCCTCCATGCTGCGAACGAGAACTCGCTGCCAAAGCACCGCGCACGAGACACGTAAGTAGACTCGCGCTTTCGCGAGTCAATCTTTGTAACGGGTCGGCGCGTCGTGGCGTGTCGAAGTTCCGCCACCGACGGGTACTTGTTTCCCGGACGGCGAGAAGAAGTATTAACGTGGGTTGCGCGCGGGCTGTACGGAAGCGGCCGTGCGTCGATATTCGAACTGGAGTTCGCCTAATCGAATCCACTCCGTTACAATATATAAATCAAAAAAATATTTTCTATTTTTGAAAAAATTATTTAATTATAACATATAAATAGTTTTATTAAAAAATTTATTTCTTTAAATTTAATATTTAAATCTTTGTGCTTCGTTTAATAAAATCGAAAAAATGTTTATTAGTTTTTTGATAAAGTTATTTAATTGTTCATATTGAATAGCTTTTCCAAAAATGTAATATATTTGTTAAATTGAAGTATATATATAGTTTTTAAAATATTTATTTATTTAACTTTATTTATACGTATATGTAGTTCCATTTAGTAAAATTCAAGAAATATTTATTACTTTTCAATAATTTATTTACTGTAATGTAATAAAGATATGTTCGCTATTAAAAGAAACTTAATTGTTTGTTTTAAATATATGGTTTACTCCAAATTACAAAATATTCATTCGTGTTAAATATGTATGTTTCTGTTTTATGCAAAAATTTAAATAAATATTTGTTGTATTCTAATAACTATTGAATTAATTTTAATGAATGCACGATATAATTTAAATAGCAATGAAATAAGATTTAAATATAAAAATGTAATGAATGTTATTATATAAATAATTTACAGAAAGTATAATTTTTTATATCAAATTAGTCTTATTATTAAGATCAATGTAGTTGTATTATCAAGTTTTAAACTCAAAATTTTAAGAAAATACGTATATATATACCTATTTTCTTAAAAATTTGGCAGTGGGGTATAGTAAATGGGATTTACTGGTGTCGACGAAGAAATTCGTTAAGTGCGTATACCCAGGTATACCTTTTCGTAGCCTCGATCATAGCCACACAGCGAATTTAAAATTTTAAGAAAATACGTGTGTATATAAATACATACACACTAGACTGCGTTAAAATGACGAAGGTCGAAATTTTCTTCGGTACAACGCAAAATATTATAGTATATAGTGTAATTAGAACTGGTGATTTTTTTTCAGATTTTTAAATTAACATTTAGAATGTAGTAACAATTGCAGGCCATTTGAAATTTTCATGTACCTGTTGTACCAACTTCGACGTACAAGTGCTAAATTTACAACGTATATAAAACTTAATACTCAAAAAACAAATGGACCAAATTTTTTAGAGTAGTATTAGTAATCGATACTTTTCTCAAACCGGTCAATCTGCCATAAATTAATCAGTTACCATCTTTTTCCAAGCAAAAAACTCTTCTAAGCCTTAATCCTCTAAATTAGGGTTCGAACCATAAACTCATAAAATGCAAGAAATATATAATCTTTTAAAATAATTAATATTTATCAACAATTAACAATTATTTGTATTTAGGTTTTCATAATAAGTACAACGCCTTTCGAATTTTAAAAATCGGTTAATATTTACCGTTTTACATTAAACATATATGTGATCTAATATATAAATTCTTATTATTAATCTATTTTTACGATTCAAATTTCATTTTAAATGTGAAAATTTGTTCAATAGTGCTAATATATTATTGTTTATAAATTGTTTAAATTATAAAAATATTTTTTTCACTGTATAACTCCTCATATGGTGCAAACCCTAATTAGAGCATTAGAGTGCACTCGAGTTGCTACCTGAAGAAAAGGTTAGAGTCCAGATTGTCGAAAAATATCAATTTCACTTTTTCTATTTCTTTTAACAGCCCTTATAAAAATTTTTATTGCCTTGCTTTGACAAGTTGACCTACTTTTGTAAGGAAAAATTTTTCATTTAAACTCTATTTATACCTATTTATTATTATAATTGAATAATTCTTTTATGTCAGTCGATTTTGAAAGAGTAGATCTACATGTTATAAATTTAGCAGCCAAGTTGAAACATATTTACTTGGTAAAAAAGGGTATCGAAAATAGCTGTTTTCGCCTATTTTTGACGGTTCTTAAACGTTATTATTCCTATGATATTATTTTTTTTTAAATGAAAAAATGGGTATCTACAGTTCGTATACATATAAATCTAGAGCCAAAAGTATATGTCTTTATTATAATTTTATGTCATAGAAAAATGAATATGAAAATTACTCAATGTTAATCTCGATAAGAAAATCGTGCCTTCGGTAATTAACTAATTACAGTATATACTTCAATATTTTGGATTGTGCCGAAAAAAATTTCGACCTTCGTCATTTTGGCGCAGTCTAATATACACTTACACACACAGACAAGAAAATCTATACGCACTTCAAGAATTTTGACACCAGTTAATCCCCTTTATTGCATCTATTGTTTCGGCGCCCCCCCCCCCTACTAAACGCCGTCATTCTCTCTCTCTCGATCGCACGAACGGAGTACCGACGTTCACCGCAGTACTGCTGAGTGTCAAAATTTTACTGCAATGTCTAATATGGGCATCGGTGATCTCCTCTTATTATTTTTGGTAGTGATTGCTTATATCGTTTAACAGTTAATGACTGATTTAAGCGTTTCAAATACGCACGGAAGACCTCAATGACGAACGTTCGAGTCAGCTGAGAGAAACGGTAAACGAAAGGAACATCAAGAAAGTATGTCTAGATACGTCAGTTCATCAAAAATGAGCCTAAACCGTCGGTGCGATATATTAAAGTGAAATTAAGTTTGTCAGTAGCATAGATTCATCGCATTTGACCGAGCATTTGGGCCTCCGAAAGGTTTGTTCACGCTTGGTTGGACAAAAATTGACAGGCCCAAAAAGCGCTTCGAATTCAACATTCTAAAGACATTATTAAAGAAACCAAAAGGGATAAAAACTACCTTTATTCTATCGTAACTGATAACGAGACATGATGTTTTCATTATGATCTAGAACGCCTCCAATGAGCTAAAATCGAAACAATCGCGTTTGGGAAAATCAAAAATCAAAACAATGCTCATTGGTTTCTATGATTCCATGATTCGCCATGAATACGTTGCATGTGACAAAACGGTTAATACTGTGTATTAGCTTGGTGTGAGGAAGCGTTGCTTGCCCGTATTCGTAGTGTTCGACCAGAGTATCGATGAAAGAGTAGGCTGACATTCATTGCATGATAATACGTCGTCGCACCGATCGAGATCGATGACTCATTTTTTGATCAAAAACGACATTCTGATGGTAACTCACTATATTCACCTGATATGCCAAAATGTGACTTCTACTTATTTGGAAAATTGCCTTTCGCGATGAAAGGAAAGTGTTACAGGGACGTCGAGGGCATCTGAAAGGCAACGATCATCACTTTAAGGACGATTCCGGTCCACGACATGAACAAGTCATTTGACATACTGTTCAAACGTGCTAAACTTTGTATTGCCTCGGAAGAGGACTATTTTAAAGCAAATAAACAAATTTTACAAAAACCATTTATTGTTGTCTTTTTTTAAACTCTGGGAATTTTTGAAATAGACATTGTATACCCATGAGTAAAAATATGTATTGATACTAGTTTTCCGTTTATTCATCAAGCATGCATCATGTGCAGAAAACACCAATATCATTTTTCTTACCCTTTTATTCTTGTATAATGATTAGAATATGATATATTTCTCCAACTCTTTTTTTCTACTATATCAACTCCTAACATTAATCCTATCAAATATTTGGATTACCTTTCTAGGATTTTAAATAAACAACTATCATCAATAGAAATTTGATAGCGAAATTATATTATATTTAATTCTGGGCGTCGAAATTGAATTTTACTAATTTAAAAGTCTGTCATTATTCAAAGTGCTTATTGTAATATTTAAGAGCTAACAAATTGATGATTTTCTAACGATAATGTATTTTCCATTTGTATTTTTTATTGTAGTAAATGGAGTGCCATCTCAGACAACAATTTATGTCTCTGAATAATTCTTTAAATCGATATTTATGACATTACTAAGTGAATCATTATGCTGTAAATCGTTATTAAAGTCCAATTCCTTATCAACGTCGTCTTTCAGAAAATATTCTTCTGGTGCGCATTAGTAAGTTTCATCATCATTATTTATAAAAATGTTGAATTTATTATTAAACTTAATAAATATATCCAATCCTTCCCTAAAGCTACCTCCTCATTAGTTGTACTCAATGAAGAGCTAAATCAGTCAATTAACAGCATTATTTTTCCAGAAATAACCTCATTGCCTCAATGTTGATGGAATTCTCAAGTTCGTGAGGACATTTACTGTAAATATTATAATAATATTTAAATTGGAATTTTCATGTATGTTAAAAGTCAGTAAAATACTGATTGAACAAACAATTTCAATAACATTATTAACCTTTTGAGGGCCGGGATGCCAACTACAGATGTTATGTTTTTTATTCACTTTTAGTACTTCATATTCCCACATTTATTAGTGCAAAAAAATAATTTTAGTTTAAGTTGGTAGCCATCTTGAATCAATCGTTTTCAATTTTGAAAGTTTGATTGCAGAATCATATTCAGCAATCCCAAAAACTCTTAGGAAACCATTTTTGACCAAAGGATTATCTAAGTCTTGTAAGTTAAATATGTTTCTTACATATCGAGATGTAGCAACAGGTAATTCTTCTTCTATTCTTGCCCAAAAACAAATAGGTTGTTTAGCAGTAGGATTCATTGTTTTGTATATATATAACAGAATTATATTGTACGCACACTAGAGTTTTCAGCATAGGCAAACACTTCAAATGTATCTTGACATTTCTGTTTCCACTATTATAAAGGAAATGGTCTACTCTTTGAAACTGTCATGAAACATCCCTTGGCAAATATTCACCGTACTGTAAAAAATATTATCCATTTTAACAAAATTTTTTCTAAAGTAATGAATAAAACCATCTTTGCTTGAATAAAACATATATCTGTAACGTTTATATTAGGAGGCAAACTTAGTTTCCAACCTTTTTTTAATGGAAAAAGGATATTTATGATGAAAATGGATACACGTTAACTTGATCAAAATATTTTCCGTCATTTCTATTACTATTTCTAATGCTTCGCAAAATAAAATTAATCAACTACCAAATAGATAAATTGAAATTATAAAAATTGAAATTATACAAATGTTGGTGCACAATATCCTGTACATGTTCATATGACATCTTACAGGTCTCAGCTATCTCACGCACTTTTAATCTGCGGTCTTTCAGCACTATTTGATGGATTTTTTCGATCATATCTGGAGTTGTGACCTCAATGGGGCGTCCTGAGCGAGGCTCATCAGAGGTGCTTAACGGTTGAATATGATGGGGAGGATATCCCCAGTGTTGAGTCCATCTCTTCTTTAATTTCCTTCGGCGTTAACCCCTTCAAATAAAAGTATTTGATGACAGCACGATTTTCCAGCTTTTCCATTTTTACGAAAAATACAGAGACGTCTTGTTCAGCGTGCTCTCAAACCTAAACTAACATGGCGATCGGACTGAAACTATAGCTACAAGCTATCTAAGGATGATACTATAGAACGCCACCTCAAGGTAGGCCTAGTGGTACCATCTCTTGGTCAGGCCGGAAACTTATCAACCCACCCTCGTATATACGTTTCTAGCAAAAAGTATTTCTGTAATTTTACTGGCAAACTGCTTTCATGAGAATAGATTCAGAAATTTATTTGAATAATGATATTGACAGAAAAGCGATTAATTGAATGAGAAAATTCGGTGTCAAGCGCTCTCAAAATCTAAAAACCAATTTGAAATATTTCTCTGAGTATATTCTCAACCTGACCTTGGAAAAATCTTCATCTATTTCTTTATTTGAAGTCAAAATTCCGTAAAACCCGAACTCAGTATCTCCAAACACATAAAGATATCTTTTGTGATGATTCAAACCATATTGCTAGGTTTAACCTTCAAATGACCTTCATTAACCTTGACTCTGACTTTATAAGGTCAAATTAACTTCAGATACGAACTTAGCGCATCAATTTACTTAAGGATAAAGATTATTTTGAATATGAAGATAGGATAAAATTATGATGAAAAATTAAGAACTAGCATTATGTTTTTGAACCGATATATCGGCTTTCTGGTTCTTTAAAGGTTAATACGCAGGCCAACACCCTGGTTATAAAAAATCGACTTTTTTTGACATCACTTCTCAAGACTGTTGCTTAGAACTCCTCTCTATCCAATGTTTGTGTACAAATTGAGGGAGCTGGAATATGTGCCTCCAGTTGTCAGCAGAAAGACGTTCTAAGCGAAAGCTGGCGAAAGTCTTAAGAAGTGGTGTCCAAAAAAGGTCGGTTTTTATAATCGCAATGTTGGCCTGCGTATTAGTTAAGGCCTGATCGACAAATACCACCATTTTGCTTTGTTTCTTTTCATCAATAGTCAATAGTTTTTCCTTTTCCATGCCCACGAGCGATGGTCGAGCTCTGTGCGTCCTGATTCTCTGATGGACAGTGGCTCATAGTTTAAAAACTATTCGCAATAGCCCAAAATTGATTCGAATTTACACATAACTTTTCCTTTTCGATCTCGTTGTGATACGTTGACCAATTATTTTGGAAACGCCGTATATATATATATATATATAACAGACGATATTAAATTACTAAAGAAGGAAATAATCCGCATTAATAAACAAATCAACATCAAATTCAGAAAAGAAACAAATCAGAAATTTACAAACAAAATCAAATTAATGAATTACAAGTGCTATGGATGTCAACAATTTAAATATTGTTTGTTTTTGTTATTCTTAATTGTTGCATCTACTTTATATTGTTAGTTGTTGTCTAGTGTCTAAATTTGTCCGTTTCGAAAGTCGCTAGGATTAACTGCATATTCTATTACACCGGAAGTGTTAGTATTATCAATTCCTGTACGTGGTGCTAGTGTATTTTTATTGTAACCAGCGATAATTCAGGGGATCCTTACAATTTGTTTGAATTAATGCGGTCTTTCATAATTATTTTGTGATGAGGTCGAAGCTTGCGACCATTTCATGTTCATCGTTGCCGGTGCATTTCTATTATATTTCGTTTAGTATTAAATTTGTTTGAGATTTCCTTTTGTTATATACTAAACTGAACTCTTTTATTAATTTTAAATATATTTTTTGATTCTAAACCCAGTGGATGAACTGTTGCTGTATGTTTTTTATTAAATTTTGTATCGTATATACTGTCGTGTATTTGTCAATAGTTATTTCAGATTTGATTTTAGATTTCATAGAGAAATAATTAAATGGAAACATTATTATTATTATTATTATTGTTGTTATTATATGATATCACCATATATCATTCATTCGAATTTATTTAGTATGTCACTGGTTATTGTAAACTGATCGCTAGTTTTATTTCGGGCTCGAAATGTTTAAGTTTGTTTGCGTTCTGGATGAAACAAAGTAGAAAGCCAGAGGTGCGCTGTGGCTACTCGACCAATGTGTCGGTTAATTTTCCTAGTATAGAAATCTTTGGTGAACAATAATCGACAGCTGTAGATAAATATTAAAATACCGCTATTGTTAGTTTGCTTAAAATTTAGTAAAATTTTAAATGGTGATATGGATCTTTAGTTGGGTATAATACATCTATCTCCTGCTTTTTGTATAGGAGTAACTTCAACAGTATTCAAAACTTCCGTCCAAATCGCCTTTTCTATAGAAAATTGTAGATATACTCTAATGACTGTATATTATCATGAGCTAAAGATTTAATAGTCTTTATGCTGATATTGTCTGTTCGGAATTTATTTTATTTTTCTTTTTTTACCCAATTTCTTATGTAATATTTTTCATAAAAATGTAGGGTGCAAACTATGTTTCTGTATTAAATCTATTTCATACTTATTTTCATCTTATTTGATGGCTTTATTAAGTATATATATTACAGAATTTTAAATACTGCTTTTTCCGAATTCGCGATGAAGGTTTCTGTTTTGTATTTTGTATATAATTTTTTATTTTTGCAGTATAAGATTATACTATATTATTTATCCATTAATTTCTGTGAAACATTTTATTTTTACTTTCCATTTAAAATATTTATAGGTGCCTTATTTATTCTATTGTATAAACTATTTACAAAAATGTATGTAATTTTTTCGGATACATAATAGTAGACAATATTTGTTCAAGTTTTATGTAGAGCAAATAAAACTAATTTCTGCTAACTACTTTTGCGACTGAATTCCATTGTTTCCGAGGATTTTTCTCTTACATTCCCTTAAAATCGTTATTCGATTAGAATGCTCTTTCCTTGTTCTTTCACTTTCGCATTATGTTGATTTTCACATAATCTTCATTACCAAATAAAAACTATAGTATATATATATATATATATATATATATATATATATATATATATATATATATACATATATATATACATATATATATATACATATATAGTTTTTTTTTCTTTCTCTCAAATATAAATCAACTTAACTGGTAACGTATCATTGTATCCATCGCTTTGTATGAGGCTTTGTAGCATATCGGGCAATAGATACACAGTTTGGATCGAGTTTTCGATATGGATTTCGATGTTTAGTATAGTCAGTGGATCCGTTAATATATATATGAAAGCGGTAGGCGGTATTCGATAGCGGGCATGCGGGGCCGAACACTGCGCAGCTCCACTCTCCATATCAAAGCAATATATAACTAATATATGTTATTAATGTGGATTCAGTGGTCGCCTCAATTACAATAAGCTATTATTATTATTATTATAAACGCTACTCTCTCGCTGTATTGTGAGATTTTAGGGTAGCAAAAGTTTTAGTCAGTGAAGTTAGAGAGGACAACGCCATCATGAACTCATTAATGAATTATGGCAGCGACGGCGAAAATAGTAATGATTCTGATGAACCGAAGGTATGTACTTTTCCGTTTTTCACTTGATAATTAATGCATAACCCATAAATAAATGTAGTCCCAAAATTGAACTTGCTTAGTAGGCCGTAATATTATAGAGAACTGCATTTTGATGAACTACCTCCTCTGTTCGTCTGTACCTAGATAAACGGCGGCCATTTTCCTTTTGGGATATACAGACATTCATTTTTATTTTTTATTATTTTGGTCTAATTTCAAACGTAAAAACCAACTTTCAGTATAATTATAAAAAACTGAATGTTTCTAAAACCATAAACGTGTAAGTTCAATTTTTTATTCAGACTTGTTAATTAAAATCATTTCTTTATTTCATGAATTTTTATTGATTTAGATAATTTTTATTGATTAGAATACATAAATTCTGATAGAATATTGAATTTACTTACGTACTTTACTTCTTAATAATTGTTGAAATAAAAAATATTAATTAAAATTATATTATGAATTTTCAACAAAAATGAATTCTAAGATCTATTTTTGTATTGTTTCATTACAATTTTTTTTATTAATAGCTTAAGATAAAGTATTTTCATTTGTGAAATTAACAAGGAGAGAATCACATGTTGGGATCCTGGATTTGGCTTTAACTCACAGAATCATCCCTAATATACGTAAATAGAACATATGTGCAGTGATTCTTTCCAATGCTCTATTGCACTAAAGTTTTCTAGAATTAAAAATTTGAGCAAATATCTGTTTAAAAAATAATTTAAATTTTCTCAAACATATCGTTTACCTTGCATAAGACTTTAATTAACTAGAATAAAAAATATATAAATAAATCATAAAACATAATACAAATTATAGTTTATTATTTCCAAAATTCAATAAAAATTAAAAATCCTTGCAATTCAGGACAAATATTCATAGTAACAATTAATACATGAAAATAATATAAATTAAATAAAATACATTATTTTAATTATTCTGTAGACCTTGCAGGTAAAATGTAATAAATATAGGAGTATTATTCTTATATATGTATTAATTATAGATTAGAGTACGTTTTACCTTAAAATTTTAATTCTAAATTTCTTTGGGCCAGAAGAGGGCATTGGAAAGAATGTCTGTACAGATATAATATTTGGGTATATTAGAATAAATTTTGTAAGTTACAGATAAATTCAGAAGCTAAAAATATCTCCTTGTAAGTCACAAAATACATGTTCTGAAATAACTTTAACAAATATTATAAATTAAGAGTAATTTTTTAATAGAATTATTAATTTTGGATGATTTCATTTATTAGATTGATATTTCTTTTAAGGATGTAAAACCTGCTAGCAAATTTAATGTCAGCAGCAGACTAACAAGTGATGCAATTTATGATCCTGTACCAATGGATATGAGTGAGGTATAATTGAAAAATATAATTTTTTAGTATTTTTATTTAGAATTAGATTTTTAGGGAAATCGGGTAGGAATGTATTACTCACGAAACTCATTAAACTTAAAAAATTCAAATTTCTGTACTTAAATTTGTTTTTGTTTTACTATTTTTTAATGATCTTTCATTTTTGTATCACCAGGATTTTTTTATCTTTTATTGGCCAAGGACTACATATTTTTTTTAATGTAGCCATATGATTTATTAAAATTCTTTATTTTAAGAACTATTAGCAGTTATATATTCTTTTACAAATTAAAATACATATATAAATGGGATTAGTGCCATTTCGTGAGATAATATTAACACGTAGATCTGTTCGTAATTCATGATACAATATCTACGCACCTCGACAAGGTCAATGCTGTGCGAGGGTCTTTCAAGACTACCCCCAAGTCCTATTCCGAAGAATTAGGTGAGTAGAAGAAGCTGCCAGAAGGTAACTGTTACAAAACAAAAATTGAAACCATCATCTAGGAAACATACATTAAACAAGGATTTAGTGTTAAATATATAATAATAAAAATTTATTTTATTTGGAAAGCAGAATTTCTTGGTATGGTTTAAAAAATCTTTCTAAATAAAAAAAGAAATTAAAATATTTATTCATAGAGTTTTGAAAATATGTTAGTTTTCATAAAAAAGATAGTTATTAATTTTATTGTTGAATTTTTTTTAATTAATGTATTATCAATATATTTTATAATTATTTTATATGGATAAATACCTCTAATTTTAAATTTCTTATGGAAGAAAAATATTTTAAAATTATACTAACAAGAGTGTACTTCCCTTATTTTAAATAAATATAGTTGGTATAAACTTCGAAAACTACTTGGAATTCATTTATTTAAGAAAATATAGTACTTTTATCAATTAATTTTTGATAATAAGAAAAGCATTTCCTTCAGGAAAGCAACAATTCATCTGATGACACGGATAATCAAAGAAGTCCTACTGAACCTCGTGTATCAAGTTCTCATCTAACAGATACTACAAAAAACACCTCTTCGCATTCAGACCAGAGGTATACTGGTTTGCTGTTTTAAATCCCTATTAGTTATTTCAAATTATGTAATTAGCAAGAAAAATATAATTAATTATTGAAACTATTTTAATCAACTTGAAAATTCTAATAATATATCAAACAATGAATTAATAATAATTTATCAAATAATTATCATTTAGAAATAAAATTAGTATTAATTATTTATATATCTTACTTAAGCACAATAGAATTATTTAAAAATATTTTATTTTATTTTTGTTTACTATTCATTTTGTTTTATATATTTATAATAAATGTTTATTATCCTGGTGAGTATTATTTTGAAATAATTTACTCAGAAATACTTTTATTATTAAAATATTTATATTGATAGATTTTTTAATTTTTTGAATCATGTAGAATTTATCAATTTATATATGCATGCCCTTATTCCATGCTAGTATTTGTAATTTTTAATCATAATATTATTTTAATGGTTTTGAAAGAATTTTAAAAGTGGAAAATTGCATTTATTTGATCTTGACAGTTTTTAGCATTCATTATAGTTAACAAATAATGTAATTAAAAAACAGTATTTGATTCAAATTTTCTTGCAAGATAATTAGTTCCACTTTTAAAATGTTGGTATGCATTACAAGACATTCATCCGATTGCACGATTCGTAATTGAACTATATAATAATTCGAATCTGTGTGGTATACCCCTGCAGAACGTAATCGTTTTACAGGCGAATAGAACATGAGGAGAAATCTTCCAAATCTCGTGATGATCATAAGCACAATGATAAGTCAGAAGAAAATAAGTATGACAGGCATGAAAAAAATAATAGGCATAATTCTGGCAAGAGAGGTGATTCTAAAAGACATAGGAGTGACAGCAAGGATAAAGATTTAAAAAGGCACAGAGACGATGATAAAAAATCACGAGATGATAAAAAATTGAGAGACAGTGACAGAAGAAAAGATAAATTCAATAAGGAGGATAAAACAGATAGTAGGAGTGACAGAGATTATCATCGTGATGATAAAAGAGACAGGTTAGTTTATTTTTAAATAAACAAGAGAAAATACTTATTAAATTATTTGCTAATGTAAGTTGAAGGTTTTTTGTATGATTTTATTTTAATTAACATCTTGTATTTTCAGAGATAGAAAGGATGATAAAGATAGGAGAAGAGATCGGGATAGAGACAGAGAAAAAGCTCAAGATAAAAGTAAAGACAGAAGTCGAGATAGGGACAGAAGTCGCGAGAGAGATAGAAGTCGCGAGCGAGACAGAAGTCGCGAGAGAAACAAAAGTCGTGAGAGAGACAAAAGTCGCGAGAGAGACAGAAGTCGAGATAGAGACAGGGATAGAGATCGTCGATACTCAAAAGATGAAAAATCACGAGACCGCTATAGAGATGATAGACGTTCTAAAGATAAAGACCGTGTTCGATCTAGGACAAGATCGAGATCTAGAGATCGGGGAACATCACACAGAGGGTTCAATTATCGAGAAGAAAGGCATAAAAATAAACTTGCTCAATTAGAGAAATTAGGAATAGAAATAAAAGCAACAGAAGGAGATGTATTACATGGCTCTCAAGAACAGAATTATTATAATCCTCTAGCAACTGCAACACAAGGAAAATATGCTGAACAAATTCAAAAAAGGAAATTATTATGGGCTAATAAGGTTAATGAATATAACAATTTATATAATTATTATATAGTAATAGTAAATTAAATTATTTAATTTTATTTGTTAGAAAACAGATGATAGTAAAACCTCTGCTACACCATCTACAGCGAACACATGGGTAGGAACAACATTTACTCATGATCAAGATGGCAAAGTGACAGCTAAATTTAAAAGGCTAATGGGTATTAAAGGAGATTTACCAGCTACACCCACAGCTGGAGCGAAACCTGATATATTAAAAAAACAAGAAGAAATGTTCAATAACATGGAACAACAGTATGAAGTTGCCCGGGCAACAACACACACTCAACGAGGTGTTGGACTTGGTTATGCAAGTGGAGGTTATCCATTTCCGAGATAAATTAATATATTTTAAGTTTCTAGCATAAGGACTGTAAAGAACGTTTTTCAAAAGCATCAACACTTTATCTATTGTCAAAGTATATTTTAAAATATATTTCAAGTTCTTAAAAATTGTAATAGAAAAATGTTTAAGAGTAAATGATAAAGCACTTTTTAAAAGTCTTATGTTAGAGTTTATTAAATTTAAAAAAAAAACGGTTCTGTATAAGAATTCAAATACATTTTTTTGCAAATAATATTTTTCTTTTGTATACTTTGAAGAATGCACAACTATTAAATTTAATGTTCTGCAATTTATTTTATACAAAATTTCATTTTTCATTTGATTTTACTTTTTCAAATGTACATAAACTAGTCTGATTTAAAATGAGATAGTATATTTTTTCTTTTATTTATATTATATATCTAAAAACAATTAATAGATTATTCTATGAGATAAAGAAACAAAATTAATTTTTTTTTTTTTTAATACCGATTTAATACTTCACAGTAATTTAAATAGTAACACAGTGATATAAAATGTATTATAGTTTATGAGAATATTTGCAAAATAATCTTTCATAAAAGAATGAACTTCATAAATAAAAAAATTAATTTAACAATATATCTTATGCAATGTCTAAATTTAAAAATGTTTCATTGTTATGATTTAGATAATCAATTTAGAGTAGTAGTAGTAGTAGTAGTAGTAGTAGAGTAGTAGTAGAGTAGTAGTAGTAGTAGTAGTAGTAGTAGAGTAGTAGTAGTAGAGTAGTAGTAGTAGTAGTAGTAGTAGTAGTAGTAGAGTAGTAGTAGTAGTAGTAGTAGTAGTAGTAGTAGTAGTAGTAGTAGTAGTAGTAGTAGTGTAGTAGTTCAAAATAAAATCAAAGTAGGTAGACAACTTCACTCGGAGATAAAAATAATACATGTGCACTTGTTTAATTTCGAAAGAGAGAGAAATATTTCATTCAAAGTACACCTCTTTCTATATAGTGTAAAATTTATTAAACAGTACATTGTGATATAAGTGTACAAATGAGATCAGTCCACATTCTTGGAGTGATCCCAGGATTCGCTCCTACTTTTTTGTTTGACTTTGTTTGAACTTTATTTTGTTTGACAGTGTGAGGAAAAGTTTTCGATGAGAATGAAATTTCTCGCCCGAGCGAAAGAAGCAAGACGGATATGTCAGCACGCGTGTCGATTGACAAGACAGATCCAAGATTCCGGTCTTTTACTAAGAGGCGTTTCAAAAAAGCTAAATTGACCGTGGCGTCGTTGAAATCACATGAAATTAATTTTGCAACAACGAAATCTTTTTCTTTCATAAGTTCTTTCACGCGTTGTTGCTATATTGCAATTTGCGATTTATAGAACTCGTTTATGAGTTTGTAAGGGCGTTTGGTTTCAGAGAACTTTCATAGTTTTTGGTCATGCAGAACCTTAGGTTTTATTGAAGTTTCACCCTTGAGCGGAGATTTATTTTCAAAGAAAGGTACACGGTTTGAATTAAAGTTATTCTTCCAGTGTTGCTATCTCGAATTTCCGTGATATTATTATAACACGCACGAAGTTTTTCATGAAGCTTGTGAAAATGGTGTACAGAGTACTGAGTATTCAACGATGACTTTTTATTAAAGAATTATTGACGCGTTATTGTTTGACAGTGATCGATTTTGTCTGTCACGTAAGGGAATGCCTTCCTGGTCGGTTCTGTTTTGTACATGATTTAGAGTGTTGTTCAGTTGGAATTGGGGTATATTTGATTTGTTCATCTTATCAGACGAACGATTATCGAATCTTCTGAAGAGTGAACCAATACGTAATGCCTCAAAGAGGATAGGGAATTCCATCTGATTTTTAAGTAAATTTTTGCAAATGGCAGATAATTATGCAACGAATTTCGAAATTAATTAGCCAAATCAATCACCTTTTTCATAAATCAAAGCTATAAAGATGGTTAAATTGAGTGAACATTACACGCGTCACTACTGTGTGTTTGTTCAACAACAGGCTTGCTATCAGGTGTGTTGATAATAAAATATTTGCAGCATATATTTTAGCGAGGGATTTTGTTAATAAACAAATTCTATTATTTTTTCCATTGTAAGAAGAAAAATGTATTTACGTTAAATAAGCGAAAAATTACTTTGAGACGTGTTTGGATTTACATTAAATTGAGTTATAAAAAAACGCAAAAGGAATAACAATAAAACGATACATATTTTACCTAAAAATATGGTAAACTATTCTACAGACTTCTAATATACAACATAAAAAAGAGGGTGTGCTATTTATAAATAAACATACAAGGAATTATAATGATATGTTCTTTAATGAATACGAAAATCTCATAACTGATATTTTACTGGTATAAAAAAACCCCGTCGTAACTGGAGGAAAAGCTATAAAAATAACACTGCTAAAATTGTTACGTTATTTTTATAAACAAAAAGATGCAATTAAATACTTCTTTATTCTCACAATACAAAAGATTTCGAACACGCACACATAATTAAATATACTAACAAGAAGTGTTACATACATAGTATACTTTTGATTTCAGAATAAATTAATTACAATAGATCATTTATACCTTACCTTAGCAGCAGTGGCCACTTGGCGAAGAAAAGATGATAGATAGATATAAATAGATAGATAGATAGATAGAAGGAATATTGAGATGGAATGTTGTTATCAGCAATCGCTAGTAGCTAGGTCAGCCGGATTATCGTTGTCGTTGAAGACAGTTTCGTTTCTATCAATGAGACGCGGAATATCAGACATTAATAGAAAATAGCCAAGAATATCTTAAAAGAGAACACACACATCTTATTCCAAATTACAGATAAACGAAATGTAACAGTCGCTTCTGATAAAAAAGAATATATTAATATTAATTTGCAATGATGTTATAGGGTTACACGGCTTAAAAGCATTAGTAAAAGAATGGAAAAATCAATCTTATATTAATGACATCAGATAATATTTCAAATGCAAAAATGACACAATAGCCAAATGTTATGGGGTTCCCAAAATTCACAAGAGCAATTGACCTACTGATTAATAATATCATTAATTAATTTTTCAACATAAGTATTGTTAGATTTTTATTAAATATATTAGTTGAGAAAACCAACTCTTATGTTGAAGATAGTTGGAGTTTTTATGAAACTATTAAAGATGTTAGAATTCCGAATAATTATAAGATGATTTCATTGGATGCAGTATCTTTATTTATAAATATATCTTATATATTTAGAATTGATTTTAAAAAATTATAGAAGAAAAATAGACAGAAATTAGTACATACACAACATTAACCAAAGATGAATTTATTAAATCAATAAATGTAGTTTTTAATAATACAATTTTTTTTTTCAAAATAATTGTTATGAACAAAGATATGGTTGTCCAATGGGATCACGTTTATTACCGATCATTGCTAATTTGGTAATGGAAAAATGAGAAAATATTGCATTAAACAAGTTAAATTTGGAACCAATTATCTATAAAAGATATGTTATTGACGTTTTTACAATTGTACCAGAAAGATATGTAGACGAAATGGTAGATGTTTTTAATTCCGTCCATGATATAATTAAATTCATAAAAGTAACATAATTAATCAATATCTTTAGTTTTTTGGACGTCAAAGTTATTAGTGTTAGTAATAAAAGACTAAAATTAAATTGTTATAGAAGACCTACATGGTCAGGTAGGTTATTATATTCTAACTTACACCACCAATTCGGAAATAAGATACAGTTTACTGATCAACTTACAAGAAAACAGTTTACTGATAACGAGAGAAGAGCCACTGGCGATTAAAAATAGAGATCCCATTTATGCAGTTCTAAATACGTCTCTATAAACTCTGTGCACTCGCCCGCTAGATTCAAAACCAAACAAAAGATCGTGCGAAAACCGTTGCTACTGATGTCTGAGAGAAACAAACGATATTTTTCGCCTTTTCACCGGTATGCGTAATGGTTCGGCTTTCTATGGGAGATGCATTGGAAATCGACTCATTCAATCTTGAGCACCTGTTCTTCAAAAAGCTTTTCACATGCCTTATCTATAGGTTTCGACATATTTTCGATGGTCAGTACTTTTTCCATCATCAAAAACCATTGAAGCACTTCAATGAAAACGTTATTTATCGTACATCGGAGCTTTTATCAATGTTTGTTTACCTAGTTCCGCCCTCTGTACTACTATATTTTGTATCGGACCCGACGCATTACACCCTAGCCAAGGGCTTTGTGCTAGTAATAAAGTATCCTAGAAGCTCATAAGATCTGAGCATAGTAACCGACCATAAAAATCGGCACCTATCAAAATATCAATTCCACTCGAGTCGTGCAAGCCAATCCGTGAGAAATAAAATTCTAAATAGTCGGAGCTACAGTTCAACTATATTACGAGACAGTGAGTTAAATGTTTGTTCCCGTAATACAAAATTAGCATTAATCTCGAGATTAAAATCAGAGTCTAAATACAACTACAGAGCGAAGAAAGTTGTGTGTTTAACAAAGCCCGCTTTGCAAGCACGAACGCTGGGAGAGTAATTTGAATGTGATCACGCTATAATCCAAGCATATGAACAAACGATTCAGAAATAAATGTCACTTCTAAGCAATGATCAAGGAGTGCGCGAACGCGAGTGTGTCTGTCATGCAGACTGAAAAGTGTAACTTAAGCAGTAGCGAGAAATAAGAATTTACTCATTTGTAAATATTTATATTAATCATTTATATTAATTATTTTGAGCCATCTGTCACACAAGTCGTGTAATCTTACTCCCGATATCCCAGCAGTTTCAGTTGTACTCGACTTACTTAGAGGTCGAGCCGGTAGCATTTTCGGAACTTTTATAGAGTAGTAAATCTATTTTAGAATCTATTTTACAAGGAGTAGATCTAGTAGTGTAACTGCTTTATTGTCTGAGCAGAGGCAAATGTGGGTGTCAAGGGCCGCTTCCGCAGCCATCTCAGCTCCCCGCAAGATTGCCACTAGCTCAGCTTGAAACACGGTAGGGTACTTCCCCAAAGAGAAACTTGTGCCCTTTCCGTTACTTCTTCGGTACACTCCTGTACCTGCACCCCTTTCACATTTCGAGCCATCTGTATACCACAGCTCTTTAATGTTGGGGATGCTTACCAGCCCATTCTCCCATTCCTTTCTGGATAAGATACTGACCCTATATTTCTGTCAAAGAGGAAGCTCCTGTTCGTGGCGTCGAAGTTCATTCGCAAAGTCACCTTTTCGTTCAGTCCCCGGGGGAGCTGTAATGACCCCTCTCTGCTCACCTCTTTGAGCGATCTTTTGACTCTGTGGAGGGCTTTTGCAGCCGCTCCCGTCAGGATCAGTTTAAATGGCTCTATTTCGAGGAGCATGCCCAGCGCAGCAGTAGGTGTAGATCTAATCATTCCGGAGATGCTTCTCATCACCATGATTCTCAGTCTTTCGATTGAGTTTCTAACAGTCACCAAAGCCGTCCTTTCCCACCAGACCGGGGCCCCGTAAGTTAGTCTGGGTTTCAGGACAACCTCGTATATCCATTTCATGATACCTGGCTTGAGGCCCCACGTCCTGCCTATGGCTTTCCTAACCTGCCACAGACAGGCCGTCAGTTTGCCAGATACACACTCTAAGTGTTTATTCCATAATAGTTTGCTATCAATGGTCACACCTAGGTATTTCACTTGCTTCTTAAAGGTCAGGAAATGCCCTCCAAGAGTCAAGCCACAACTCTTATTGTATTTGTACCTCCTGGTACAGACTATGACCTCAGTCTTCCCTGGGTTAACCGAGAGACCGGTCCGTCTGCACAATCCGTCGACCACTTCAAGGACACCCTGTAGTACTCCCATAAGGGGATCTAAAAAGGGCTTTCGGGCAATTAGCATTATGTCGTCAGCATAACCAACCGTCAGACATCCAATGCTGTTCAGCTTAATTAGGAGCTCGTCCATCACGAGGCACCATAGGAGTGGGGACAGGGCGCCCCCTTGTGGGCACCCTGACCCTATTCCCCCTCGTAGGGTCGTGCTCCCTTTGCTTGCTTCCAGGATGCGATTTCCCAACATGTGGTTAATCCATTCTGTGATGTACGGTGGGATATCATGACTATTTCAGGCCGCCTTGATAACCTTACGTGACGTGTGATTAAAGGCTCCTTCGATGTCCACAAGGACACCTACGGCAAACCCTTTAGCCTCCACCTGAGATCGCATCACAGATATGGTTCTGTATAGAGCCGTCTCCGTGGATCTTCTGGTGCAGTATGCATGCTGCTCCTTATGGAGTTGATTTCTTCTCAAGGCGTCGTCTCTAATGAATCTATCAATCATCCTTTCGATAGTCTTGAGAATAAAAGATGTCAGGCTGATGGGTCTAAAATCCTTCGGAGATGTATAACCACATTTGCCTGCTTTAGGTATAAATACCACCCTGGTCCCTAGCCATCTTGCTAGGATATAACCCAGAGTGATGCTTGCCCGCGCCATTCTTGTCATCGGGTCAACTAAACAGTCCCCGGCTCTTTGTAGCAAGGCCGGGAAGACTCCATCCGGTCCCGGTGATTTAAATACGACAAATGACCCTATGGCCCATCTGACCCTGTCTGGTGTAACGATCTGGTTTGGTACCATTCCGTTAGCTCCCAGTTTAGCGTAACCCGTCCAGTGGTCATTCCCTGTGACTGTATCGGCATCTTGTTCAGTATTTCTACTGAAGTTAGGGAAGTGGACTTAGATAAGGTATTCCAAAGTCTCTTAATCCGATAGTGCATATCTGCCATCGGGTCAATTCAGCGTGCCCAGGACCGCGCCAGGGTCCTTTGACAGGTCTCTGTTCAGCCTAGCCGCTTCTTTACCCTCGCACATGCGTTCACAGTAGTTCCTCCAGCTTGTCTCTCTGGCTGACCTTACTGCATCTCTGTAGTTGTCCCTGGACGCTCTGTATGCAGTTCAATCAGAATCACTACCTTTTCTCCTGGCTATCTTCCGGAGGACCATAGTCTTCTCTTTCAGGTAGTCCAGTTTCTTATTCCACCATCAAAACTTTCCCCTGGGTATCGGCCGTTTGGGGCGACAATTTTCCTCAAAGGCGTGTTTGATGGCGTCATTAAAGGACTTCGCGACATTCTCCAGCGTTCGCTTGTCCCTGATCTCTACAATTAAGTCTTTAAAAGCAGTTTCGATGGAACTTCTGTAGCCCTGCCAGTCTGTGCGCTTAGGATCGCGCAGCCAAGTTGGATCTTCTTCATTGGGTGTCCCCAGTGAGTATGTTATTAGAGAGTGGTCCGACAGTGTCTCCACCTCCTCCACTCTCCATTCGTGGATCTCATTAGCTATACCAGTTGAGCAGATAGTTATATCTATTACCTGCTCTCTTAGCTTGTTTCCGAACATTGGGGTGGCGCCTACATTGAGTATCTCGAGATCTGTACCCGAAAGATACTCCAGTAGTTTAACACCTCTTGGGTTCGACTTAGTGCTACCCCACACCCTATGGTGCGAGTTTGCATCACATCCAAGGACTATTGGAAGACTGTTGATTCTACAGTAATCCAATAGATTCCGAACCTCCCCAGTGGGGATGTCTTTGTTATCATACGGTAGGTAGGCAGATGCGACAACAATTCGTCCTATCCCTACTACCTCCGCCGACGCCACCGTTAGGTACCCAGTACAGAGACCGAGCATCGGCACCACATTTAGTCCTTTAACCAAAATGCACGCTCTAGGCCTTAGTGTCTTTGAGTCACTAATGCAAGCGGCCCTCGACCCTAGACCCCTGATCGCACCTTTCACTATCCAAGGTTCTTGGATTAGCGATATGCATGTCTGCACCTCCGCCAAAATCCTCAGCATAACCGCCAAGGCGTCTTTGCAGTGGTGCAAGTTAATCTGGAGGAATGAGATGCCCGATGGAGCCATTTATTGTTCCATCGTGCTCCCGCCCTCAATATTCTCCACATGCGCCCGTTCCTCCCGACGGCTCACCTTAAAGGCGATCCTGCCCAGGAGGTAGTAGGGTCTGTGATCTAACGCCGCCAACAACCTGGCGTGTGATTCCGGCATGGTCAGTACGAGGAGATGTTTATCTCCTCCATCAGCCCTTCCTTCCTCGCCGTCCTTGGTGTTGATAATCCTCCATAGGCTTGTTTTGCCCCTGAGGGATGCATTATGCCCCTCAAGCCTTTCCAAGACGGTGAACGGGTTCTTCGGGCGCCCCGGTATCCACGTCACCGCCTTGACACTAGTCCGTAGGAACTCTACACTCCCCATTTTCAGATTGGCCCCACCCCAGGGTAAGTCCAGAGTAGCCAGTCTAGCGGCTAGCTACTCCTTCGCCTCCGGGTTGTTGGCCACCAGTATGATGGCCCCTTCCTTGCAGAAGGAGGCATCAAATTTGGGCAATGTGTAAGGTGGTTCACTATACATAACCTTCGACACCACCCCCCGGAATTGCGAAAACATTACCGAGGTGATGGTTGCCTCCGGGTATCCTTCATGCACCACGACACATGTAAGGGGGTTTGACCTTTGGGCACCTGTAATAATTCCGGCACCCGCAAGCCTCCCTCCCTGGGGGGGCAGGGTTCCTTTGTTGTCACCGCCGCCACTCCCCCTTTTGCTTTTTAGCAATACCGGATGTCGAGGGCGGAGTCTTATCAGATCCCTGTCGCCTCTTCATCCCTGTCTTAACCTGCGTCGTAGGCCCAGAGGTGCCGGTCCCGCTAGCATTTTGCTGCCGGACCAACTTCCTCCTGGCCGAGCCACACAGCCTCTTTTTCTTGGGGGCAGTACTGCCTCCCTCTACACTGGTTTGTGTTTCAGGGGTCACAACCACTCCAGGCTTGTTGCCTGGAGCTGCGTCCTCCTTGCCCACTTGACCAGTAGCTCCTACTGAGGTCCTTGGGGGCGTTGTATCCTCTCGGCCCTCGCCTTCACTATTGTTAGGTTCTGTTTTATCCATAAGAATCCCACGAGTAGCTAGGGAAATAAAAGTCCGCCGACACAGAGACCCGCATGTGCCGGTAAGGCTGAATACTCGGGAAGGTCGCCCGGTGTTCACGAGGCATCGATTGCGACCGCTACTACCCCAGCGGCCAAGTCGGTACGCTTCAGCACGATGGCTCCCATCTTGGGTTTGGAGGTTGGATATACTACCCATTGCGCCTCCTTCCGAACGCAATGGGGGGTTGCCCTTGGCCTCTGGGGTGTCCGCCTGGCTGTTCTCGAGAGTCCCGAAGCCCAGCTCCGGCTGCGAGAGAGACCTACGCGGGTTCCTTTTACTCTGGCGCCCGAGAGGCAGTCTGCTGCATCAGCACCTTTTCGCTACCCAGCCTGCCCTAGGGCAGGGCCGCACTCTCCCAGACCATTGCCGGGTCAGCCGCTCGGATCCCCAGACGAGCCTCCACACCGGCCTACAAGAGACACGCGACAAGGTGTCAATCGCTGGTGGAGGAAGTATGTGTAATAGTAAAAGTAGAAAATTTTTACAAATATTAGTAAAATCTACAATATTTATTTCATATATTCTGTTGAAAACAAAAGATACGAATCATTCATGTTTCGCATTGAAATTCTTTGTGCCACAAGTTTTTTGTGTGGCATTTCTAATGAACGACTGGGTATATATCTGTATTATTATTTTAAAAATTTTATTTTTATAATAATAATCAATAAAATTATACCAAAATTCAATTGTTTATATGTTCGTTCAAAAAATAGAATTGTAATACTCGAAACGAATTGATAGAGAAAATTCAAAGACGGCATAACATTGAAGCTTATAGGAACAATTATTGTTACCAATGATTCAGATGGAAGTTTAGCTATATCACGAACAATATATAGTACATTTGTGGCTAATGCTTTAGACTGCGAATCAGAGCGTAACCTTCGGTTTGACTCTTTGAGAACCGATTAGGTAAAAAATAGTTTTCAACGTATTCTTCAAAGAAATCAAAATCATGAAATTGTACAATTATATCTATATATATATTATTCAAAATTAATAGAGGTTCAAGAAAATGAATTTGACAATCATATCGTAATGTTAATTATTTAGGTTTTTTTATAATCAAAAATCAATCAAAATTAATTTAAACCGAATGGAATGAGTGTTAAAAATACTGATTAGAAATCCAAATTTTTGTATAAATAAATATATTAAAGGAGAATAAATTTATGTATTTAAATTAAACCTTATTAAATTGAGTAAATAATTTTTTATCGAAATTATTTTTCTTTTGTAAGATTTTAATTTAATACTACTGCCATATCATCTTGATTCAATATTCTACTAGTTAATTTAATTTAATTTAATATTTATTAATTTAATAATATTTATTAATGGAATGCATTATGTTTTCAATAATTGTAATAAATAAAATATCCTCTAAAATATCAAAACTTGATATTTATATTATTTCCTTATTTTTAATACTTCTAAAGATATTTTGCTGATTATAATTGTTATTTATTTGCTAATTTTTGTGCAAACAACGTTTCACATCTATAAATCGAAAGCCATTTACAATGCCGAATAAATGCAATTCATATATTTATGCATTGTAGATGAGGAGCTACTCCGATTGAGAGTCAAGTTCTCCAAAAGTTCTCTTTCGGCTCTCGCCGAGCTCTCTTGCTTCTCTTCTGTAATACAACGCCAAGTAAACAGTATATCAAAGTTCATCTAGAACATTGTGTGGGCGATAAGAACGAGAGTCGAAGAGAACTGGAGAGAGCTAAAGAAAACCAGAGAACGTCCAGTCTCATTATATATTTTTAGGTAATTTTACTTTTTAATAATAATTTAATTTTTTTTATTTAAATTCTATATTATCTTGAAAAATAATCTTCACATTAAAAAATGAAAAAATTAACTTTCGATTTAGAATTTAATTTTTCATAATCATTACATATTTGAGACACCAAAAAGTTATGTGCTTTTTGGCTCTCACAGAGCTTTCCCCGCCTCTCTTCTACTTTCAAAGTGGTTCTCTTATTCCCTTTACAAATAAGTAGTACGTTCTTTATAAATGATAACAAGCGAACAAAAATAACATTTTTGATTTTCTATTTCATTAATCATTTTCAAGTCATTTTTTATGCTATAATGGACAGTTCAATTACAATCTATGCTTTACTATAAAAATATCACATTTTTGGTTTAAAAACAGATTTTTGGAGTTTCTTCGTAAAATGCTAAATAGCTGTTTGAATAAATTTTTCATCACAGACTAAGCAATAAACAATAGTCATTAATACTTTCTACCACTTGCACAATAATAATAGGTTCAAACAAGACAATGTGGTGCATTTATCTATTCATTTATATTATAATTTTCATTGTTATCATCTATAAACAACGTACACCTTATTTGTAAAGGAAAGAAGAGAACTACTTTGAAAGTAGAAAAGAGACGGGGAAAGCTCTGTGAGAGCCAAAAAGCACATAACTTTTTGGTGTCTCAAATATGTAATGATTATGAAAAATTAAATTCTAAATCGAAAGTTAATTTTTTCATTTTTTAATGTGAAGATTATTTTCCAAGATAATATAGAATTTAAATTAAAAAAATTACATTTTTATGAAAAAGTAAATTTTAATCGAACTTCCCGTGGTCCTCATTTGCGCGCAATAGAATTTATTAAAAAATATTTATCTCAAGAAAGAACAATTAGACATTATATCGCGAATATCTAAAAATTACCTAAAATATATAATGAGATTGGGCGTTCTCTGGTTTTCTTTAGCTCTCTCCAGTTCTCTTCGACTCTCGTTCTTATCGCCTACACAATGTTCTAGATGAACTTTGATGTACTGTTTACTTGGCGTTGTATTACAGAAGAGAAGCAAGAGAGCTCGGCGAGAGCCGAAAGAGAACTTTTGGAGAACTTGACTCTCAATCGGAGTAGCTCCTCATCTACAATGCATAAATATATGAATTGCATTTATTCGGCATTGTAAATGGCTTTCGATTTATAGATGTGAAACGATGTTTGCACAAAAATTAGCAAAGAAATAACAATTATAATCAGCAAAATATCTTTAGAAGTATTAAAAATAAGGAAATAATATAAATATCAAGTTTTGATATTTTAGAGGATATTTTATTTATTACAATTATTGAAAACATAATGCATTACATTAATAATTATTATTAAATTAATATTAATATTAAATTAAATTAAATTAAATTAAATCGTAGAATATTGAATCAAGATGATATGGCAGTAGTATTAAATTAAAATTTTACAAAAAAAAAATAATTCCGATAAAAAATTATTTACTCAATTTAATAAGATTTAATTTAAAAGTTAAAAAAAAAATTTTTAAATAATAATACAGATATATACTCAGCCATTCATTAGAAATGCCACACAGAAAACTTATTGCACGTAGAATTTAATCACGAAACATGAAGAATCGTATCTTTTCTTTTCAACAGAACATATGAAATAAATATTGTAGATTTTACTAATGTTTGTAAAATTTTTCTACTTTTACTATTACACATACTTTATTTATTGCGCATTTTTTATGGAAATTGTATTGCCCGATACTAAATAATAGATACTGGTTTACATTAACATTATTATTTACATTATATATATATAGTTCAAATAGCTTCCAATAAAAATCCATTAGAAGGTTCTGAAGTACAGCTACTAAATGTAATTACTAACTATATTTTAGACATTAGGTTAATATTTACAATGAAAAATAATCGTACTTTCTTACCATTGCCAGTTGCCCATTTTCTACGTTTTGAACCATTTTTCATTCATCGTAATTCTAATAAGGATTCTACCATATCAAAATATTTTGATACCAAAGTTAATAACAGCTACATTGTTATGGCTGCTAATAAATGGCACACATTCGGGAAATTGTAACTCCATGGATATGTCGCATAGTATATATCGGGTCAGGAGATGTATTTTTCATTCGAATAATTTTTTATAAAATGTTTTAAATCTATTATTTGTGTCCGATGCGAGCTTATGTAATTTTCAAAGCATAAATGCTTCGACGCCAAATGCACTGTAACATAATATGAATATGTAAGTATTATAAATTAAAGAGTCCTTTTAAAGAAATTAATAATATCAAATATATTCTATACGAAACAATGTTGAGCTTTGCAAAAAGTATTTTAAAGAAAATTTGTCTATCTCAGAAAAATAAATTTTTAATATTGTATTTGTGTTTCCGATAAAAGTCGCTTTTTTACAAAATATAAACTTAAAAAGTGATTGTACCTCGATTTACACTGCAATATTTCAGCATGGAAGTATACCTATTCTTCACGGATTGACTGCGACCTTTTTATTACAAGCTCGGAACGTTCATATTGGATTTTCAACAAATATGTATAGAACATAAAAAATTTGTGTCAATGAGATTTATAACTTTAATTATAAATATTATTGCATTGTACTAAACACCATGTTTTTTACAATTTCTTTAGCATTTTTGTTATTATATTTCACGAATAACAGAATCGATGGATTTTACAATATTTTCATTAACATTATCTTATCTGTATATTATCCAATATTTTTTACAAATTTATTAATCTTTTATTGATTGATTCTGTAGTTACAGAGTCCTTAACTTACATAGGTATAAGCCAGTTATTTTTTTCACATATTTACAATATACATTGTTTTAATTAATTTCAAATGCACATTTAACATATCTTTGACAATAAGTTACTTCCCAGTGATTTAGTCATATACTGTCAAAAATGTCTTTTTATGAGCCCACGCGTGGACAAAATGATGTGGAAATAAGCTCGCTTATTTGTAAATGATCTCCTTACTTTATTAAGCTATATTTCAATTAAAAATATATATTTATTATTATTTTTTAGAGTTTTACATATATTTGTGTAAAGTATACTATGCTGTTATTCCTAAGGATGCACATAAAATGCACTTAGTCATTTGTTTCAATGATACATTGTTTTAAGAAGTTATTGCGTTGTATAATTTATTTTGTGCCACTCTGTTTCGGAAGATTTTACAACAATATTTTGTGTAAATATTATTGTGGTATATGAATATTTATGCTTGATCTATGAAAAGATTAACAATATAATTATATAGATTTTTTGTATGTTTTTTTTGTCTTTATATAAAATATTTTTCTAAATTCAGTAAAATAGTAAGTTTGTAGAAAAGACATGTAAGATTTATAAATTGTAAATTTCTGAATATGCTATGAATATATGTTATTATGTTTCCCTTTGTCACAATTAGTAGGACATCTAACTATATCAATCGACTGATATTTAATTTAACTAGAATATTTTTGGGCTAATATATTAGGAATTTATATGAAATCTTTATAAAATTCGTGAGAAGATGCATTTAAACTTATTACCATGCTAAGACACATGAAACTCGCCTAATTGCAGTCTGTATGTGTGTGTGTCTTTTTGCTTCTATTATTTTCATTATTATTATAATTATTATCATACTGAGTAGATTTGTTCCGTTTATATTTGTAATCACTATTTCTAAGCGATATTTAAATTTCGGAGATGTTTAACTGATGTACGGAGTAATTACATTTTTTATGAAATAATTTATATTTAACATTAGATAAATAGCTAAAAGCGTTATGGTTTGAATCTAATTTAATACATTTGTTGAATTTATTAAAAAAACTAATGTTCAATCATTTTTTAAAAATTATCTTATACAATTAGTATAAAGGGTAATAAAATTATATTATGTTTATTCTTCTTGGAATTAGCTTTACTTAGAATACTTTACTTTATTGATTTATTCAAAATATATTTATTATTAAAAAGTTTTTGGAAGTCATTTTAATATAAAAATTGGCTAACTAAATTTACATGTATGTAATGAAATTCTTTATCAGAGAAATTTATTACTATTCCAACAAGGTAGTTCAAACTAAATAACGAAACCTCGCTCAGATTGTAATATAATATAATATATTAGACAGTAGAAAGCACTAGCTACTTTTAATTACATTAATTTCAATAACGCTATTGTTTATAAATAATAGATAAGATAATTGCATATCAAAAAGTTATGATAACAACACAATAAATTTTGAAATAATTATAAATTTTTCCTGCTGATAAAGGAATATTATAAGATGGTATATCGGAATATAAATAATTGTATAGGTATAATTAATGTTCTAGGTATATTATACGACATTAGTTAAATTTTTTTAATAAAATAAATTAATAAATGAACAATTTAAAAAAAAAATGAATTATATATTATATAAAATTTGAATAAAAGTGGCTACCAACGGAAAATATTATCGAAAAGAAGTGCACCACAGAAAACTGAAAATTGCACACCACACCACAGAAAAGTGCACCACTCAAAACTGAGAGAATTTGAGTATAGCTACAGGAGGGACTTATTTTGATAGTTTGAAAGCATACAATATGTTGAATGCATTTTGACAATTCATACTGCAGTGGTTTATTCTGAAGATTTGTTTTAATATTGAGCCTAGAATCGTTTCTATTCAAATCATGTATTCTAAATAGATATTCGTTCGATGGAGACAATTAAAAAAAAAATATGCACACGCGTATGTGTGTGTGTGTGTGTGTGTGTGTGTGTGTGTGTGTGTGTGTGTGTGTGTGTGCATTAGTAATATGTGTCAGTTAAAACAGTTACTCTATGAAGATTAATATTTATTATCAGAAAATTTACTAAAAATGACGAAAATGCCGTATGCCCGTACTGGTAATGTATGCTTGATCTTTTAGCTACATTTTACGGGCAACTACTCGCAACAGGGCAAGGCAATGAAATTCGATCCTGTAATAAGAAACCAAGATAATGAACGCACTTTCGTCCAAAACATCGAGCGCTAATAGATGTAGTATGCATATACGATCAGATACGATCGTCTGAAAATGTAGAATACAGCTTTTTTTCTAAAACTTATACTAAAACATATAAAGTAAACATACATACATACATATATTTATTCATAATAGTTTTTAATCCTGTATATACATAAAATAGTTAAAATAATAGTAAAAATTTAAAGCACAGGGCCCACTTTACTTGATTGAATTCGTACGATATTGAGCGTGGTTTGCTGCTCCATCTCTTTCAAAACGCAGCAACTATATTTCTGTCTGTTTTGCCGACAGCTATAGTTATTTATTGGATTTATGGTTACATTGTGAAAGCAATTTACTTTTTCTGTTTTCTCAAAATATGTGGCATGTAGAGCGATAAAACAAATTTTATTTGGTTCATTATTTTATTCTACAAGTGGGAAAACTCGAATTAGGTGCTCAACAAGTACATAGAATTCACAATAAATGTTTTCTTTGTAAGATCTGAAACACACTAGACTGCGTGCAGCAGACGATTCGTAAGACAACACTTTTTGAACTGTTTTTTCCTAATTTAGAAAAATAGATTAATTCATATCTCTGTTTTCCCACTTGTAGAATAATCTGAAGAATTTTTTAAAATGTTTTTTCTCTCTAAATAATCCGAAATGACGACAAAAACTGAAAAAGTAAATTTGTTTCCGTTTTAGTAGTTCATCGTAGCACTGCGAACGCCGTGAAGAGTACTCTTAAATCGAGTTCACAAGTAACTTTTCTTAGTATTTATTTATCCCGAAGTCCTGCCGTCTAATTTGCGGAGTTTCCACTCCTTCTCTCTACCCTCTATAGGTGGAGCCAAGCGACCGCTTCAAAGCACAATGGAGGGTAAAGAGGAGTGAAAACTCTGCTCTAAAATTGCGCCGAATGAAATGGCAGGACTTCGGGATAGAATTAGCCGTAAGACGGCGACATCCTGTGAGATTGTTTGTTCAAATGCAGGTATTTGAAGAAAAGAGAGTGGGAGTATGCAGTGAGCGTGGAAAGAGGGGAACGTTAAATCTCTGTTCCCCGACCTCTGCTTCTTTTCTTCCCCATACTCGCTTTGGCTTTTGCTTTCTCTTTCTGTTGAACGCAGAAACATGAGAGATTTCCAAGACAGCGACACCTACCGGATAAATCTAAACTACCATCTCTGGCTAATTTTTGATAAACTTTTCCCATATAAAGCGAGCAAAGTATCCACTGCTTCTCTACCTTCCATACAAAGCACCACCACGGACTCACTGAGTACACGGGAGTTACGTATCTTCCCTTTCATCTATTCCAAGTTACAGCAGAAGCTAGAGAGCCGGTTAGAACCTATCAAAGAAGAGCTACTGAGTAAACTTGTACGGGATTCGCTGGTTGTAATAGGTTATAAACACGCGGGAAGGGATATTCACAGCTATTGGCCCAGGTGTTGTGCCGTCTCTTTTTTTTCGCTGTCCTCGGCGTTTTAATGCGATTTTTACAATATGGCGTCTTAGCTTTTGAATATTCAACCGTTTGCAAACTGTAGCTGGTTGCTTATGCTTGCCGCAGTTTCCATCTTGTTCTTTGTTTTATCATATTCGCATTATTATTGTAGGACTCATCTTCTAATGGGAAGTGTATAGATAAGATAAATAAACAATTTTTTTATTGAGTTTATGATTTAATCGTTGACAGTAAATAATAATGGAAAATTTTATTAGAATCGAAAAAATTGGAGAAGGTACGATTTTTTCATATTCATACACTTAAAGTTTATCCTTGATTTTGCTTCATATTTTTTCTAAACTTTTTTCTAAAGTATTATTTAATAATAGTCTTTTATTCTGGATGTTTATTAATGTGCTATTCACTATTAATACAAAGGTACTTATGGAGTTGTATATAAGGGCAAACATAAAAAAACTGGTGAGATTGTTGCTATGAAAAAAATCCGTTTAGAAAGTGAAGATGAGGGGGTTCCATCGACAGCTATTAGAGAAATATCATTGCTAAAAGAATTAAAACATCCTAATATTGTGTGTCTTATGGATGTTTTGATGGAGGAATCAAAACTATATCTTATTTTTGAATACCTTACAATGGATCTGAAAAAGTATATGGATAGTTTAGGAAATGGAAAACTAATGGAACCATCTTTAGTCAAATCATATTTATATCAGGTACATATATTTACTAGTTATTAATATTTAATATTATTTTGCTTTATCTTTGTAAATATCTTTTAAATTCTTCGATCAATTAGTCCTAGTTTTGAACTTGTTAACGTATAAATGTATGTTATTATATCAGTACATTTACTTTAAACATTTAATAAGCTTCAATGTTGATATAATATTATCACAAAAAACTTTCATTAAATTTTTTGAATTCATAAAATAATTAATTTTTTTTTAACAAAGTAGACACAAAAATTTATCTAACTGTTAATCACTGCTTGAAGCATCATTCTTAGTATATATAAAAAAAATTATTAGTTATTTACTTGTAAAACATATTAAAGTAATATATTTATATTTTTGTAATTTTAATAATGATAATTCTATTAATATGAAATTCTTTAAATTCTGAATTTGTTCAATTTACATAGATTTATATATATATATAAAAGAAATTTATATCATAATAATGGTTTCTAGATAACACAAGCTGTTCTGTATTGTCATCAACGTAGGATTCTTCATCGTGATTTAAAACCCCAAAATCTTTTAACAGATAGAAAAGGTGTAATCAAAGTAGCAGATTTTGGTTTAGGGAGAGCATTTGGAATCCCAGTGCGTGTCTATACACACGAAGTTGTAACTTTATGGTATAGAGCACCTGAAATTCTTCTAGGTACAAATAGATATACTTGTAGTATTGATGTATGGAGTGTTGGATGCATTTTTGCTGAAATGGCCACAAAGAAACCGTTGTTTCAAGGAGATAGTGAAATTGATCAACTTTTTAGAATATTTCGGTAATGTTTTTAAATAATAAAAATTCAAATAATACTTTAAAATTAAATCAAATAATGTTTTATAAAAAAATTTGAATTAATTTAAAAATACTTTTAATTTTACTTGGGCATATGTCTCCATTTATCAAATAAAATTAGGACAATTTTTAAAATATTTTGACTAATGATAGGCTTGATTTTGAATTTGAAAATGATTTTACAGTTATTTGGAAAATAGCTTTACTTTTTCTAAGGAATATTATATTTTGATTTAATAATAAGAATATCAAAAAATAATATATTTGTTGTATAGTTATATTATTTATTTCAAACTTAAAAATATTAATAGTGAAATAAATGGAAAAAATTAATGAAAACAAATTTGAATAGTTATAGTTAAAGTTATTGTTACCACTGGAGTTGAGTAAATATATATACCTATATATTCAGAAAATAGCAATAATTACGTAGAAATAAAAGGTAATTAAAAAAATAAATGATTTTTTGGAGAGAATTTTTAAAAAAATATCCCTCTTCATATTAAATTTAAAATATAAAGAGAACTATTAATGTTCTATTCATGATGAAATAAATTTAGAGTGTAATAATGATAGTAATAATAGAATAAATGTAATATTAATATTAATACGTGTATTATTAATGTAATATTAATAACAAATTAATAAATATTTTTTTTTTTTTATTGGTCTTACAGTCCAATCAATTCAATCCAAAAATAAAATAAAAATAAAAATAAAAATAAAAAATAAAAATAAAAAAAAAAAATAAAATAAAAATAAAATAAAAATTAAAAATAAAAATTAAATTAATAATTAAATTAAAATTATAATGACAGTCAGACTGTCCTTGTTTATATTCACCCCCGTAGACTAATCTGAAAATAAAATATTAGCTGAAAAAATTCTTTGTTAGTAAAGTGCAGTCTGACTGTCCGCAACACCCACCTTCATCAGGGACCCTGATTAGGAGCCGTAGCGAGCTCGAAACGTTGGACAAGTCTTCAATTAGGTAAGGGTGTTGGGGACAGTCAGACTGCACTTTACTAACAAAGAATTTTTTCAGCTAATATTTTATTTTCAGATTAGTCTACGGGGGTGAATGTAAACAAGGACAGTCTGACTGTCATTATAATTTTAATTTAATTTTTAATTTAATTTTTATTTTTAATTTTTATTTTATTTTTGGATTGAATTGATTGGACTGTAAGACCAATAAAAAAAAAATTTATTAATTTGTATATGGGCAGTCGACAAAAGTACAATTCAATTGTTTTAATATTAATAACAATAATAGAATTGTAATAATGCCTATTTTTTTAATAATTGTTCGTCAAAGTTTCTATAAATTTCATATGAAAAGCTGAGAAAGTACTGTGGCTCATTGTAGCTTATGATATATTATGCTGAACTTAAATTAACAACAACCAAAAAATTATGTTTTTTGGAAGGTAGTTGAAATTGAATTTTTTATTTAAAATATCATTCTATATGTACAGCTTTTTATAAAGTTGTTGAATAATTACACCCATTAAGTTATTAATTACATTATGAAAGCAATTAGCTAAAAAACATATTTTTACTGTTTTTTATTAATACATATTAGTTATAGAGTCTTAAGACTAACTGTAATTTAACTTTAACTGTAAGACTGATAAAAATATTTATTGATAATAGTCTTAAATTAATCACGTATAAGTGCTCAATAATAATATTTTCAAAAATATACAAATGCATAGTACATATATTTTAATTTTGATATTTTTTTAAACTTTTCAGTGTGTTAAGAACACCTACGGAAGAAATTTGGCCAGGTGTTACTCAGTTAATAGATTATAAAGCAACGTTTCCTAATTGGAAAACAAATAATTTGCAGGCACAAGTAGAAAATTTAGATACACAAGGATTAGATTTATTAAAATTAATGTTGATTTACGATCCAGCAACAAGAATTACTGCTAGGGATATATTGATGCATCCTTACTTTGATGATTTAGATAAGAGGAAATTACCAGCTGCATAAAAATATATTTATGTTAAGTGAATATTCT
Source organism: Sycobia sp. Sy_11 (assembly GCA_018907035.1). Lineage (NCBI taxonomy): Eukaryota > Metazoa > Arthropoda > Insecta > Hymenoptera > Epichrysomallidae > Sycobia > Sycobia sp. Sy_11. The sequence continues at coordinate 203,006 of JACCIC010000187.1, forward strand.
TTGTCTTTAAGTTTATCAGTTTGAGCCATATATAATTTAAATATTTTAAAAAATAGAAGTAAATTTTTACTTAGTTTCTAGAATAATATTTATATTTTTAAACAAAATTTTAATACACTAAACATTTAATTAGTCAATCTTCCGTGATTTTAGCCCAATTTTCAAATTCAATTATAAATATTATACGTGTATTGGTTAACCAAAGCTTTTCTTTTATTACAACAATCGTCTTTTTAAAACTTTGCAATTATTTTTATTTATTAGTAATATAAATATAATTGTAAAACAAATTAAATTTAAATTTAAGCACAATAATATCAAATAAAAAATTTTGAATAGTATTTTATAAGATTTTAATAATATCTGGAATATAATAATAGTTTAATACTATTAAATTGTATATATTGAGTTATTTAAATTTAAGTATCATTTATTTTACCTTAAGATTTAAGTAAACTTATAAATAAATCTTACAGTATTCATATTTTGTAAGAAACAAAAGTACTACCTTCAGTAATAATTTTAGTCATTTTTAATTTAAACTTTAGACAAACAATATGGAAAATAATCTGATTATAGCAATTCTTAGCAAAAATTAAGTGTTAATATTTTCAATATTTTCTCTAAATAATTATTTTTTTATTGGGAATCTGAGAAAAGTAGAACTATTTCTTACTGATATAATTTTAAAATGAATTTGGAAAGAAAGTTTATAATCATAATCACTACCTTCTAATAGTAAAAAATATGAAATAATTAATAGAAAAAATGTGAAGAATAAAATCGTATCATGGAAATTTTATAGAGGAAAGCGCATTTATTGATTTATTCCTTTTTCGTTAGTACATAATCCTAATAAAAAAATGTATACTTTATTATGAGCTTTATTAAGATTTTTCAAAAATCTATTACTATTATTTTGAGATCAAAATGTAAAATAAATTATGGAAATTGTTAAAATAATAAAAATTTAAGAAATAATAAAATTGGTTATTTTTATTACAAAATAAAATTTGTAATTAATTTTTAAGCGAACATTGAACGAATGTAAGTACTGTTGGTTTTGACTATTCTAAACATCATACAAAAATATATACATTCATTAAAATAGTTAATACTCGGTTGTTACACAACAATGGATAAAGAGTGATTATTTTCACAAGCAGTGGTATTTATATATCATTTTATAATGTTTTTGGCTATTAAAAAATCTGTACTTAGATCATGTATCGTTATTTCATTTTATGAAAAATATTAGATATTTGGCTATTCAAATAATTTTGAGTAATATTAAATATGATTTTGTTAAATTTTAATCTTATATGACAAAATTGGTTCTATAAAGATCACCTTAGAAAATACATTTTTTATGCTTTATTTGATGAGTTAAAATATATAGTTCTTAAGAAATACTAAGATATTCTAAGACTTTCAAAAGGTTATTTTTTCCATTTGAGCATAAATATCATTGTACAGCTTGAGCGTAAATATTATGATAGTATTTAGTGGAAATTCGATTTTGATGGTCAATATCTCGAAAAACCCATAAAAAGAATAGTTTATCACATTCACCTCAGAATACACGAAAATTTCCAAACAAACATTTTAGATCATATTAAATTATTTTTTTTTTCTATGTATTTTTTAAAAATATAATATAATATCTTTTGAAACAAATCAATTCAAAGACAACAATCGACTACTCATAATCACGTTGCTTTGAATAAGAAAAAACTATTTTGTGACTAGCAAACATCTAACTTACAAGTTTAACATCTAACTTCCGGTGTTCGTAGTGAAAAATATTAGTATATACTGACCAGCGACATATTTTGGCGACCAATTTAGATTCGGACAAAAATTTGAATAATTATTCCTTTAATTATGTTTTAATGCATTGTGTTCGTTAGCTGAACCATTAATCAGGAGTGAAAACATCAATAAAAAAATGTTTTCAATCATTTATTCCCGACTCATTAAGTTCAGAACAAATTTTAGACTTCTGCCTGCTTCTGCATTGACGAAAATAAGGCGTCAGCAGCTGCCTCTAAACATTTGAATTATTTTTCAACTGGAAATATATGAATATGGAATATATGAAATTAATGTTCATATATTCGATAAAAAAGTTTGATCAAAATTCTGAAAAAATGATATACGTGTATTTTCAGGCGCTGATTCCACATAGCATAAAAAATTCGCTGAATGAAAAATTTTATTGGAAAAAACTTTATCGTGTATAGAACAATTTTAAATTAATAAAAAAAATTTCAAACAAAAGTTATAGATCTTACTATAAAATATAATTTTCATGTTCTATACATTTTTTGTACATAACTAATAATTCCCGACAAAAATTAAATTTTGATTGATTATGAATTTCGATTGATCAATCTGGCATTGCATTTTTGTCCGGAATTATTATTTCTGTACGAAAAATGTATAGATTTTTAGTAAGATCTACAACTTTAGTATCATACTATTGTATCCTATTTTTGTATCACATACTGCGTACGATCAGTACCGCTTTAGAGCATACTTAAAGGAATAATTATTCAAATGTTTGGCTGGAAATAGATACGTAATAAAAATATGTCGCTAATTTCAGTAGTGTATAGTCCAATACTAATTAATAATGTGTAAGTTATAGCTATTCTTCAGGGGTAAAGCGAAAAATATCTCACAAGTTACGAGTTACGAGGCAAATGATCAACTTCCAACAGTTGTGTGGAGATTTGAAATGTATACTAATTTCTATATGTATATATATTATACCTTTGCTTATACTCATACCACTAATTCTTCTATATATTAGGTAAAAAAATGCTAATTTAATTAAAATAAACTATAAAAACATCTAGGATAACTTTATTTTACTAACTTTTATTATTACTTAATCTTTAAAGTGCCGGGATTTGAGAAATTTCGAAAGCTCCGTTTTTCTATAAAAAAGTGAGCTTAGGCCACGCACAAAAGACTAAACTAAGGCCAGATCGGAGCATAACGCCCCGGGCGTCATTCCGGCCCGGTACTGTAATGCGCATGGTACTTTTTTTCTTTTTCGTAAAAAACGTTTCGATTCTGCAATCAAACTTTCTAAATTCAAAATGTCGGATTCAAGATGGCGACCAACTTGAGCTAAAATTGTTTAGTTTCACTGATTATGCTGGAAATCTGAAATACAAAAAGTGAATCAAAAACGTATGACGCCTGTAGGCGCCATTCTGGCCTTCTAAAGGTTAACATATTACAATTTTACAATTTTTATAACTATATATATATATATATATATATATATATATATATATATATATATATAGTTATAAAAATATATTATTATATTATTATATACTAATATATTATATATTATTATTAATATTATTCGGACATATGTAAAATTTTATGGCTAATCTTGAATGAGGTATATATTTTATTAATTAATAATAAGATCGTTAATCATTAATTCGTTTTAATATTGAAAATGTTTTTTCAGATTCACATTTACATACTCATATAGTTTTGGCGCCTATTTAGTTTGCACGCTATGTGCGCAATGTATACAATATTTAGAAAAATCTACTATCGGTTTCTTATAATCATTCAGGAGTTTTAAAGCACATTAATAAATGGCAAATGCTTTTATTTTGTTAATTTTGAGAAAACATTACTTTTTAATTTTAAGTCATGCTACAAAATACTTTATTTATATAAAACTAAATTTTATTCCAGATCATTTAAATAAATTTATATAAGCTTTTTAATGTATATTACTCAAATTGATTATTATTAATCAATAATAAATTACATAAAAAATTAAACAATTGCGTTTTATGCGGTCATAAGCCTTATACTACATTTTTGTGATTCGGCTACAGGCTCGTCAATAATTACATTCAAAAGTTTGCATTTTAAATTTATCTGAACCATGCACGATCGATTTCAATTTTACAATCAACAAACTTTTTGTTTTTTTCTTCTTTTCCCTAAATTAGAATATGCATTATGAACAAATGCACATTATTTGGCTTCTTTTTCTACAGACTTTTAAATTCATTTCTTCAATTCTTCCAAGGAGTATGTCCCAACTGCCGCTTAAAGATCGTGATAAAAAAATTTACATTCAGATCTAGGAAACGAATAGAATCTATGCGGATTAGCTATACGATTACTCGTAGTCTTAATAGTCAATATTCGATGAGTTATATTAAAATATTAGATTTGTCGACTGTGTATAGGTTTAAGCTCGTGTATCTGCATAATTCAATATTCTAATACCTTTAAATGATTTCTTCTCGCATTTCACCAATGCAAATACATATAATCGATGAAAGAATCTGTAAATATGAACAATCTTAACATATAAGATATAAATTTAATACATAATTAAAATACAATTAGGAAATTAACATTAATTAACTCTGTACTATAGTCTTAACTAAACAGTGTTTACATTATAAATAATATTAATGTTTTACAATTTGTACTTAAATTATATAGTGTTTCTTTTTCTATCATTTATTAAATTATATATTAAATTTTAAAACACTGAATCAAAAATCTAAAAAACAACTTGCGGAATCAAATTGCCCATCTGTTAAATGTTTTTTAGATGCCAATCTCAAATCATTTTGTTCTAGTGCGTCGGGAGATTTCCGGATTTGCAACAACAATTCAGTGGACACTAATTCCAACAACGCTACTTCACGAATATGGACCATTCTCAATCCACCAACAGTACTAAACTTTAATCCTCAAACTACAAATTTCAAACCTATAAATTATATAAGCTCCCAAAGCACCAGTCCGAGCAACACGCTAATGCTAAAAACTCCAAATACATTATCCCAAGATTTATAATTTTTATATTTATTTGAGTTTTTTTTTACAAATACAGAAAACTTCTGACGTGTTAAAATAACATACTCAATGATGTAAACTTAATTCCGAAAACATAAATGTAAATGTGATGTTATCTTTCCTCAGATACATAGGTAAAGTATACAGGCATTCTTATAGCAATATATGAGCGATATAAAAAATAAAAGATTAACATTGCTATATTATATGCATGTAGATGTGGTAAAAAATAATAATTATTATCAGTAATGATGCTTATATAAAACTAAGTAAATTGTTTCAAGAAACAATATTTAAATCTTGATATAAAAATTGCATATCACCAGAAATGCGCTGCTTCTGATGAAATATATCTATTACTACTAACACAATTTTATTGTTTAATTACCGATGTCGCGTGCGTGCGCGTGCGTGTGCAAGATTGCGGTCACTCTGCGCATAGACTAATATTTTTTTTTGGTACAGCTATTTTAAAATTTAAATTTTAATTATTATGTATAAGAGCTTTAAATATTTCGTTGTTATTATTGTCTAATATTTATAAGACTATTATTAATATTTGTCATAATTTTGTCTTCAGAAGAAGTCAAAATAATAGATTAATCAAGAAGTTAGCACAAATGTCAATTAAAAACATCAAAAATTGAAGTAAAAAGTAAAAAAATCATAAAAAATTAACTTAAATTAAAAAATAACAAAAATATTTTTCAAATTTTTAAGTAAAAATCAAACGTGGGCCTCCTCCAAAAGTTCGTAAACTGAAAATTGAAAACCGCATCAATTGCTTTATTTTACTCTAGGCTGTAGTTGTTTTTAGTAAAAAATTTGATGAATAATTTTGGCACTGTTGAATTCAAGCTCATTTTTTTGACTGTTAGTTTTTACTTTGTAGAGTTCAACTTTTTTGCCATTCTTTAAATAATAATGTCTTTAGAAAAAAGTATTTTTAATATATTTTTACCTTTTAGTTCACATTTTTTCAATATTTAAAAATATACGTACAGAATGGCGACAACCAGCCACATTTACATCCAGTCTTCGGCGACATGCTAAGTTCAAGTTCCCATTTTATAATTGAATTAAAATATTACATTGTCATCTAGGATGGGAGTCTGTACCCATTTTCAGTCGTTCAGAATATATGGACGTATGTTAAATTTAATTTTCAAGATTTTTAAAAATCTATTTTTTATTCACATAGTCCTTCCTTCCTATTATTTTTACATAAATATTAAAAAATAAGTATCATATTAACCAATATCTATTGGATCAGTATAGATACAGTTACTCGTCGGTTGGCAAATTTTATGTCTTCTCGCTATTTACAAAATATTTTTTATAGATTATAAGCATAATATACTTAATGCTTCTAAGCATATATATAATCCTATTTGAAACTAGGATTATTTTAAATTAAATAAATTTGTTGTAATTTTTAAAAAATTAGAAAATCATCAAAATAAATATTCAAATTATTTTCAACAGTTAATCAATGATTCAATAGATTAAACTATATTATCTTATGCTCGAATACAAAAAACTTAATAAATATGAATACTCAATAATGTGTACTGTAGCTTAAATTATTATATTTAAATCGTGATTAGTTTAAAAAATTTTATTTTTTTTTGAATTTTACAATTAATCATTAAAAAATAATTTAAGAAACAATGATAAAAACTAATAATACAAGAAATATTCTAATACATTCATAGTATTAATAGATATTAATATATGAGTAAATATTCATATTTATTTCAAACCAATTTGCTAATTTTGAATATATTTTAATGTTGTTGATGGATTACCTGTTCTTATACAATAAATATTATATTCTAAGCTTGTATATTAGACGTATTTTGGGACACATGGTGTGTCCTAAAAGTTATAAGACTAGGGGTATGAAATTCGTACTATTTTTACCATCTTCATGAAACATTGGCCACTAGTTACTGCAACTTTCTTCTATCGCGACACAAAGTTTTAAGTTCATCGGATTACATACAGTTGTTCAGTAGCAGTTTGCGTGAGAGCATCACAGTGGTCGCTGTCATTGTTTAAGATGGATAAAAATATCGAATAACGTATTGTAATTAAATGTTGCTTTAAAGTTGGTAAAAGTGCAACGGGAACGAAGAAAATGTTAAAAGTGACTTATGGTGAATGTGTTATGTTTTGTCCTACTATCTTGTTGGTATAACCTCTTTACAGCAGGTAGAGAAATGGTTGAAGACGACGGAAGGAACGGCCGGCCATGCACTACGAAGAGTGACAATAACATTGACAAAGTTGCAGCTACGTTAAAGGATAATCGTAACTCCAGTTGCAGATTGATGGAAGAACTTAATGAAATATAAAAATCCACTGTTCAATTGTATTATAACGAACGACTTAAACAAAAAGATGCGCGCGCGTTTTGTTCCTCTTGCACGATAATGCAACCAGCATATACCACGGCAATTTTTGGCCAAAAACAAATGGTTCATGTACTCAGTCACCTACCATCCTCGTCCGATTTGAGTCCCCCTGACTACTTTCTGTCTCGAAAATTCAAAATGGACTTGAAAGGGAACCGTTTTACGTCGGTAGACGAGATATAAAAAACTGTGACAACGAAATTAACAAGTATTCCAAAAGAGATGATTTTAAAGGGCATAAAGAGACTGGAAAATCATGCCAACTTGTGTATCACTTCTAATGGAGACTATTTTGAATAAAAAGTTTGTTGAAAAAATTTTATACATTTGTTGCGTTTTCTGTATCCATTCTCTTAAAAGTTTTGGAACGTACTGTGTATGTTATTATTATAGACCTTTTCAATTCAGAAACAAACTTTCCTAGCATATTCAATCCTTTTTATGTTTACCATATTCCATCCTTTTTAACATTATCAAACTATCGATAGTGTGGGCCATCTTTAATATACATGACATACACGACTATATTTCAAAGATATTTCCGTGATCCCACAACTATGTTCTCTTTCTTTATATGATTTGCGCGAAGAAGTTAATTTTGCGAACTGGATTGGAGATATTCATGTAAGGCAATTCGATATCTTTAATTACAATATTTATATATATGCTTGTATTATTAAAGATCTGGCAAAGACGCAACATAAATAATAAGGTCGTAAGTCGTATAGTGTTTAGTGTAGTTATTTTATTTTGGCTTTACTTTGAGTTTGATTAAATGCCGTCGAACGACAGTGTTTCAGCATCGCATTAAGCGAAAACTCTACATCAATTTCAACGATCGGAGCTCACGAGAAATATCTTTTTTTTATCAAATTAAACAATTTTTGAAATATGTAGAAATAGTAATTTTTTCTTCAAATAAAGAGGATTCCGGGACGAAATGTTTGAACTTTTCTCCAAAAATATATAGTTTGTACCGAAAAATTATATAGAACAAAAAATATGTATTTTAATGAGCTCTATGATTTTTGTTTTAATTTTTTTACGATTTTTTTATTTTTTAAGTTCAATAAGTATTAAACTTTTGAGTAAAATAGTGTGACAGTACTAACTCAATATAACTACACCACTGCCGATACTTCAAGGGGACCTCAAGATGAAATTGTTGATTTTTTCTCCAGACATATTATCAGAGGACAAAATTATCTATAAGAATATAAATTTATAGATAGAGAATAATTATTTACATAGATATTATTTAACTGTTTAATAAATTGGTTACATTACTATTTATAATACTTTAATTGTGCTTATGTGGACTGTATTTAGATAAATTAAATTAAATAAATTAGATAAATCTAATTAAATGAATTAAAAATAATACATAATAATATCAATTTATGTATTTATATCAATACTAATACATATCAATATATAATTAATTGAAAATTATAATGACAGTCAGACTGTCCTTGTTTAAAATCACCCTCGTAGACTAATCTGAAATAAAAATATATTGGCTGAAATAAATTCTTTATTAGTAAAGTGCAATCTGACTTTTCCCACCACCTTTACTCAATTGAAGATAGGCTGAGGTTGTCCAACGTTTCGAGCTCGTTATGGCTCCTCATCAGGGACTAAACTAAATCTTATATTAATATTCTAATTTATATATACCCCTATTCTCACTAAATTAAAAATTTTAGTAATATGAATACAATCCCCCTTCTACACAAATGTTCAAAACCAATCAATTGAATAAAGAATGATATTATCTAATTTACTTGACTCTAACATTAAATTCACATTATTTCGATTCCTTGAAATGTGAAGACTTTCCCTTTTGTACTTATTATTAATACCATGTCCTAAAATATTCACATTCACCAAATCAAATTAATGTAAAAACTTCAAAAACAATGTTCTTCTACACCAGAAATAATATGTGAACTAAACCTTATATTAATATTCTAATTTATATATATCCCTTTCAAGGAATCGAAATAATATGAATTTAATGTTAGAGTCAAGTAAATTAGCTAATATCATTCTTTATTCAATTGATTGGTTTTGAACATTTGTGTAGAGAGGGGATTGTGCATTTAGATTACTAAATGTTTAGTCTAGTAGGAATAGAGGTATATATAAATTAGAATATTAATATAAGGTTTAGTTTAGTCCCTGATGAGGAGCCGTAACGAGCTCGAAACGTTGGACAACCTTAGCCTATCTTCAATGGGGTAAAGGTGGTGAGAAAAGTCAGATTGCACTTTATTAAGAAAGAATTTATTTCAGCTAATATATTTTTATTTCAGATTAGTCTACGAGGATGATTTTAAACAAAGACAGTCTGACTGTCATTATAATTTTCAATTAATGATATATTGATATGCATTAGTATTGATATACATATATATTGATATTATTATGTATTAGTTTTAATTCATTTAACTAAACTGTAAGACCAATAGAAATATTTATTAATTTACATTACTGTTTCGAGTAAAGCCGAGACGGCGGATTCTAATTATGTATATATATATATATATATATATATATATATATATATATATATATATATATATATATATATATACATTAAAACTTAAAACAGTATAATACATTTCAATGGTTTCACGATGAATTTTTTACAGTTTTTTTACTATAATGGAAATCGTGAATGAACTTCTGAAAAACGAACACAACCGATTTTTCGATTTTTTTGGACGCTGATTAAAATTATTATAATGGCGTTCGATGGAAATTTAATTTTCATGTCAAAAACTATAAATACATAGTCCTTCGAACATATTTCAGGAAATTGGAAATTTACAAAAAAAACTTTAAAAAATCCTTTAATTGTGCTTTTGTCGACTGCTTATATAAAAATTAATAAATATTTTTTCATTAGTCTTACAGTCCAATCAAATCAATCGAAAACAATATGTAACAATATCAATACATATCTACATTAACATCAATACACAAAAATAATAAAAATAAAAATTAAAATTAAAAATTATAATGGCAGTCAGACTGTCCAATTATGGATCTTTAATTAGGTAAGGGTGTTGGGGACAGTCAGATTGCACTTTACTTACAAAAAAATTTTTTTCAGCTAATATTTTATTTTCAGATTGTCTACGGGGGTAACTGTATATAAGGACAGTCTGACTATCATTAGAATTTTTAATTTTAATTTTAATTTTTATTATTTTTGTGTATTGATGTATTAATGTTAATGTAGATATGTATGGATATTGTTACGTATTGTTTTCGATTGATCTGATTGGACTGTAAGACCAATGAAAAAATATTTATTAATTTAAAAAAATCTTTATACATCTGTTTAATAGACATATTTTTTATTCTATTCAATTCTTTTCTACAAACAGTATTTCTCAAAAAAAATGTATACGAAGGTACCTGCATGTATTGAGAATATGCGGGTACGAGTTTTCATGGATTTAGGAATGAATATTCAATTTCCATCTAAAGCTGTTACGATATTCGTAATTAGCTCTGCAGAAATCATAAATATTCAGAAAAATAAAATGATGGAACAATCTCGGGACTAACTGAATACAGCCACATCACGGACAATGTTTCAGGAATATCTAAAACAAGATTCTTGATTTCTTTCTGCAGAAATATTATCATAGATCAAATTATTTATAGGCAATATATTTTTATACATAGAGTATTTTTTACATAGACAGTATTTAACTATTTGATAAGTCGGTTATGTTACTATCTTGGGCAAAGCCGAGAGAGGAATGCTAGTTTTATAGAAATGAAACAGTTATATAAATCATGTATAGACAGGTATAGACCAGTAAAGAGAATCTTACTTAACCTCTGTCTCAAGTATGAAGAAGACTATAGTAGAGTATAGATAGTGGAAGGAAGATAGAGATCAGGACTATAGAAGGTCTCCTTTACAGTCGGTATTCTTTTGCACTATTATAATTATACAATACAAAATAAATAGTTGTATATAAGTATTTTTGATTTTTATTAGATATTTAGTATTCGTGTAGGGCTTAGAAATTAAACATACTATAACCTATGCGGAAATATCTGACAGCTACCCCCTAAAAGTGGGTTATTAAAGTTAATTTATAAGTGACTTAGTTAATTGCAATGAAACTCGTTAATTCGAAAATTTTAGACTAAAGTTGATTTTTAAAATCTATTAAAATAAAGTTGATGAAATACAACTAAACGGTAATAATTTAATTATATTTTAATAAACTTTAATATAAACTTTTATAAGTAAAACACGTCATCGGCATTAATTAAATTTTTAATGCATTTAAATTAATTTTTATAATCCATTTTCAGCTATTGCAATATATGTAATTGATAATATATAAAAATTTGTTTTTCTTGACATTGCAGGAATTTGATAGAAAACGGTCTTAGTCGTATAATTTAATGTTCCTCATCGTTTTGTAATGTTTTTCGTTCGCTTGAAAAAAGTATATATTAATTGAATCTGTATACATACAGTAATATGTTTTATAGATATTTTTTGACTAAACTTTTTTTAAGATTTATAATAACCCGTTATATTTTTATTCAAATAGGTTTCAATATGAATTTAGTACAAAACTTTATTTATTGTAATTTATAATTTTACTAGCAAAGCTTTTAAAATATGTAAAATGTAATTAAATTTCCTAGAAAATTTATTCAAAAACTGTGATTTTGTTCTAGCGGTATTGAGCAATTGCATATAACTTATATATATTAAAATTAAATTTATTTTAATTGCTGTATAAATTGTTATCATCTTTAGACAGATTGTGATACTGTAACTTTTACTTTTTAATTTCATTTATTATAATCACTAATTTAGCATACGTGTTAAGAAGCAGAAGATAGGATGTTACTTTACCACCAACAACCCCGAATTATTATTATTATTAATTTTTTTTAGGAATCTGTAAATGCTACGTATGCATTTTAAAATGTCCGTTCAGCAATATTAATCCTGGAGAACGGACATCAGTTTTTTGTGCGACTCGACACAAAACTCACGTCACTATGCACTAAACACACATCTCCAGGTTGTTGCGTGGTCCATTCACGGTCATTCCTTTTGTCCTAGAATCTCATACATACTCGAAACTGCATTCACTCTTCACAATCTTCAGGTTTTCTAGCGAGATCGCGCCTATCCTCGGCTGTAGCCCTAGTCCTAACTAGGTCCAATGCTTGCACACGAAGAACGTTTGCTCTACATCGTCCCAAGCCCACCCGCAATACTTGCATTCCGGAGAGGTAGTCCTCCTCATCCTGTAGAGATACTTACTGAAGTATCCATGCCTGGAAAGAAACTGGATAAGGTAAAAGTTCACCTCCCCGTATTGTCTCGCCTTTCACAGACCGGTTTCGGGTATTAGTCTTTTCATCTATTGTCCTCGTTCGTCCATCGTCCATCATCTCTGCCACGTCTCGATAGTCTTTATCCATTCTTCAGTCACAGCGTGTTCCCTTCCAAGATTCGAGCTCCAGTCGTGAATACGCTTTCGTCCAGTCGCGAGCAGATCTATGGAAATGACTCCAGCGATCACGAAAACTGCGCTCTCAGACACAGTACGATACGCGCACGCGATTCTTAACGCACCCACCCTTTGTACCGTTTTCATGTCCTTCGCTCGTTTTTTTACATTCATCGCGTCGGCCCACACTTCCGCCCCGTAAAGCAAGATCGACTAGATAATAATGACTTTGTCTTTTGCAGCGTGAGCTGCAGTCCGTGGTCTGTCATCCATTTAGTCACCCGTCTCATGACCTGATTCAGTTTTAACTAAATCAAGTGATAGTCGCGCGCGACTATCACGGCTGCTACATCGCCAGCATAGGCGACGAGGTGTACGTCTAATGACATGACCAGTCTTAGTAAGCCGTCGTACTGTATGTTCCAGAAGTCGGGGCCCAAGATGGATTCCTGCGCCACCTCCGCTGTTACGCGTTTCCATTTCTTTCCGTCCATTGTCTCGTACGTCAGTCTTCGATTCCGTAGATAGTCCCGTATGATATATAGAAGGTAGGAGTCAATTTTGAAAGCAGACTCCAGCGCTGCCAGTATTACTGTCCATTTCGTGGAGCTGGAGACGTTTTGGACATCTAGGGTTACCAGTAAAACTAGTGGTCTGGTCGCATGGCACTACGTGTCCGCCGAGTGAAAGATGTTTGTCACGTCACCTACAGCTCCAATATTATTATTATTATTGTTATTATTATTGTTATTGTTATTGTTGTTGTTGTTGTTGTTGTTGTTGTTGTTGTTGTTGTTGTTATACATAGAGTGTATTTTACTTAGATATTATTGAACTGTTTATAAAATCGGTTTATATATATACTAGCATCTCCCGTCTCGGCTTCGCTCAGGATAATAATTTAAGTAAAATGAACTCTATGTATAATAATAATAATGATAATAATTTTTTTTTTTTGAGGAGGAGAAAAATCCTTTATGGATGCCGGGGACCAGTCCCCGGGTATGTAGGACTCACCTATAAGGTCATACCCACCACCTCCTCAATGCATTCCCCTCGACTGCTTCCCACAGCACTGAAAAGAGATGCGAGTCGGGGTCGGCAGGCGTGTACCGAGGAGACCTTCTCACGATGGCGTAAATGCAGCCCAGGAACTGTCTATGAGGACATTACTTCTGGGCTGCGCCATCCTATTCGCCCTTGCGGGCTTACACGCCTTCTTCGATTCTTCGTTTGTGGTCCAGGATGGCCTTGCAAAAATTACAAATCCTGGACCACTTCCCCGGGCTCTCCAGCATCAGCCGCACGATATTTTCAGGCCCACATGGCTCTACATCTCTCCAGAGGCACTTCCTTTCGAGGCGAACCACCTCGCACTAAAAAAACGTGTGAAGCGCATCGTCTCGGGGAGCGCGACAGTGGGCACAGCTCGGATCCGGTACTTTCCCCATCTTGTGGAGATAGGATCGAAACCGACCGTACCCCGATAAGAGCTGCGTGGGGTGGTAATTAACCTCTCCGTTCGACTTCTGGAACCATGGCTTTAACTGACTGATCAGTCGAGCCGTCCATCGGCCGCGCGGATCCCTCTTCCAGCGCTTCTGCCATTCGACCATCGTGGTAGCTGTGGCCCGTGCAGCTGCCTCTATTCTGCCGAGAATATTTTTATCCTGGTGGACAACTTTCTTTTCTTGTGTTTGGAGATCAATGGGAATAACACATGCGATTACTAGCACCGCCGACTCAGAGACCGTACGGTAGGAGCTCGCAATGCGTAGTGCCCCTCTACGCTGCACTGCCGCCATTCTTTAATAATAATATAATAATGATGATGATGATGATGATGATGATGATGATGATGATGATGATGATGATGATGATGATGATGATGATGATGATGATGATGATGATGATGATGATGATGATGATGATGATGATGATGATGATGATGATGATGATGATGATGATGATGATGATGATGATGATGATGATGATGATGATGATGATGATGATGATGATGATGATGATGATGATGATGATGATGATGATGATGATGATGATGATGATGATGATGATGATGATGATGATGATGATGATGATGATGATGATGATGATGATGATGATGATGATGATGATGATGATGATGATGATGATGATGATGATGATGATGATGATGATGATGATGATGATGATGATGATGATGATGATGATGATGATGATGATGATGATGATGATGATGATGATGATGATGATGATGATGATGTACATAGTTTCGGGGTTGTTGGTAAAGTAACTTGCTATTTTCCTATTCTGCTCTAACTGAAAAAAACGTAGCTTATCACTTCCGAAGATAAAATAACGTATAAAGACAAAAACATAATTTGTCTGTACAAATTATATTTAGTATGATTTGGCATACAACCATAAGATGTATGCTCTCTCTCTCTCTCTCTCTCTCTCATCTTATAAGAGAGAGAGAGAGAGAGAGAGAGAGAGAGAGAGAGAATTTTCTCAATTAACAAAAAATAAAATGTGCAATAATCCAAAGATATTTGGAAGGTGTGTGTAGTGTCAGATTAAGCTGAAGAACAAGGATAATACCGACTAAAATGACATTTTCTTTAGGATACTAATCCCAAAGTTGGATATGGCCGTTATAATGAGCTGGCCTGGTATTAATAGATTAAGCTCACTAGTTTGAGCTGATATTTGATATAATTTAAGACGCTCTGCTAAGATTAAACTAACTGCTACGACCATTCAATGCACTCAATTTATTGATGAAAGTAAAATGATTTTCAATAAAAAACATAGCCTATGTTCTTCTCAAGATAATATAGAATCTATATTTCAAATTTCAGAACAATCGGTTCAGTAGTTTTTTTTGATTATTGTGTACAAACAAAAATATGCTTTGTCTTTATAAATTAGTATGAGTATGATAATGATATGATGTATATATATATGTATATATATTGTAACGCGGGAAATGCGTTACAATAAGGACAGAGTCCGATGTCCTATTTTATAGTATTTATGGTATCATTAAATCTCAGCGAGTAGACAGAACACTTTAGTCTTGTCTACTCGACAACATATCCCGCGAGTCGCGAGCCGCATCAAGCGGAGATGGGTGGGGAGAAAGAGTCTTCCCCTCTACGCCGTTTCGGGAGGAACACGGTCGGTGTCGGGATTGGAGAAGAATACTTATCTCTCTTACATTTCGGAGCCGAGGAGAAAAGAGCTCTCGCGTTTCAGAGCCCGAAGGCGCGAGAACTCTCGTGCATTTTGAGGATGCCGGTGCCAGGCAGCCAAGAAGCGGAGCTGCAAGAAGCCATCGAAGGCTAAAGAGCGGCGAAGGTGACCTCCATACCCGTGCACGAGGACACGTTCAGATTCCGTGTGAGAAGCAGTCCTGCAAGGGCGAGGAATCGAGAATTAGGCCGGGAACAACAACAGCTGGCGCCCAACGTTCATTTCAGCGGTTGTATTATAGCATTGTCAAGAAATTTATACAATAAACATTTAATCATTAGCCTCTAGGTAACTGACGCCTCATTATTAGAGCACCTATAACCTTTCCTCTTTTCAGGAAGACGCCAGCTCCGCAGAAAGGTAAGGTGTTATAACAATAATATAATTGGCGCCGGTGGACGGATGACCACCGAGAAGCCCCGTTATAATATATATATATATATATATATATATATATATATATATATATATATATATTTATATACATGGAGCTGATATAGGATCGGTATAGGAATCCAATGAACTATTCGTGTATTAACTACATTTAAGTTGTATTTCTTATATGTAAATGAATCAATTCGTTAAGACGCATAAGTTGTCATTTCGTTATTTCCGAAAACTGTTTTTTCCAAGTGCATTGTTCATCAAAAAATATTATTTAAAAATAGAGCGCAAATATATTTATAAGGAAGTAGTTATGGCGAAGGTTTGGAGGTTTAACGTACGTATATGATATATATATATATATAAATATATATATATCATATCTATGTTTCGTGATTTTACAAAATCTGACTCAACAAATTACAATAAAAAAGTCGCAGCATAACTAAATGAAACGATACAAGAATTTATAAAACAAAGTCTCTATTCGTTAAAAGATCTCCATCGAATTCCATATACGATATAATGACATGTTATAGATCAGATTGATACGCGCGCAATTTATATACTGATGTGGCAAAAAGACAGGAAATGAATCTGGAACACTATCATCCTCAAATAGCTCCCTACACCGATTATGGTGCTAGTAGAATGGTACCACTTTAGTTTTTATAATTTACACAACATCATAATATACGAGAACAATTTTAATTTCTACAGAATGTTGATGCAAAATTGATCATCTCAGGTTGAAATTCAACAATTTTTCAAGTTTCGTTTTACATTGATTCTAACGATTTACCAACACAATATATTTTTTCTCTAATTGCACTGCAATTATAAAATTAGAAATTCATATACAAAGAAAAAATATTGAAGCTATAGAAAATATTATATTAGATACTATTATTTCTCGATATTTTATATATACAATTATTTAAAACGTTAGACATAGCAGATATACATCGAGTGGTAAATGATGGTGGGGAAAATCAGGTTGTCCTTTACTAACCCCCAATAGTAGCAGGATATTGAATAATTTTCCTTTTTATTAATTTTTATTTTTTAGTAATAGATTTTTATTTCAGATTCTATGGTGGTGATTATAAACAAGGATTGTCATTATATAGCCATTATATAGTTATAAATATATTATTTTATGAAGACTGAAAGACTGATAAAAATATTTGTTAGTTTATATACGCAACTACTCGATAAATTTTTCTTAATGTACGTTTTCTTAGTATGTGTCACTTTTATTTTTTATATTGTAATTCACTAAAATATGAATCGAAGGAAAATAAATCAAATTTAATTTTCATTAAATTTATAGTTCGCGCGCTCGTGTGTGTGCATGTATACGGGTGTATATATGCATTATAAACATTATATAAAAGTATCAAGTAAACAAGATATTATCATCTAGACTTCTTATAATATTTTGTCGTATTTAGATAAATACATATAACATCGATTAAGATTACTGTATATTATTTAGAAACAAAATATTAATGATAGATTCGATGAATAGAAAAAAATTACACTAAAAATTAAAAAAAAGTAATTTCAATTCAGTTGGGAGCGTGGCGTAAAGAAAGCGAACAGAAAGAAAACAGAAAAAGTGATACATATAAACACACGCGCGCATGTATAAATGATGATAAACGATATAAAAATAAGAAATCTTTCTGAACAACTTCTATCGGTATCACATTTATATATTCTGAGTAAATTCTTCTATATCTGAGTCATCCAAATTCAGGAAATTCTCGTAGGCTATATATATATATATCATATGTATGCGTGACACGTGCAATTATAATAAATGGACTACAATTAGTGCATTTTATCATGGCGTATGTGGAAACTACGAAAAATGACAAGTGTGCGATGTTATTGTACAGACGAGTGACGAGATATAATGCCTTTTTTCACTGACTAGGCGAGCTTTAGAAAAACTAGCGCGCGCGCGCGCGTGTGTGTGTGCATGTGTGTTCACATTTATCATAGTGGATTTCTGAGTAAAGTTGACGTTCCATTATATATTTATCAGAATATTTTAATTGCATATATGGAAATAAACAGTATGCATTTAACGGAACTGATAATAATTTAAACTGAATGTTTTAAGAGTCAAATTAAATATATCCAAAGTTCTTTTGATAGAAATTTATTGCGACTATCAATAAAGTTAGATTTAGCAAATTCATCGTGTATATGTTTCGTCCTAAGTTACCTGCTGGGCTCATCAGCAAGATGGCAGATGACATATTCTTAGGCATACAAAGAGAAAATATTATTATTGAATAGTTATACACTAAAGAATGATATTTTACTTGTGAGAAGTAGTATGGTGGAAGATTATGAATAGGTTAATCTTGTTCGTTAAGTTTGCTAAATATAACTTTATCGAAATTCGCAACAAACCTCTATAAAAATAATTTTTGATATATTTAATTTGATTCTTAAAATATCGAATGTAAATTATCATAAATTTTATTAAATATAGATATAAGTGATTTTTATTTATTTTTGTTCATTAGTATGCATTTAATATTATTTGTTTAATACATCATAGTGCACGCGTACATCATATTTAGGCTGCGATCATATCGTATAATATATACTTTACACACACGCGCGCGCAAATAGTGATTTTCATTGATTTCATGAATATTCTGTTGGAACAATTAACATTTTCTCATTGTACATAATATATATAAGATTTTAGATTATCTTTTATCTCACTGATAATCAAATCTAGCACGATAGTGTAGGAACGGTTTTTGGGTAAAAGGTATATTCATATACTATAAGCCGGTTGCTAAATCTGTATATAGTAAGAATAAATCTTATCATATTAGTTAAGTAAACAAGTATTTCACAAAACTGTTTAACGCTATTATTGCACTGTTTAATCTAATTATTTAATTATTTCCTTTTATGCATATAGTATTTAATATTAAATAATGATTCTTTTCGAATGCCTTCATCCCTCCTTTATTGACATCATAGTTTTTTTCCTGAAGTTGAATAGTAATATTTTTCTTGATAACCACTCTACATTTACATGAGAACCGAGAGGCAAATCCAAGATCATTTTTGGGTGGGCATAAAAAATAAAATACAGACTAAAAAGGAAAAAAACATAAAGTAATTATAGGTAAAAATATTAAATCACAAATATAAATTGAGTGAAAATATAAAATATAAAGTGTACAACAATCGAATCTCGCAATTATAAATGATACATACTTTCGCGGCTCTCATTATGTAAAATATTCAGTCAGTTTGTAGAAAAAAGAAAGAAAAAACATCATTTCCTCTTTTTCGATATACTATTGAAATTTTTATTTATTCTTATAAATGTAATTCATCCCCCTCAAAACAATTCCCTCGCATGCAATGCAACTATGCAAACACTTTTTTCAATTTTCAAAACAGTTTTTATATTCGTATTCGGGAATGACCATCAGTTCCTTCTTCGATTCGGCTTTTACCATTTCTTATTATACATATAAATATTATACATATTATACAGATTATACATGGTATTTCTTCAATCGAATCAAAACAGTGTCGCCGAAGTGGTCTTTTGAGTTTGCTGAATCGCCAGAAGTCACACGGTGCTCAATCAGGCGAGTACCATGGTGACGGAACAATATTGGTTGAATTTTTGGCGAAATGTTCACGTAAAACCAATGCAGTGTGAGCTGGTGCATTATCGTGATGCAGAAACCAAAAGATGCCGTTCCACAAATCTGACCTTTTGAGACGAATAACTTTACGCAAACGACGCATAACACTCAAATAACATTCTTTGTTAATCGTTTGGTCGGTGGGAAGGAATTCATAATGCACCACACATCGATAATCGAAGAAAACAGTGAGCATAACCTTGATTTTTGAACGACTTTGGCGTGATTTTTTCGGTCTCTGCTCTCCCTTGGCACGATATTCTCTCGATTGATCGGTTGTTTCTGGATCGTAAGCGTCGACTCAAGTTTCATTTCCCGTAATTATGCGTTCCATCGTGTCCTGATAGTCCGAAAGCATTGTCTCTTTTCAGACACGAAATGTCTTTCAAAATGATGTTGACATCGGTGTTGACTGACCTATTTGAAATTCCAACAATATCAGCAAGCGCTCTGGTAGTCAATCGATGATTTTGCAGAACCAATACTTTGATTTTGTCGATGTGTAGCCCATCAGTAGATGTTCTTGGTCGTTTTTGATGTGGTTCGTCTTCAACGCGTTCTCGACTTTCTTTGAATAATTTGTGTCAATCAAAAACACTTGCTCTTGACATTGACTTCTCACTAAAGGCCTTCTGCAACATTATGAACGTTTCGACGGTCAATATTTCATTTCGCGCATAAAATTTAATGCTATTTCTTTGTTGAATAATTTCAGAAATTTTTTTTTGACATTGAAGGTCACATTAACCATGTGAGGTCATGAGTGATCGGATGGTTTTGGGTACAAAAAAAATACTAATAATAGTTGTTAATAGTTGTGTATATTATATCTTAAAGAGTTCCATTTACATATTTACGTTTTTCTTATAGATAGAGTTAACTGTAAAATTGCGTGCCGCATAGTGCACGAAGCTTGTTTCTAGTGTGAAAGAGTTCGAGAAGTGATTAGCAATTTATTGAGTAGCGTTAAATTAAATGTATTAAACGAATTTTTTCATATAATTTAGTACATTATCGTGTGAGTTTGTGTTCGAGAAGACCATGGAGATGGCGATGGGGATGTTGAATATTTTCCTTTCCTTATCGTACTTTTTGCAGTGGCATAGAATATGCTCAACCGTCATTAGTGCGTTACAGGTACTGTATTTTTTTTGTTCTTCCTTGGTGATTAGGTGGATGTGTGTTAGGTTTGTATGTCTTATCCTCAGTCTTATTATTGTTACTTGGTTTATTTCAGACATTATAAAAACCGAAAAGACAACTTTTCTTTGCTCACAAAACACCAGCGTAGCTATATGACAAATGAAGATAATAGCCTGAAATTTGGTACAGATAACTCTGACAGAACTGCCAGCTTAAAAATAAAAACATTTGTCCAAATCGATAAGCCTGGGAAGTTTGAATTGAAAAGTCTTACTCATATTTGTACATAGTAGTACTGTTTGTGCTATATATTGTATACAAAAAGTTTCTATTAAATCTTGAATCATTACTAATATATATACACACATATCCATATATATATACACACATATCCATATATATATATATATATATATATATCGTTCGAACGAAGTGTATTATCTCATGTTTATATCTATCATTAAACGAGGTTCAATAGATTAAGCACACGCTGGATGTAAATAAAAAGAATGACAGCTGCGATACGTGCATGGTCTATGTAATATACAAAAAAAGATACACTTTCAAAATACACCCACCCCCGATGGGGATGATAATTTATTCATTTATTTTTTTGTGGCGTTGATTACGAATATCGTAGTGACTTTTGATCGAAATTTAATTTTCATAACGAAAGCCATAAAAATGATAGTTTTTCGAACTTATCTCGAAAAAGAAGACAAATTTCAAACATCATTGAATATATGATTGAAACACATTTTTATTATTCGATACACGTTTTCTCTATAAGTCCTATTTATCCGGAATAAATTGCATAAGTATAAGTAGAAAACGAATTCAGCCGAACCACCGCCGATGCAGTGCGGGGGACCCTTGAAACACGCATGCGTCAATTTTTTTCGGACAAATGTCGGTCTGTGAAAAAAATCTATAGAACAAAAAAAGTATTTTCATGAAAACTTCATCTTTTGTTTAAATTTTTTTTGAAAATTTTTTGTATTATACAAGATAAATTCGGAAAACCCAATAGGTTTTATGGCATTCTTATAGATTTTAACATGAAAAATCAATTTCCAAAAAAAGACATAATAATATTCGTAAAAAGCAGTCCAAACAGCATTGGTTTACAAATTTTCAATAAAATCAGACGAGGGAAATAATTAACTCATAAATATTTTTATCGAACTTACAGCCCTATATTATAATGAGTCAGACTATCCTTGTTTATAAAAATCCACGTAGAATTTGAAATACAAATATAATATGATAATAAGTACACTGCAAGAAAAAATACGGTGAATAAAAGACGATTTGAATGCCCCTATAATTGCATCAATTTATTTTCCAATTTGTCTACGGAGGTGATTATAAACAAGGATAGCCTGTCATTATAATAGGATTGTAAAAGCATAGTAAAGCTGATAACAATTTTTTCCATTCTAACCTGCGAAGCGTACCTCCGCCGCTTAATTCCATTTCTAATGAGGAAAAATATAATCCTTTACCCCTTGATTGAGACGGTTGTCTTTACCAACTACGTTAGAAGAGCCACAGCTCTCTGTTTCACCTCGGGCCGTAAACCTGTCGTTTCGTAAATAAAGTCTTTACGTACTCGGTGAGAAATCTACTATATTAGTTCGTTAAAAAACAGTCGAAATAAGTATTATTAATTTTTTTTAGATATACAGAAGGGATTAACCGAATACAGTCAGACCTCGCCTACGTTTCAGCTGACCTTGAGATGGAAGCGACGAATTTTTTTCAAGAAATATTATACTTGTGTCAAAAAATGCATAGAACATTTGCTTGAAATATTTGTTCCAACATTCTGTGTTTCCTGTGATAAATTTGAATAACCGCCATTTTTATGGGTTTCCCCATATGAAATAGTCCATTTCCACCAAAAGCCACTGCCATATTTATTAACACCTCGTAATAAGTATAAATTTTCATAAAAATCTGGGTAGTGTGCTTTTCGAAAGTCTAATCTAAAAAACTATTAAATTAATATAAAATAATATAGATTGAATGTGCAAATGTAAATTGTATATAATATTTATAACCTTTTTGAGATCCACGCATGGTCCGCATGCGTGGATATATAAAATAGAACATAAAGGATCGCGAATAAATTTTAATGTAATATATTCGTGTTAACAATATATATATATATATATATATATATATATATATATATATATATATATAATTATAACACAATATATTAATAATAACACAAATATTATTTAATCGGCGATATTAACTTTTGGGTGTGCGTATGAATCGTTTTGAGCATCCTGTACATGAAGGTTACCGGCGTAATGGTTTCTTTGAATGCTCTCTATTTAGATTAACACCAAGATGCGTCATCCAATAAAAGAGCGATTTATAATATCATGGCGTTGCATTATATACATAGTGTATAGAACGAAGCTTAGAGTCATCGTTGCTCGTTTACATTTACACGATGCGCATATACACACACACACACACACACACACACACACACACACACACACACACACACACACACACACACACACACACACACACACACACACACACACATATATATGAGCATAAGTCAAGCGTAATTTTTTTTTGCTCGTAAAAAAATAGAATCTATTTTTTTTTTTAACTCGATAAGATAATCCGCATATTGCTCTAGAGGGTATAATCTAAAAATCTCGTGCTAGACACAGAATGTAACTCATCTTACATGTGTACCAAATTGAGAAGATTAAGTTAAAAATTATTTATTATATTTCAATTGCTATATACTTATTATTTACGCTTACGATATTCATTTTCCTAAATTTTTTCATCGTTTGAATTTATATACTACATAGCCTTTATATATTAGACTTCGATGATTATTTTACATTTTATTCACGTTTTATTGACTCTAATTGTTATATAGGCCAGAACAAAGTCGTATAGTGACAAGATATAATCTTGCACGTAAAAAAATTGCATACCAGTGACTTTTTTTTTATTTCTTTTTGACATCAAATTTTCTTTTTGCTCTTAATTATTATTCATACTTGATTTCAATGTTAGGGCAGTTATTATTTTACAATAACACTAGATTTTTAATGAAAATCTTTAAACAATATTAATAAATTAAACTGATTTAATAATTTCTCCACGGTACTTGTATTGTATTGTATACAATAATTTATTAAATTAATTATATATTATAACGAATTTAAATAGCGTTATAAAAATAACATTTTATACTAATAAGTTTTAGATTTTTAATTAGTTTAGTAAACGTTATAAATCTTATAAATCTATTTTCTTATTCGTTTTGATTAAAAATATTTTATGTATTTGAATTATATAATAAAATTTTACTCTTATCTTCATTATTATAATGATCAGTATTATTAGTTTTATAATAATCTCATATTTTGGTTTTCAAATATTTAATAATAAATTTATAAATCGAAAAATTCGGTATTATAAAGTTAAAAAATGAATTTTACTATTTTTATTTAACATAATGACTTTTATACTGCGTATAAAATGTTATATTATTCATATTATTTAATGTTTTATTTATCACAACCATTAATTTTACTATAATTATTATGATATAAAAGGTATATAATAAGAACACAATACGACATATGAAATTGAACAAACATTTAAGATTATATATAATTAACAATAAATAAAAAATAGATGCTTTCTCAAAAAAATTTATACCGTTCTATTTAAAAAATTAAGGAAGATATATTTTATATATATATATATATATATATATATATATATATATATATATATATAAAATATAATATATAGTCTTTAACAGTAAACGGATCTAAAATTAAATAAACTATGATTTTCTTTTTAAAACAAAGGATAAAATTAAAATCAACATTAAAACGAAAATTTTTACGCGCACGTATATATACAGCAAGTCTGATGCGAAGACACCGCACTGTATACCATCGGACTTTTGTCTCGTCTTATATATTAATTCTTCGCGTTCAACAGCAGCAGCAGCAGCAGCAGCAGCTGCAACGGGTGGTGCACACTGGTGGAGATCCCTAGAGTCAAAGTGGGGGCAGCCGTATAAATACCGAAACGCCACCGAGACGTGTTTACCAGTTCAACGCGTTCAGGCCCAGGGTGAAGGTTGCGCTACGCACATATAAATATAGATATATCGGCACTTTCGAGTTTACGTGCCGAAGTTCTCTGTACATATAATATTGACATAAGCATACATATACGTACCAAAGTGAGTTTACTTTTTGCTGTTGTTATTGTTGTTGTTGTTGTTGTTGTTGTTGTTGTTGTTGTTGTTGTTGTTTATGTTGCTGCTGCTGCTGTTGCTTGCTTGTTTGTTTGTTTGTTTGTTTGTTTTGACTCTTTTATTGTTATACGTTGACAAATAAAAATTTCTATTACTGTCAGGTAAATATTTTCTCGTTTTGTAGCATATATATAAGTAAACCATTTTCTGAAAATTAAAAAACTATTCACTAGATTTAAGATGTGAATCCATTTGATTTGAATAAACTTTTTTCTCTGCTGAGTAAATCTTTTCTGAATTTAAAAAAAGAATTTAATTATTTAAAATACAGAACGAGAAAATATTGTTACTCGATACATAGAATTCTGTTTAGTTTTAGATTATACACTTTTTGCTTTTCTCTACCTCTTTTCCGCGATATATTAAAATCAGTTAAAAGTAAATATATCGGGATATATATATATATTTACATATTTACATATTTATAGTAAATATGTGATTTCGTGACTTTTTACATACACAATACGCGAATGCAACATAGATTTATCTATATATTAGATAGTATAGCTTAAGAAATTGTTGCGCAAAATATTCATACTTTATACGATAAACAAAGAAATAATGTGTAACATCTGTTACAACATTAGATTGATTGTTATTCGTCTATTTATGTTTAATCTTGTAATCATAAGTATAGCATAATAATTTCTGCTTTTGGTATAGTGTAATATATGATTTTTTAATAACACTCGCCTTTCATCCCTGACATTATTTGATTTATTAACCTCCTTTTCAAATTGATACAGTTCTGTTCCATATTACACGCATCTATATTTTATATAGGCTTCGCCTATTATAAATGCAAAAAAAATAGAGGGGAGATTTTTATTTAGTATAAAATTAAAAATTTCACAAGTCAATTGCCCATTGGATATATTTTTCAGTCTGTTGCAATTCCTTCCGTTCTCGGAAAACGTTGCATAGAAAGTCGAATTACCGCGGTACGATTATTATTTGCGCAAGAAATATAATTATCGGAGAAATCCTTTAATCAAATATGAGAAGAGACGGAGTGAAATAAGAAAATATTTTGCATCGTGGAATCGCGATTCTTTGGCTTTGTAAGAATGTCGCAAAGAACGTGTACGCGTAAATAACGGATACCTTTGTATAGCTAATATATACGCATTTGCACGGAAAATAGCTCTATAAAATCAATGCTAATATATACTGTCTTAATATATCGATGTGATTTTCCAGTAGAGAGAGAGAGAGAGAGAGAGAGAGAGAGAGAGAGAGAAGAAAAGATTTAATCATCTTTATATTATATATATATATATATATATATATATATATATATATATATATATATATATATATATAGTATCCAGTGCTGATAAAATAATCTATTCGAAAATGTATGCATATTCTAACTAATCATCATAGTATATTCTAACTAATGCTCGAATATCTGTTATAGACCTATCTTCGTTAGTCATCTTATACACATCGTTCATTAATAATTTATGCAGTGTTGAGAAAATTATACGTTATTTGACTTTTTAATATATAATTAATTCTTATAATTATGACTTTCAATCGCTTGCTCAACTATATTAATAAGTATACTTGGAAACTATATATTTTAATTGTATACTAATAATAAGTAATTGTGCGGAGTCGATGGACTGTAATAGGTAATTTATTTTCAACGCCTTCGCTTTTTACGACGGGTAAAATCGCGCGCGCGCGCGCGCGGAAGAAAGAAAGCGAGACAAAAAAAGAAAAAGTAACGTGAATTGATATTTTATTTTTATATTAAGTGTACACCGCGTAAGCTAACTTAATGCAAAGCCGGGATTTAAGGCGAGTGTGAATCATTTTTTCTGCATTGTGCTTCACATCGTAGTCATAATAATATATTTTTCTGCTTTCGTCCCGAGCCGCGGATTCTTATATGGTAATTCTTTTGTTAATTGTCAACCAGGAACTGGTTGGGCAGATTTGTCATTCGAATCGAGTTGGCGGCGAATGATAAAATATTGGCCAAATATGGTGAGCGTGCTAGGATAATGAAAAAGAATAGCCGAATGAACAGTTGCCAATTGTATAGAAGTAATAATTTAACGTTGAAGGATATATAAGTGACTCAGTTGTGCGACAGATAATTTTATTTATTTGTTTATAATAAATTAGTTTTAAAAAAAAAAGTTTTAGAAGGCAACTTATAATACGCTTAAAATTGTATCAACATCTTATTGTATCGTTTCAACATATTTATATTTAATAAATTACGTATATACAAAATAACAAAATCTAAGCTAATAAAAAGTATATTTTAAGTTTTTATTGTCCAAATCAAATTATTTACACATGACATTTATGATATATTTTTTACAATTTTCATTTAGAAAATTCAACTATACTTTAAAAATTTTAAATTACATTTAACTTATTATTATTGCTCTTTTTCTTGTTGTTTTTATTGTTGTTACGATTGTTAAAGATAGCGTTCGTACAGTGGTTGTATTATTTTGGTTATTCTGTGGCCTAAACCCAAAAGATAAAAGTCTCGCTGATAGAAATGCTCTGTGGGGACATACTTCATTGCCGAATTCAAACGAAAAAGATATTGTAGTATATATGTAAAATCAAACGCGCACGCGTATGTGTGTGTTTGTTTGTTTGTTTGATGGTTGGTTTTTTTGTGTATGTATATATAATTGATTTGACAGATTTTTCAGTTGCACAGTAAAGCATTTATATTTCTGATTCATCATAACAATACTGAACGAACGCTTTCAATTCAAATTCAAATATATATATATAGTATAATATAAGGCGCAAAATAACATTCATGGATATACACAAGTTCAAATAGTTGATTATTCGACTCTAGCTAAAATTGTGTAAGAACTTTTTTTTATATATGTATTTATTATTACGCGCCTACTAAAGAGTCCCAGTGTATAATATACTTATGTATATATTTTGGATGAAAAGTTTACGTGATACAGTTTTTATTCTGTACTACAATTTTAGGCAGGCTAGTCTTATTGTAATTATTCCATTAGTCGAGCTTATTGACTGTTTAAAAATTATCATTAGATTGAATTTTTTAGTTTTTACAAAATTCACATATTACACACACACAGGCGCGCGCGCGCGCGTGTGTGTGTGTGTACGAGATAAATTACATATAATGAAGAATTCGTAAGAATAAGCGATACCGCAAATTTATAGCTTTCTATTTCAGTAAAGCGATAATTAAAAACTGAATACATTCATGAATGCTTAATATAGAAATGATGTCTTTTTATATTCTCACTTCTGTTTCAATAAAAATTGTATTGATCTAACTGTATAATTATTTTAAAAAATCATTAGTTTTATTTACTAATTATTAGTACAAGTAACCTTGTACGTTCGACCAAGTATATATCCATATTGATGTGGATCTGCCTGAGGATCAAAGTCAGAACATATTGTATTTATATTAAAAATCATTGTCCCATGATGTTAGATTTCAAGCCACATAATATGTTTCTGATTTTGATGTTCAGTACTAAATGAAAGTTTGTAATTTTTCCGACCTGTTCCCATATATCTACATGGATATCTCTCTACTTTCTCGAATTATTAATGATTAAATGTAATTGAATTTCTGCTTTTCATACTTATAATACGATGTATTTAATAAAGTTATAGAATCAATATGAGTTATAGTCAATCATTATAAATATCTTCGTATTTATTAATGATTTTTTCATTTATGTATATTATATTCATTATTCAATATGAATTTCTAGAATAATCATTTTGAAGAGTAGGAAATTGAAATTGAACAACTTCTACATAATTATTTATATATAGGCATATTGTAGATTAATATATTTTTTTAAAACCTATAATAATAAAACGATATTACACCAAAAGTTACTCATAATTTCAAAACATTGTTGTTTTATATAAAGAAGCTACGTAATTCTTGCATTTCTCTCCTCGTATTATGTAATTATATAAAACATTTTCTTATATACTTAACAAATATTGTACGCTTTCAAATAATTAAATAATAGAAATTATTCTTTAGTACATATGCCTAAGACGTTGAACATGAAATTATGCAAGCAGTAATAATTAATGAAAAACGTATAATATTAGATAGTATTATATATATATAGTATAGTATAGTATATATATATATATATATATATATATATATATATATATATATATATATAATTGATAACATAATATATGTAATTTCAATCAACTTTTATATATATGTTCACTGAAAAAAATCTAATATCACATCAATATTTACTTGTTTTGTACCAAGTAAATCATTTTCGTATATTAAGAAAGTTTTCACTAGAATTAAGAAGACGTGGTTTGATTTAAGTGAACTCTTCTTGCCTCAAGTAATTACTTTCTTCATTGATGAAGATACTTTCTCAATTGAAGAAAATAATTTAGTTGGTACAAAACAAGAAAATATTTACTTGATAACACACAATGTTTTTCAGTGCATGTAATAAGAAATTATGAAATATCGATGAATAGATGAAATGATATAATTTCATTCTCTCGATTTAATTATCCTTTATAAATAATTTATATATATATATATATATATATATATATATATATATATATTTCACGTTTCTCTTTCAGAAATGCGAGCGTACACGCTGTGGGCGTTATTGGCAGGATGTGTCGCTCTTGCGGCCGCTCATTCCTACCACCTAGGCGCATGCCCAATTGTCGAGCCGATGCCCGGTTTTCAAATGAATAGGGTAATTACCAGCATTATTTAGCTTCTTATAAGCTCTGTCGTTCGCCTCGTTTATTTAGAAAGGGGAAAAAAGCAAACGCCTATCATCTATGTGATCAATATAAATATGTAGACATAAATAATGAAATAGTTATGTATACATCTGCTTGGTGAAATTAATAAATTTAAATAAAGTACTTGAGTAGTCTTTTCCGGCCATTAAGTTATGTTATTATAAGACATTTACTTGATAAAATGTATGCGATGAAAAAATCCTTTTGGCTCATTAGAAGAAAAATAAGACGGCAATATAATTTTATAACTAAATTGAGAAACAAAACTATTTGGTTACGCATCGCCCAAGATCGCCTGCGGGGCTCGCTAGTAAGTTGACAGGTGGTCTAATCTCGGACCTACGATGCTTGTTCAAGAAGTAAAGAAGTTGTTGAATAGTTGTTAAATATTGCACGGACATGACTGATCAAACGTTCTCTATTTCACGACTCTTATAAAAGAATAATGTTTAGCGATTTTCATAATGCACAAAATAGTCTGTTCTCAGTTTAATTATAAAACTATTGTCATTTTTACTTTTCTTCCAAGGCAGAAAGATTTTTTCTCGCATACTTTTTATAAAGTAAAAGTCTTATAATATGGCTTCGTCGCTGGAAGACAGGTCGATGTAAAGCATCGTTCTTGTTGAAACTACTCAAGTGTTAAAAAAAAAAAATAGACATTACCTCATCTTTAGTCAATATAGACTCTTCATATTTTATTTCAGATTTATATTTTCACAGAATATTACAATTTATCGATTATCGTATTAGAGATTTCTGAATTATATAAGTTTGCGCATATGTACTCGGGTAGATACCTATTTAGTGTGGTATGTAACATAAAAGTATGGGATTATCGCGGATATAGACTCACAGTGTACACAGTAGCATAGCACCGTTTTACAGATAGCAAAAGTCAAATTTTTTGCGCGTACATACATACTAGTTTAGAAAAATAGCGTTTTCGCGATTTCGCGATACGCAAGTGCGCTAACTGGGCGATTTCTGTACATAAAAAAGTACATACTTATATATACATGTATAATTAAATGCGTCTCTTTTTTTTCTATAAAGTTTCTTGGAAATTGGTACGTAATCCAGAAAACGTCGACGGCCAGTAAATGCATCACGTATAATTACACCCGAGGAGATGAACCTGGGGAATACGTTATCACGCAAGATTCCGATATACCTATCTTGGGTAAGATACACACGTATGCTTAATAATAACAGTAGAAAAATCAACGTAAATTACAAATAAAAATTTTATATATTATTTTTTATTTAGCCTATGAATTACGGGATTTTATTTGGCCTTTCGATTTAATTTTATAAGTAGAGCGTAACTTAATCAATTTGTATAAGTATTTCATTTTAAATTTACCAGGCACATTTAACATTTATAAAATGGACTTTTTTTATAACTATCGTTAAGAAAATATTGCAATTCGTTATTGAATAATATCTTTCGAACTCACCAATTCAGTTTCTTTATTAATATGGCAAATAGAAATATTCAAATGCTTTTAGAAAAATATAGTTTTTAAACGTCTCTTCATTAGGATAACTTTTGATTATTTTACCAGTATTTTAGAAACAATTATGTAGATTAAAACTTATGGAACAACGTGTACACGTGCGCGCGCGCGCACACACACACACACACAAGTATTATATAATTCTAAAAAAATGAACTTCATTTTTAAACAAGCTCAGATTCAAGTGCGAAGTTATAATAAAATGGGCCAAGAAAATGAGACTGCAATTCGGATATATTGTCCGAGTATAAAAGCCTAGATAAAATAATGAGAATCTATAATCGGACATTTAATTTTCCAATAATCATAAGAATTATACTTCATCGGTGCAAAACAATTTCTTTGCATAAGCTTTGAGAGGTCCCAGCTTTTCTCATTTGCCAAACGTTTTGCTAAACGTGATATGAATCGGGATGTTTATGTATATAGTAAAGTCTTGCAATATTTAAGCACAGACAAAGTCTGATAGGATTCGACAATGTCACTGCAATTTTTAGATAATGTTTATTCGTAGCTCATTTCTATATGATATATTCGAGAAATGTTATGTTTTTTTTTTCATTATCTTAATTAAATTTGCGAGATTTTGTCAGTCTTTGCTAAATATTTTTTAACAATTAATTAATTTGAGTAATTATTATATAACTTTGATAAATTTTTGCCAGACTTTTCACAACTTTGGTAAACACATTGTCAGACTCTGCTATGGATATCCCAATTTGACATGTTTGACAATGCTTGGAACAGTTTTGCGATGTTTGACGGAGGCTCGTCTTTTTTCAATAGAAATTTATTTCCACCAAGAAACCGTTCATATATCCGTATCAATTTTATCAATTTTAAACGTCATCGTAAGTTGCACGAGGAAGTAAAGACGATAAAACATCGTTTATAGTCGCTGTATTGCGCTCGCGATAGAGTAAAAATATTTTCAAAACAAGTATAATGTTTATGTAATTATTAATTCTCATCATTTTGAAAATTGCAGCTTTTATATTTATTTAAGAATCTTAATTTTTCTATTATCGAAGTATATATACTGGTCCCATTTTTTATCCTACTCAATTCTTGGACACACACACACACACACACACACACACACACACACACACACACACACACACACACACACATACTTTTTTATGAGATTTCAATAAACACGATAGTATGTAGAACAATATTTTAGTTCTTCATTATTATGTGCTTAATGAAATCATATACATATATACCGATTGAGCTTTGAATAAATAATACGTACATTTTTATATTTTGATATGTACCAAACTGTGACAAAGAAGTATGCCAATTATAAAGGTCGCAACGAGGATCTAGAAGCTACTTAATGTTTTTATAGAACCAGTAGAGAAAATATATAAGTACCATAAAGCAATAATAGTCTTAACCTCTGTACTTGTACGATATATAGAGAAAGAGAAAGAAAAGAGAGGGGGAGGGGGAGAATGCGAGCGGATGAATGAAGGGGGAGAGAAAGAGACGGGCAGACATTGACAGAGATTGAGAGGCCTGTAAAATGAAGTATCGTGATGAATTGCGCGCTCCCTTTCATGAATCGTGCGCTCCTCTGCGTCATTCTCTTACGTATGGTATATCCCTCATACATTATACAGCTGTGGCGCGGATAGACCGCATGACATATATTCTAGATATATATACGACATTGTCTATATATATATATATATATATATATATATATATATATATATATATATATATGTATGTATTTATTTATTATATATTTATACTTTTCAGGTCTGACTTCGCTGAAGCACGAGTACCATTACACGGGCTCACTGAGCGTGGCCGAGCCGAGCGTACCTGCCCGTATGACCGTGCGCTTCCCCCTCAGTAAGTATATAACTATATCTATAATATATATAAAAAATGAGGGACGGTCCGCGCATAATGCGTCTTTTATTATATACGACCGCGCGAAGGGCGTTGTTGTGGACCGCATCTTTTTCCTTTTTTTTTTTGTTTTCTTCTCGCTTTTGACCAAGTAGATGATGTATGCACGTTCATCTGTACAGTTCATTCTCGGTTCATTCCCGATCTTTGTCCGCCTCTTAAAGTCATACGCGCGGCTTATTTCGAGAATTTTACGAGTCGTGCCACGCGCGGTCGAGTTATACATATACATATATATATACATATATATATATATATATATATATGTGTATATATATATATATATTGTATATATATATATATATATATATATATATATATATATATATATATATATAATATCTCCTTTGTCCGACTCAGCGCGCCCCGATCGTATATTTTAGGCACGCTGTCCGCGGGTGAAAGTTAATTGAACCGCGCGTTTTTACGGAATTTTCCTGCTCGTTGCTGGCTGTTTCCATATAACAATTTCAAGGATGCTGGTGCACCGAGAGCCGTATAATACGGATTCGTAGTATATTTAACCAAGGCAATTGTCTCGGTTACTTCAGAAAAGAGTTTTAAACCGAAAGGCCGACATTATAAATTTTTCCCCAAGCTGAAAGGTTGACTTTTACAATGAAATCATTTGATAAAATAAACAATTTGTATGCTTTTGATAGCTTGTTAGGTGCTTATATAGGATAGTAAGTAATCTCAATTGTAAAATATTTTCTGAACTATTTGAATTCCGGCACGAAGGTACTATTGAATTTTAGTTCTAATTGTTTAATAAAAGTACACCGATAAATATATAGACATCATACATAATACAAATCTATGATGTACATTAATCAATTTCGAGAAATAAAAGAATCAACTCGGAAATAACAGTTTAATAGAAACAGGCAAATAACGTAGTAAAAGTTGTTACTTCTTATTACTTTTAATAATGTTTAATCTTCCTTTTAATCTCTTTTATATAAATTACAAAAGATACTATAAGAGATAGATAAGTATTTAATTCAAATACATATATATTTAGCGAATGATGATTCTAATGAAGTTTTTGTTTTGTGAAAATTCACATAATGTTAATTGTTGCCAAAAAATTATTAATCTAGTATCAATGTTTTCAAAAACTATTTTTAATTGCAATACTTGCATAATAAACATTTTTAATAAATAATTTACATATTATTTTAAATAGTATTATATTTTTAATAAATTATTACCCCATCTTACACGTGATGAATATATATATATATATATATATATATATATATATATATATATATATATAATATTGAAAAAACATTGCACAAAATGTCCACACTTTTTTTGTCATATTATTATTTTTTCATATAATTATTTTTTCTTTTACACATTTAATCATAATTTAGTACATGCAGAATAGATTTAAAAGTTTGATCTTAAAATTGTTTAAACATAACGAAGGCAATTGTATATTTGAGAATTTTGCAAGGAATTCGTGATGATAATACGATATTTCAAAAATTGAGAAGATGATTTTGTTGTATGCAGTAAATAATTTTCTTCCATTGTACCGAGAGAGTGGCTTTCTTAAATTAAAAAAGTATATACTAGATGCAGATAGATATATAATCGATACATGTACAGTTTGCTACAAAATTATCCCATTATTCACAATAATAATATAAAAAAGTTAACGATTTTGGGGGGGGGGTACAAAAAGCAATTTCTTTTTACAGCATACTTTTGACTATAATTGTTTTCTTAATGTTCTAACTTGCATAAGATAACATTAGGGCTCTTCAATTGTTTACAAGCTTATTTTTCATTCTTGTAAAGAATTCATTTTTCCTTTTAAATGAATACAAAAGCGCAGTAAAACTTTTTATTTAAAAAGTAATAAAAAATGACTTAAGAAAGTAATAAT
This sequence comes from Sycobia sp. Sy_11, assembly GCA_018907035.1. Taxonomy (NCBI): domain Eukaryota; kingdom Metazoa; phylum Arthropoda; class Insecta; order Hymenoptera; family Epichrysomallidae; genus Sycobia; species Sycobia sp. Sy_11. Next base: position 238,728 of record JACCIC010000187.1, read on the forward strand.
GTATTATGTCGTTATTCAAAAAGAGAATTATATTGGATAAAAGCCAGCTTATATAAATATTTAATTATTTGATGGTTCATACATATCCTACTACTATGTTATAATGGCCTTGGAAATATTTTGGTAATGTTTTCCGATTGTAATAAAGAAAATTTTGAAGCTACTTTAAAGTGTTATATAGGTTCTATAACAAATAGGGATGTATCGAATAATTCAACGCCAATGTTTCGGGTATTAGAAAAAATAAAGTAGGAAATGTTAACTTTTTATGTTAAACGCAAGGCTTATTTTAGCTATTTTAAAAACTAGGAATTTTTGTAACTTTTTGAGACAGTTCAGTTGCCTACAATATCTTAGTAATTCAGATATTTTTGTATTGAACGCAGCTTTAAAACTTCTGGATCTTTTTATAGATTATTTAATGCAACTTATTATATATTTAATGTTAACAAACAAAAAGAATTTTCTAGTGTTTTTTTTAATTGGTGAAAAATAGATACAGTATTTAAATTTAGGCGTGATCAAACCATTTTAAGTCATAAAACAGTTATGGCCGCGTCTTTTACATTTTATATGATGTTATGAAAAAAAAAATTGACAATTTAAGAAAATCTTCCATCTTGTAAGCTACAAAACAAATAAAATAGCAGTTTTCAAAAAGTTTAAATACTTCCTGGATTGGCTGACATATAAGTAATATATAGTAAATAAAAATATATGTATCTAAAAAATTTAAAATACAGGCGATTGAAAAACCATAAACATTATAAGCAGCGTCCTTGTAATTTGAAAATTAAAAAAAAATCGTATATACGGACGTTCGCAAACTAGACTCTTCGCACATACGTGCATGCAAAAAAAAAAAAAAAACATAAATAAAACACCCAACGAAATTTCAGGTATAGCCGGGAGCGCCTCCCACGTGGTCTTCGCGACGGACTACGAGAACTACGCCGGTGTATTCACCTGCCAGAAGCTCGCGTTCGCCCATCGCCAGTCCACCACCATTCTGTCGCGCACCCGCGACCTCGACAAGGTCTTCGTCGACAAGCTGCGCCAGAAGCTGACCGCCTTCGGCGTCGATCCCTTCGACCTCAGCATAATCGCCCAGACGAACTGCCCGCGCGGCAACAACAGCCTCGACGTCAACGTCGATCCCCACACGTTCACCGCCGAGAATCTCGGCAGCGTCGTGCGCAAGGCAGGCGAGAAGATCGGCGACGGCGTCGAGTGGATCGGCGAGCAGGGCAGCAAGGTCTATCACAAGATCGCGGGCGGCGAGTCGCACGCGGACGTGGCGCCGGTCAAGCCGCTCGAGACCAGTCCGCCGCGCCGTCACGAGCAGGCGCCGAGCGATCACGGGGCCGTCCCCGCCGCCGGCAAGTACGAGAACAACGAGGTCGAGTGGATTCCGTAAAGCGCGCTAGGCCCGCACGGGGCTCGATATTTATTGTCGCGTATATATGCGTTACAATATTTGTACATACAATGGTCGATTTTTAGAGATATATATGTACATGCAATTCCGCACGACGGAAGAAAGTGCCGAAGACCAGCGTTTAATTCGTTGAAAGATATGCTCTCTTTTTGATTTTTTTGATACTCGTGAATTTTTTCCTTCAACTTTTTTTAATATACCTTTTTTGTGATTATATACGTAGGATATAAATTTCAACCTGTTATAAACCAGAACTTTGGGCATTTAGAACGAAGGCATTAAAAATATCTGTTTGTATAACTCGGAAATAAATACTCGTTAGAAATTTTCGTTTTGCTATTTTGACATTGTGGATGGAAAGTTGGTACTACGCAGTTTCGTGTACATCCATTTCTAGGTTTTAAATATTTAAATATCGTCTTCGGTTTTTTTTTTTATTTAAAAGGTATGTAATTGAGTAAAGCCAATTTGAATTAGTGATTTAATGAATAAGCATTGTGTTGAATTGACAATTATATATATTTAGAGTGGATAAAATATTTACTTAATTACTTTCAGTTAAATATTTTAATAAAATATGCGAACAATGGCTGTAAGCTTAAAAATTGAATAGGTGAAAATTTTTATTGTAAATCTTCAGTATTTTGCCTTTTTTTTAACGAAGCGATTGGATAGCATTAAACTAAAAAATAAGTTTTATGCGTATATGATGTGAAATCCACACAGTAAACCAGATCAACGTGATTATTAATTTATATACAGCTTGCTTTACAAATATATTTTACCTATTTTAGTGAAAAATTTAGATTAAATTGTAACGAACAAATTTAATTATGTATTCATTTTTATAGCTATAAGATTTATAATAAATGACGCTATGTAAGCCAATAAAAATGTTTCTTTATTTCTGTAAATGTAAAATCATGAATCGAATTATCTTCTAAGTAATCGTATTTGTACGATCAAAGTAAAAATTATTACATTCATTCGTGCTAAACAATTGATGTTTCAGTTTTTTTTGCAATTACTACCACCTAACAATTAAGATTAAATAATAAAATTCTGACATTGATTATTGAATAATTAATTTAAGAGTATAATTTTATTCAACATAAGATTATTTACTGTCTATGAATTTTATTTATTTCAATTTTTCAATTTTCTTAGCTTCAAAAAGAAATATTACAGTGGTCAACTATTTACCATTTAATGATCCTCCATTGATAGAAAAACATAAATAGTTTTTTGAAAATTTGAAATTTAGACATTACGCAGTTCATTTGAATTATTGTGCTTCACTTTAGATTGCATTTAATGGGCGTTATTATACATGTACGCTCTCTTATGCATCAGTTAGTAAAACTACCAAAATTTACAAAAAACTTATTACCATCTACTTTGCAGATTTTTTGTTTTTAATATTAACATTATAAAGCGCTCGGTTAGCCGTATACAGCGTGAGCAGCGCCCGCCCGTCGGTCCGTCCGCGCGATCATAAACAAACTCGAGCTAGGCTTGATTCCCGGAACTCGCGGCATCCGCCGGCCGGTGAGATTTCGAAGTGCAAGGGAAAAAAGAAGATTTTTTGTTTCAAGTTAGTGCAGCCTGGCTGTTAGAACCGTACGGACTTTCGCTCATTCGTTCAATTCCATTACTTTGACACGCGTTCGTTGCCGATAAAATTCCGCCAGCCAACCTGTCGGCCAGGTCTAGTTGCAGGAACGGCGCGGGCGCCCGAACGTTCACCCCGGCGTAGAGCTGGCTAGGGCGACGCCGTGCGCGTATCTCTGCCGGTGATTACGCGTCCACGTCTCGCGTGCAAGGAGGCCATCTGCCACGACGGGAGACGCCTCCCCCAGTGGACTGGAGTCAGTGACGCGGCCCGTTTATCGTCAGTTGCACGTCCCGCGTGCGACGCGATCGAGCTGGCCGTCGGCAGACGAGGAGCCCGCCGGCACTTCGAGAGGCGCGTGCGTGTGCGATAAAGAGAGGGCAGGATTCGCGTTGCGTTTCTCGAACGCGAGAACATTTTTACCATTCTTTATTTTACTGCCCTGTCCGTTACTTATTCGCGCGATCCCCGACACCCCGTCCGGCTTGCTTCGTCTTTCGTCTGTCGGAACCGAGTACGCTCAGTACGGAGCCCGCAGTTTTGGCGGGCGCGACGGAGTAGGAGTTCGCCGCGCGTTTCAGCCTGAGCTAGTGCTCAAAAGGCGAGAGCCAGGTTACCAAGCGGACATCGCGCAGCATTTCTGACAAGGGTTTGCGCGCTTCACGTGCACGGGGATATTGGCCCGTCGGCGCTAGACAAGGCAATGCAACGGTCTCACAAACGTACATTCAGCTTTTTAAGATCATAAAGATTTGAACATTTCTATAAGAACGTATACTTTTCTTTCTCTTAGAATGAACTAGTAATTCAACAAATGGCGTCTGAAATCAACGCCTCTTTCTATTCTATATTTACGTGTATATATATATATATATATATATATATATATATATATATATATATATATATAAATATGTATATTATATACAATTTGAAGAACAATTATTGATATTTCGTTCAAATGAAAAAAGGTTAATTGATAAATCAACATTGAATTGGTCTGAATCATTGAGATAGGGATTCTTTCTTGATTTTGGAAAATGTAAGTTGAAAATGTAAATGTATCAAATCTATGCTCGAAAAAGTCACAGAACCCGTTACATACTCAAATTTGAAGAACATGTAGTTCGAATTTGTATTTTAATGCTTCATTTTACAAAAAGGAGGCAATATCGCAACTTTTTTTTTACATTTAAAGTATATGTTGTTTTCTTTTTCGAATTATTTAAGTAAATCTATTTTTCACTAGTAATGGTTTGGTTATATTTTAAATGAGGGGCGTTCTGCGATATCACAAAAACTTTTTACATAGTCAAGTATATATAAATATATATGAGTACCAATTCGCGTAAGTTTCTAAATTATTACTTATTATTATTCAATACAAAATTTGCTTATGAAAAATGTATTTATGCACTCACGTATTTATAACATGGGAATACAGTAGTATTAAAATATAATATAATTAAAAAATTATTTCGACGTGTACTTGCAGGCCAATCTTTAAAACGTTTAGGTTAATTTAAATTGTTAAAAAATATTCAGAAAGTATCTTTTTCATAATAGTACGAAAATTAACTAAACTTTGCTGTCTATCGAAAGAATTAAAGTTAGTTAATTTTAGATTGAATAATTTAATATATTTTTATCAACGTAAGTGCTTTATTTTATCAAAGAAACTTAAATCTACTACAATATATGTTATAATCTACTACCAATATTAATTCATAATTGCTTGAATATTTCAAACTTTTATCGATAAGTCCCAAGGAAAAAACCGAAACACATATTGGAGACAATGTACATACGTATAAGTAAAATAAAATATATTTTTGAAAAGGTTACACACCAAATTGTAAAAACTAATCTAGTAACTTTACACGTTAAAGATTTTTACAATAAGTCTGTATCTGGAAGTTTTTACGAAACTGAAATTCGCAAAACTAAGTATTCTAAAATATTTGAAAGTTGTAATTCAGCTCCGCAACTAGCTTGATTTCATATCTTGTGGAGACTTGCTTAAGAGCTGTCACTGATGATTTGTCTCCAATTATGAACATTTCTTCCTCTGTAAGAGCTTGCTCTCAAAAATTTTGTTAAGAGTGATTGAGTCCATTCTAAAGAAAACATTTTTTTCTTCTTAATTATACAAAATATAAGAAATTAATTTTTTGTAAGAGAAAATTAACTAGGAATCTTACCTTATGTTTGTCTTGTTTTCTTTGGAGGAGGATGACTGTTTTCAAACTCTGCGACTGCTCAAATGAGTTCCTCATCGTCCCCCGACTGTTCATATATCTGATTCTTGACCATAACTTCTGCCTCTTTTATTGCCTCATGGAGTACATTCCTTCTCTCAGCTTCACCAAGCTTACCCCTTCCAAGACTTCCAACATTTCTTCAGGATTCCATTTGTGCATTAGTTCATCTGATATTTAAGGCTTATTGATTCACCTTCACTGCTATAAAGGGTCATCCTCTCTCTTCAGGTGGTGTAAGATGCTGTGCACGAAAAGGCAAATCACGATGTTTGTCATGTATTTCCTCAGAATACTCCAAATCTACTTCAGAAATCTAATCTATATCAGAATCTGATGGTGTATTGAAAAAGTCACGATTTGATTCATTAAATTCACTTAAATTTTCCTATCGATACATGCTGTACCATCACCCATCAATACAGATTATTAATATCATAATATAAAAGTGTCTTTATTTTATTTTTTTCATCGTATAGCGATCTCATGTATGAATTACTTGCCTTTGTATATCAACTCTAGTACTGACTTATTTCACCTCTAATGCCTTATTCAACAAATAATAACATGTCAACATCTGATACAAGCTCTAATTCTACCTTCAGCATTTTAAGAGCTGCTGAAAATGTAAATTCTGTAGTAGTATAAAAGTGAGCAGGGCGTGAGCCGTAGGCTTTAATAGATATATTCCAAAAACTTTCGAAGATATCTGCTAATAGGAGAACATCCGTTTTGAAGTAGAAGTCCGAATATTCTTCTAATGTTCTGATATTGAACCTATTCCATACTTGAACAGCATTCATGTAGTCTTCTTCAGTAATATGTGAGTCCGTTACTTTATTATAAAATTCATTTTTCATCATCTACAAAATCGTATGGAAATATGCTTTCACGTCTAAGAAGATCGATATTTTCATTTGAGAATCCATCTAATTAAAATTCTTTTATTGTTATAAGTAACATCTTTTTGTTTTACAGGAAATTCTATGTCACCAAAGTTCAACTTGCATAATTATCATAATTATGAACTTTTTGAGGATTGTTTTCATTAGGATGTAATACTGAAAGAATAGCATATTTAAAGCTATGATTATCAGTGTTTTGAATATTATTAGGAGTGTGAATAAGTCTTTCCCGTTTTTTGTAAGAGATGGCGCCACCAATACTGTGCGAGTATTCAATGGTTACATATGTCATAATCAAAGCTTATTCATATGTCAACAATTCCATACTAACACATTAGTTAAAATTTTTTCGCATCATAAATTTTTGATATCGTGAAAATGTCGAAATTTGAGCCGAGTCGACGTCATTTGCGGAAAGTTTCACTTTATTGGTTCAATTTGAAGAAATCTGCTGCCGAGACGCATCGATTGCTTCAGGAGGCTTATGGAGAAGGTTGTGTCGATGATTCAAGTGTTCGCGGATGGTTTCGACGCTTCAAAAGCGGTGATTTCGACGTGGAAGACAAGGAGCGTTCCGGGCGGCCGTAAATCTTTGAAGATCGAGAATTGGCGACTTTGCTTGATGAAGATTCTTGTCAAACGCAAGAAGAACTTGCTGAAGCATTGGGAGTTGACCGAACAACCATTTCCAAGCGTTTGAAGGCCATGGGAATGATCCAAAAGCAAGGAAATTGGGTGCCGTACGAACTGAAGCTGAGAGACGTCGAACGGCGTTTTTTCACTTGCGAACAGCTGCTTCAGCGACATAAAAGAAAGGGTTTTCTGCATCGTATCGTGACTGGCGATGAAAAGTGGATACGTTACGATAATCCGAAGCGAAGAAAATCATGGGGACTACCCGGCCATGCATCATCATCGACGGCCAAGCCAAATATTCATGGCGCCAAGCTCATGCTCTGTATATGGTGGGACCAGCTAGGTGTGGTTTACTATGAGCTTCTGAAACCGAATGGAAGGATCACAGGCGAGGTCTATCGACGACAATTGATGCGTTTGAGCCGCGCACTGCGAGAAAAACGGCCACAATACTCCGACAGGCACGACAAAGTTATTTTGCAACATGACAATGCTCGCCCACATGTTGCACCGCCGGTGAAAACATACTTAGAAACGCTCAAATGGGAAGTCCTACCCCACCCGCCGTATAGTCCAGACGTTGCTCCGTCTGATTACCATCTCTTCAGATCGATGACGCATGGCCTGGCTGACCAGCACTTCCATTCCTACGAGGAAGCCAAAAAATGGGTGGATGACTGGATAGAGGCCAAACCGGTCGAATTTTTTCGCAACGGGATTCGTATGTTGCCAGAAAGATGGGAAAAAGTTGTAGCTAGCGATGGCCAATACTTTCAATAATTCATTTGTAACCATTTTTTCACAATAAAGGCTCAAAATTTGAAAAAAAACGGGAAAGACTTATTCACATACCTGATAACATATGCACTTTTTGATGCTATGAATTTTGGGAGAGTAATATATGATCTTCCCTTGCGAAATGAAAATTATTTCATGTTTATTGTTTCCTCTCCATTGTTCTGTATGGAAAAGTCTAACATAAAATCCGAATTTACTTTTACTGCACTGTGTTCATATAGGTATTTATGAACATTATACTCAACGAGCTTATGTGCGTCGTCCAAGAAACTTAGAATGTCCACATGACATAAATTAACAACATCAGTCCTTATTCTATTTTTAAAAGCTAATTGAATATCTCTACATTCAACTTTAACTGTCTCTTTAGAATTTAGACTACCCCTGACTACTGCACTATCAAGATAGTACCAAAATCCTGTTCGTAAACACGAAAGATGAACGAGACAAGTTGAACTTTTTGATCTTCTCCTCGCGAGAGAACTGGTTTTCTTCCAAGTTGCCTCAGCTCTATCATATCCTATTCAGCCATTGTAGAGTAATTCATGAGTTCGATTATATTCAATTCACTGGCACGGTCGTACACATAACGAAGTTGTTTCACTTAGAATTCCATTGATGAAAGTGAAGCCATCTTTACTTTTTTATGTAAACTAATAAATTAGATTTAGACTTATAATAATAGTAAACTATAATAATAAACTAATAATAAAATAATACTACCAGCTAAAACTAATAAAAGCATAAAACACTAATATACTACGATACACTTATATAGCTGGTAAAGTAAAAATAAGAAAGATAAAACTGAACTTATTTAACTATGGTATAGAAACTGTGTTCCCCCAAGAAAATGTCTCGTTTTTAAAGGTAACAAAAATAACGAGAAGGGGAGACGGAAGGTGGAAGGAATATATGGGGTCTACTATAAAAAGCTTTAAACAGTGTGATAGACTGAGAAGAAGGTAAGTATTATCTGACTAGAGCCAATCAAAACCTTTCTCCTTGAACGTCTAATCATAAGCAAGAGGGAGTCGGCGTGTATCGTTTTAGAAACAATTGAATATCTATGGCTACGCCACTGCCTTTAAACCTACGAATGCTCTTCTTCTACACCCAACCGTAAATGACTTTCTATGAAAATGGAGGAGAAAGAATGGTCTCGTAATAAATCAAAATTCGATCTTTATTCCACCCAATCGAATCTATATTTATTTCTCTTCTATTAGCCAATTGTAGAAGAATGGTTATTTCAAAACATAGAGAGTCCCCTTATAAAAATGAGGGTATAAGCACTGGACTTTCATTCTTGATCATCACTTCTGTGTAGAAAAATAGGAATATATAAAATTGAAAATTACTAGAGTGTAGCAGTACGAAGCTATATTTAGAAAAAATATTCTACAATATCCGGAAGTAAAGTTTTCTTCTGCGACGTACAGGGATTCCAGACAAAAGGAACGAAAAATTTTATTTTAAAAGAAATGAGTTTTCTGAGTTTGAAAGGAGGTGTACTTTCCACCGGAAACCTCTTTCAAACACCATTTCTGTGTCAACAATTAGCATGGGCTGAAAAAAAAACAGTAGACTGACTGGAACGAAGTTAGGATGGAATAGATTGGGAACGTGGCGACATCCCTTATCATAGATTGCAAAGGACATTACAGATTTGTTGTGCTGGAATGCAGAAATTGTGCGTGAAGGCTCGAGAGAATAAGGAATTATTATCAAACCTTTTACCGAACATGTAAGTTTTCATTCTTTTCATACTTTTTTATAATTTTTCATATATTTCAAAATTTTTTCTTTAATTTCAGAAATATAACTGATATTGTGGAGCTACATTGTCTATCATTGCAATCGTTACAGAGTGAAGGACAATGCGTGCTTTGTAGAAATCACACGTTATGCAGAAGGCAATTACCAATGTGTGAAATCCGTAGCGTGATCATTATACATACATGGTTAGAAGATTATTTCAATGAGAAATGCGGATGGAATGAAACTGGTTAAAAACAGAATTATTGTAAAATGTATTTTAATGTATGCTGTAAAAAAAAATTTTTTTTTTAAAAAATCGTATTTAAATATTAATTATTTCTATAATTTATTAATAATTTGAAATTATTTACAAAGAATGTTTTTTCTTACTTTAAACATTTTTTAAAAATAATTTTAAATTATTTAATTTCAAATAGTAATACAAAATAAAATTAATTAAAAATTTACTTCAGAGGAATGTGAGTTCAGGCACAATTAAATAAAACTCATAAATGAATATAAAATATCATTACTCTATTTATTAAATAAATAATGACAAAAAATCTCCACTCGTTGTGTGGAGGAAAAAGCCCAAATAAATGAAGAAAAAGAATTAAACGAAATATTTATGATTAACTGTTAACAAATACTCGATGAAAATAATAATAAAGATATTGCAAGCAATCTGGTGGATACAAAATCAATCTTAAATTTATGAGTGCTCTTGCCAATAATATAATTAAATATGCGTAGTACTCCTGCGCAACGATTTGAACAACCGTAAGTATTAACATTCACGCTGCTCCCGAGATTCGATCGGGGGAGAGTGTTTTGCGTTAAACTCTTACTCTGCGTTGCGGCCCCAACGTCTCTGGAACGGTTTTCTTCTTACTAGAACGGCAGCCACCGAGCATAAATGCTACCGGGAACATTCTTAGAGATCCGCTCTGAAGGGATACTCCACAACGGCAAAGTTTCTTGTCCCGCTGATGCGCCGATTTTCTACAATTCAACTAACTCCATACACAAAACAAACAAGAAGTGCGAAAATTTGTGGACGATTTGATCGCCTCGAAACCGCCATATTTTTTCGCTACGGTATCACCATATTGTTAGAAAGATGGGAAAAAGTAGTAGAAAATGTCGGAAAATATTTTGATTTAGCTAACGTGTATCCATTTTTCATCATAAATGTCCTTTTTCCGTTAAAAAAGATCGGAAACTAAGTTAGCTTCCTAATAATTTAAATATTTTTGAATGTTTATTTATTTTGGATTTGCTTTTTTACCTGAACCATTTTATGCTTTAAAAATGTCTTTAAGAGACTTGGTGTCCTTTTTCTTTAATAGAAATATGTTGAAAAAATAGAAAAGGCAAATACAAGTTATGCACTCTGACACGCAATCAGCGCGTGAACATTGCGCTAGGAACGTTGAATATCATTATATTTATATTGTCCAAGTAAACTAGAAAATTATTTCAAATTACTGACGAATTTTTGTTACATTGTATATTGTTTTACAGTTTTTTTTAATTAAGATAGGATGTAAAAATATTAACATTTTTTTTATTATATTCTAGGTCAAGAATATGTTAGGCATAAATATTTTTTTCAAATTTAAATTCTCAAGCGTGTTTGATATATGATTACGTATTAATACTGTAATTCTAAAAAGGAATTATTTTTCTTATCTTATCTTTATCAAAAGACTTCCTTTAATTCAATTAGATCAATATTAATAAAACTATTGTTATACTATCTATGTTCCCATCCGTGTTATCAGGAATTTTCGTATTGTAAGAATTATGTATAAAAGCTTCAGTTTCAAATAATTTTTATATATTTTCTGTTTGCATAAGGAAAAGTAAGTAATATTTAATCATTTTTCAAACTTTATTTTATTTATTATATCTGCGAAATTTTTTTGAAGTTTTTCAATGATTTATTTTAATATATTGACCTCAAAATGTACAAATCGTCGTTTTTTCGCTGAATATAGGATTTTTTGTATTGCTGGTGACATTTGTAGCATTTTATTGAGCTTTCTGAATTTTTCTTTAGCATAGCAAAATATTTCCTTCGATCATCTAACACAATTATTTAAGAATTGAAATATATTTGTCTTTTATTCTCTATTTTGTACTTAGTTGCGAATGTTATGTGATTGATCATAACAGAAACTCAAATGTTTACGTTTAAAAAATATACAATCCTTTTAGTTTTTACAATAGATAAATATATTTAAAATTTTTCTATTTACTCAAATAAGTTAGTTTACTTACTTTATTGAATTAGTTAAATCAACATTTATAAAGCATGTAACCCATGTTAAATTGACTAGTAGTGAAATATATGAAAATATTTGCAATGTATAAATTATCTCTTTAAAATTACTTTATACAAAAGTATAAAATAAGGCAAGTATGGCGTATTGGACATTATAATCATTTAAAAGTTCTTCTGTATAATTCATTATATTTATATAAATGATATTTGTTCCTATTTAGACTTCATAGTCACACGTAAATATTCTTCATTCATAAAAAAGTTATAGCCTAAGATAGTAATAAAATGACATTTCATGATTATATTCAATTGTTTCTAATTTAAACAAAAGAAAGTATTAAAATCCATTTTTTTATAGTTAAATACATGTAAATACGAGTATGTATAAATACCAATTCGTGGTGGTTTCGAAATTATTATTCAATAAAAAAGTTGCTTATTAAAAGTGTGTCTATGCATTCACTTATTTAAAACGTGGGAATACAGTACTATGAGAATATAATTTAAAAATTATTTTGACACGTACTTGCCGGTCCGTTTTTGAAAAGTTTATGGTAATTTAAATGGTTAACAAATATCGAGGAATAGTATGTTTTGCAGAACACTACGCAAAATCAAATATAGTTCACAGTTCTAAAATTAATTAATCGTAGATTGAATATTTACGAATGTTTGTGAAGAGAAATTGAATAATTTAATTTATTTTTATCCACTTAAATGCTTTATTTTATCAAAGAAACTTAAATCTACTACAACCTATGTTATAATCTATTATCTACATCAATTCATAATTGCTTGAATATTTCAAACTTTTATCGGTATGTCCAATTAAATAACGAAACAAAGAAGATGACTTCAGTAATGTTTGTTGCTATCAAGATTTTTAAATATCCATTAATTTTTTAAATATATTTCGTTATATTGTTTTTTTTATAAAATAATTTATTTTCAGTAGGTAATTTACATTATTTTTCTTAAATTTTTGTATTTCACTATCATCTACATGATGTAATCTAGCATGTCTAAGATCACTATGATTTTTGCTTAAGAGCCAATAACGTTTACATTTGACAAAATGATCATTACTCAGATCCGCAATTATATTTTCATAACATTACCATTACTTTGTCAGGTAAATGTTAGTGTTGTTATTAGTCTTGTTATTCTCACAAGATTCTATTACTAGAGATTTGATGGTAAGAACAATTTATTGAAAATGAAAACTGGTTTTCAATTGATTTCAATATGATTTCAAATAATTTTCTTCATAAATGATTTCGGTTATTTCAAGTGATTTAGTGATTTTATTGCAAATGACTCGTCTAAAAGAGTCCAATGATTTAACAGAGTAAACAGGACCTCAGTGTAATTTTATATGAGTAGATATTTTATGGAAAAAATAAAATAATTTCGTGTCTACAATTCTCTTATTTACCAAAAAACAAAAAAAAATTTTAAAGACGAGCCCACAAGTACATGTCTAAATAATTTTTAAATTATACGTATTTTCATAGGACTGAATTTCTATATTATAAATAAGTGAATACATAGGGACACTTTTAATAAGCAACTTTTTTTATTGAATAATAATAAGTAATAATTTCGAAATTTACTCGAATTGACATTTTTATATATTTACATATATTTGCAAGACTATATAATCTGGATTTCGATACTTACTTTTGTTTAAATTAAAAATAATGGAATAAAATTCTGATGTCATTTTATTCTTAGAAAATCTATATATATTTACTTTTTTCTGTTATTGAAATAATCAAATTAACTTTTGACAAAATTTGTTAAACCAACCTGAATGCTGAAACTGACACGAATTGGTACTCATTCATATTTACATATACTTGACTATGTAATAATTAATTTCAATGCTTTATTTTGTTTAAATTGGAAATAATTGAATATAATCATGAAATATCATTTTCTTACTATATCTTAGGCTATAACTTTTTATTAAGAATGGAGAATATTTACGTGTGACTGTAAAGTTCGACTAGGGAAAAATATCATTTATATAAATACAATATTCTGTAGAGAAGAGCTATTAAATGATTATAATGTCCAATACACTATACTTGCCTTATTTTATACTTTTGTATTGATTGACATTTCATATATTGACATTTTTTCAGAATGGACGTACAAAATATTTTTGTTTTTATTCTACTTGTTTTTCGAGCCGTATTTTCTGAGGATACTGATTACTGTAAAATACAGAATTGTCCAATCGAAATTCATACTCTTTGCAAATATCAAGTAAGTTTGATTTAGATTTATTTTAATAGTATATAACATGATTGTATCCGTAATGAAAGTCATTTACACCACTCCTAACCTGTCCTAACTCAAAATCGCAACTTCAACCTCCTTTATTGGCTTTCGTGGTGTAAAATATCATTCAACACGCGTGTGTAAGTTAATTATTTATTTTCTGAGATTAACATTCCTCTCTTCGACGAGGTGTAAACTTTGTGTAACAAAAGTAACCAACTTCCACTCCATTGATAAAATTTTTATCATTAAATTTGTATTATTAAATTAAATTGTTATTCTTCTAATGAGTTCAGATATGATATTTTATTCTCAACGTCATTCAGTTCAGACATGATATTTTATTCTCAACTTAAAAATGTTTATATATTACAGAATTTAGAAGTATCAGACAAATGTGGAGAATCATTTCTACGTACAGAAATCAATAATGAAACACGATAATATATCGTTGATGCTCATAATGATTATAGAACACCTCGCAGTTTGCGTAAAGAAAAGTTTTTATTAATACCTGACGTATTTGAACGCGACAGGCCTGTAAGTGATTGCCATTATTGTCTTTAATTTAACTCACTTGATTAAATTATTAAAAATTTTAGATCGTACCGATAGAGTGGGACGAAGAGTTAGCAATTATTGCTCAAAGATGGGCTAATCAATGCGAAAATAAACCTGACGACTGTAGAAATGTCGGTAAGAAGATTAATTTTTATCGCTTTCATTGGTCTTTATTTGTCATCTGAATAGAGAGTTCAAATCATCTAAAATTTAACTGTAAAATGAATTTCCTTGAGACAAGCGATTTCTTCTAGATGTCATTTTTTATACTGAATAACAGATAATAGGTGAATTTTTACTGAATGGATGCTTAAAATCAGTAAACATGTTCAGTAGATCTACAGAATATTCCGTATATCGACGAGATATGATATGTAAATGATCCGGGGCAGGTCTATATAAAAGTCTATATGTATTTTGAAAATGTACTACTTGAAAATGTTGATCAGCCAATTTAAAATTATGAAAACTTTCGTGCAGTTCTGGGATTTGACTTTTGTGATAAATTTGAGTAGGCGTAAAATAATTCATATCTCGTCGCGGCGAATAGTCCCTGTGGATAATCCTTATAAATTGTCGTCAAATTCTCTGCCCTATTCCCAATTTTCCTTCTCTCGAGCAAGAGTTGTATAACCGCTTATTTATTGATCCTAAAGCAACAATGGCTGCACATATTGCAAAAGTTATTTACAACTACATATTGACTTTTATGCATAAATTCGTTGATCATTATATCCATCTACAACTATGTGTATTTTATATCATTGGTACCCTCTATAGCTAAGAGTTAATTAATGATCTGACAGTTTCATGATAGTTTTAATATATATCTGATAGTTTCATGATATCATTTTCTTCGGCAAACTTTATAGAAGTGAGACAGTACTATGAGGCTTAAAACATGTGTGCATTATTGTCATATATAGTTTAAAATGTAAGAAAAAGTTTAATTTAGTTTAATTATATTTTGCTCTCAATAAATTGGAAGCAGAAAAATACTACTTAAAGATATGGCACATTTATTTCATTCGATATTAAACTATTTATATTAAATAATTGACAATATACATGATATATTTTCTACTGGTTAGAGCGATTTAACGTTACCCAACGAGTAGGTGTCCAATTTCCTTTTAAGGCATTTTTAGAGTACGGATTTCACATGTTAATTAACGATTGGTATGAAGAAGAGTTAATAAGCAGAAAATCTACAAAGTTTCGGTACTTATATTAATTATTAAATTATTTATGCACGTTTATTTACAATTACAATTATAATTTTGATATAATCATAATATTCTTATTTTTTAGTTCTGGAGCGGCTTCAAGCTCGACATCCAATAATGATTGTCAACTTCCGTGGGGGAATGCTAATAGAATTGGTTGTGGCATAGTTCAAGCAGAACAGAACACACATTTGTATACATTCTTTGTATGCAACTACGGATTTATGCCACTACATAACGAGGAAGACGATAAATAAAACTGGTGTTAAAATTCTGGAAATGAACTTATTATGACTCCAAAATTTATACTAATAAAAGTTTTTTAACAATCTTGAGATTAAAAATTTGCACAAATTCATAAAAAATTAATAATCTACTATAAGAAAACATTTATCATATCATTTCAGCATCAAAATCACAACTTTCGTATGATTGTTTAGCTGTCGTAATATGAAATATTCTTCAACATCAAGCTTTTGAAAACAAAAAATAACACTTATGCACTGGTGTGCAGTTCATCTAAAAAAAGTAACCACTCTGGACCTTGTGTTATTCATCAGTTCGAGCTCATAAAAATTAAAAAAGAAATAATTCTGTGTTTGGTAGAATTTTTCGTAAAAAAACGATAATTTTCACTATTTTTTCATTAACCTTTAAAGGTCCGGGTTTTAAGTTTTTGAAATCTTCTTTGAAAGTGTCCAATTCATACCTTGTATCACCCATCAACTATGTACAATGGTCCTATCATGGATCGAGCCGATATATCGGCTCTCCAAATCTGGAGGGTCATGAAAAATTTTTAGTTCGGTAAAATAGGTATAAAATCACATTCTCCGGTTTTGAGGTATGCTGCATCCAAATCTGGAGTCTGATCGGTCATAAAAAAATAAGTCAAACAAGATCACTTCAAGGTCAAATGCAGAAAATATCATATATATTGGATCAAAAATTATATCTAATAGTATCCAGAGGTACTACATCTGAATCTGACACTTGTTTGATTGTGAATAGACATAATTATACTCATTCTTCTGAGTATATGGCCATTTCAGGGTTTATGTGTTTTGATTCGTGCTTTATTTTTTAGAAATGTGGAGTTTTTAGGCCTTCTACTCTTGTTCTGCTTTACCCACAGCTAACGACGTTGACGTAGAGAGTAATGTAGTTTCTTTTTTCATTTTTTTTTATTTTTTCCATTTTTTAATACATTTTGTCATTTTTTATACACTTTTCCATTTTGTCTATTTTGTATTTTTCTCATATTGCTCTTCTATGATCTATATGAGTCTATTGATAATATATGACTTTATGACTTTCTTTTATTTTTTATAATTATTTTCCAACATGATCAAGGTAAGACTTCTTTGGTGTGATAAGTTTCAAAACACGGATCTATACATAGAACAACTTGACAAATAATACATTCATAAGTGCTTCGATGTCTGGTTTTATTCATGAGAAATAAACAGCAATTGCATTCTTTATTTTTCCCTTGATCAATTTTCTTAGGAAAGTTTTTCCCAATAAGTCGAGAGTAATATTTTCCCCAGTTTTTCCCAGTCAGAATTTATTCCTAGTCAGTCTCTCACGACTTCTAAACGAAAATCAGGATATGTAATCTTTTTGTTAGTGGTACTTTTCATTTTATGTAATGAATGAGAATTTACCAGAATAAAATCAAGTAAGTGAAAAAAAAGTTTTCAATACCATTTAGTAGATTTTCTAATCGTTTCTGCCAATAAAAATTGTCTGTCTATGTTATCAATCCCTCCCATATTTTTATTGTAGTCCACTATACATATTGGTTTTATAATATTTTTATTAGTACTCCAATAGTTCTTCCCTGTACTTGCATAACCAACTTCATGACTGCTATTATCATGTAAACTTCTTTCTTGTCCATCTAGTTTATTGCTAACCAAGAATCGGTATGGGCTATTTCAATTCGAAAAATTTCTTTTCCACAGCATCCAACTTTCATCAATGCAAAGGTTTTTCCCAGAATAGAAAGTAGGGGAAAATTTCTGATTTAGAAAATTTATTGCAGGTTTAATTTTCCTCTGAGGGTGGTTCTTGTAGGGTGATGCATTGTCCCTATTATTTTCAAAATGCAGAAAACGTAAAATTTGGAGATATCTGTTACGGGTAATGTATTTTCTAAATATTGGAGTGGATAATAGAGGATCCTTACTCCAATAATCTTTGACATTACACTTACAAGCATGGCCCATGTTGATAGTTAGAGCAAGAAAGATTTGCAATTCTTCTACTGTTACATCTTTCCATGGAGCCATATTAGAATGGAATGGATCGGGATTTTGCTTTTGGAAGAGATTTGTTTGTTACAAAATAACTTTGAAAATATTCGAAAGCATAAAGAATTCAAGGTAAGCTAACGGAGTATGCTCTGGTATAGGAATATTCATAAAAATTAGCATGACTTACTTAAGTTTTTTTTGGAAGAGAAATAGACAGAATCTAAAAATACACCGTGATCTCCGCCAGGATCGTCAAAGATTTCTGAAGAAGCATTTGGTTGTGATTCACCAGTCCTTTCGTCAGCATACTCATCTTCTGGTTCTGATTCATCACTACTCCAAGTACTCCTTATTTTAGCTCAAGGAAGGAAATTTCTGCTGTAGATTGGTGATAGACTCGATGAGTTGTTACGGTGAAGTTTGTCGAGAATCATCGAGTCTCGTCTTTTCCCCGGACTTATACCGTTGAGACGACTGTTCTGGTGTCAGAACGCTAAGCGACGGCGTTTCGCCACGTAGCGGTCGAGAGTGGAATTAGCCTCTATTTCGCATCGGTGGTTGTCTGTATGCAGGCGTTCTATAAGTGATTTATATCACTTATATTACTTCTACAATACATTTCTAGTTATAATTGTACGATCTAAATTATGATGATATATACGTTTCTAGCAAAAAGTATTTCTGTAATTTTGACAAATGCATTGGTTGAATGAGAATATTCGTTGTCAAGCGCTCTCAAAATCTAAAAATCAATTTTAAATGTTTCCCAGGGTACACTCTCCATTGGTAAAATCTTCATCTCTCTTTTTATTTGAGATCCAAATGACGTAAAACTCGAACTCAGTGACTCCAAAAACATAAAGATATATCTTTTGCAATGATTCAAACTAATATTCAACTAATTCAACTAATACCATATTGCTAGGATTGATCTTTAAATAATCTTCATTGACCTTAACTGTAAAGTTGTTATAAGGTGGTGGAACGGCTCCGACCCCGATCCCTTTCTGGACTCGACCGCCGGTTCGTAGGGAGGGGGAAGGAGGCAAGGGCACGGGCCCCGGAGAGTACCCCCGGAGGACTCGTCCTCCGACAATCCCCAGGCGCGTCTCTCGACACGCCGGTGGGTCTCCGGAGGCCTTGGTCACCGCTCTTAGTCGGAGCTACTGGGTATCCATCCGTTGGTGGGAGGCTGGGGAAGGATCGCCCTGTCTCGTCGCGCCGGTGGGTCTCCGGAGACCTTGGGCACGGCTCCGAATAGGAGCTACTGGGCGCCATGCCCGTAACTCCTTTCGGAGGGGTGCCCTGCCCGGAGTCCACACCGTGAACAACGTCCGTCTGATCCGGGTTTTCGGATTGGACCAAGACGCTGCCCGTGGAGGGGCGGTCGAGGGGGGAGGAGGGGGGAGGTGGGTGGCTCGCCCTGTCCCCTACGATTGGACGGCTCTGAGAAGGGCCTTCGGGGCGAGACACCACCCGCAGGTGGGGGGGGGGGAAGAAGGAGTAGTGGGTGGCTCACCTCGTCTCCTATGCACGGCCAAAGGCCCAAGCTGTACTGACCTCCGCCGGCCTTGTTCTTGACCAGCTGCGGCGGCGCTCGTTGCTGCGGCGGCGGCGGCTCCGTCACCGCTCTCTCGAGCCGCCGCAGGCGGTGCGAATGGGGGTGCGCGGCGGGGGCGGCCTGCTCCACTGTTACTGGAGCGGTGGCGCGCGGCGGCGCTGCAGCTTCCCCCCTCTCTCTCTCTCTCTCTCTCTCTGCTACTATTGGCGGCGCACGGCGGCGCTGCAGCTCCCTATATGTCTTTCTCTCGGTGCCACTACTCGTGCGGCGGCGCTGCTCCACTCTCCTTTTGGAGCCGTGTGCGGCGCGGGGGAGCTTCGCTCCTCCGGTGTGATGGAGTCTGGGACGGGTTTTGTAGGGTGAAAGACGTCGGATAAAAGTTGAGTCGGTTTATTTGTCCTGGGATGGGCCGTCGGACCCCGCTCCCTTTCTGTCTTTCCATCCCGAAAACCCTCTCTTTTATATCAACTGCGCTTGCGACTCCGGTGGCGCCGTAAGGCTCCGCTGGTGGTCGCAAGCGCTGATTCGCCCGGAATCGCCACGGCGGAGAGAGGGGGTTCAGGAATGCTTTCCGTATTCTAACGAAAGCGCGCACACAAGACTCGAGGGAGTCTATGCGTCGGTGATAAGGTCAAACCAACTTTAGATACGAACTTAGCGGATCAATTTACTTAAGGATAAATAGGTATCCTAGCATTATGTTTTTGAGCTGATATATCGGCTTTCCAGCCCTTTAAAGGTTAACAATTGTCATTCATGTTCAAATTCGAAATTGATCAAGAACTATCGAAGAAATGCAAATAATTCGATGTAATAGTTCCATTAAAGGTCTGATATAATAGTTACAGGAGAAAGAGTTCCTGTGGTAAAAGGAGTCGAAAGGGGCAACTTTTCCTCCTGGAAAATTTAGTACTTTCAATCCTGCAATATTATATATATGTATAGTAAAATCATCGAATGATAAAATAACTGAACATATCGAAAAAATACTTGGCTTAGTTTCACTTAAGTTTTATTTAAACACCGACAATTATTTCGACCGATCAGGCTATGATTAAGATAGTATATGAACTGAGAATTTTTAAACAATATTAAATATAAATAATGTACACATCTAAGTAAAAAACCGAAGTGCCAAATTTCTATAGTGTTTAATAGCTATGAGGGGGCGAGTACGGGACTGATGCGCTGTTACTGAACTTACTGTAAGTATTGATGCGACTTTCTGCAGTGATTTCGAAAGTATTAAGTTCATCAGATAAGACAGAATACGAATCTAATGCTCAAATTAATTATCTTACTTAAATATTTACCTGATCAATATGTGCTGTCAATTTGATCTGTCTGCATATATTCTCAAATAGAAAATTGATTTAAATTAATGAATTTTCAAATCCAATGAAAATTGTAGGGCCAGTATAAAAGAGAATTTATTTCATATCCGTTACGTTAAATTTTTCATTCTTCGTAGCCTCAACTGTTTGTCGAGAAAATTATTGAGAACAAATTTCCTTCACCTGCTTCAATATTTTAAAGAGCATTGTCGCATATGCTACTGGCACCTTTGTTGAATCTATATACTCACCATCTATTACATCTTGAAGAATTTTTTTCGGTTACATCGAAACAGATACGGTGTATATATTGGATAATATTACTTAATACAAACTTCATTGTTAGCTTTCTTAATACCCATTCACGTTTTTTATGATGTTCAGTCCTTCTAGGGTTATCTTCGTCCGTATGATGTGGGAAATTAGTACCTTCGAAAGCAATCCACCTAGTCGAATGTATAGACAAGGCTCTTTGATTGTATGTCCTACATGTTCATGAGAAAATACTCGTGGAAGAGCATCTGCTGTGAAACACTGTAAGACAACTGGAATTTTTTCCTACTTAAAAATCATGGTACTATCATGTAAAATTTATAAAAGTTCTTCAGCAAATTCATTTGCAATAATCTATCGCGCAGATCATCTCGGGAACTCTTTGAATATTCCTGGTTATTACGGAACACTACTTTCAATATTAGCATATTCAATATTAATTTATATATTAATGAATTTCAACATTAACACTTTCAATATTAGCCATCCTTATTTGTATTATCTGTAGTATTATTTTCTTACCTATATCTAATTTTATGTGATTTATATAAAAATCTAATTCTAAATCATCTGGAATACACCGAGTACGTGTTATTTCGAAAATAGAAATAATGCTTCTTCGAACTCCCAGATGGCGGTAATCAACCATAGTTATTTTACGCAATCGTAGAGAAAGTATTGATAGATGATTTTATAACTCTCTTCGGATCAATAGGAATGTCTTTAAGGCACAAGTGGCTTTCAAAGTCTATTAAAACAGTTTTTACTTGCTTATAATGCAGATTGGTTTGTAACTAAGGTTCTAAAAATTTTGATTCTAAAAAGATCCATTGAATCGTCTACATCAGAACACTGTACTATACTATACCACGGAATTTCTCATCTATTGTCATGAATTTTTTCGAATATGAATTGTTATCAATATTTTTTGTTTCTTTAAACTCGTTTGGTAGATTGGAATTCTGTGCCTTATTAACAACTATCAATTAGTATCTATCCCTCCTTAGAAATGTATCATCAACATTTTCCTATTATAAACTCCATCGAAAACATTATCTGCATGACCTTTATAGCTATCAATCTATTCTATAATCTTTTAATCACACCAGGATCATCCCCTTTACAAATTTTTAATCGATCGTTGTAATATAATCTTCCAAACAACCGACTTTGGATTTTTCACCAGGAATCAGATTATTTATCCACTCTTATAGGTTTTAAAGTATATATTTTAATAAGATAATGTATGTAATAACTGTATGACAAAAATATTAAGTAACATTTAATATGATATAATTACTTTAATAGCATACAGATATTTATTGACAAGTCTTCTATTTATGATTATAAACAAGGCGAAAGGCAAAGTCGGGGAGTTCGTCCAGTGAAACAACTGACCCGAAGTCGTCTCACTTGAACTCCTCCTGGAGCTATAAACTGTCCAGAGCTCAGAAATTCCCGTCTCAAACATCCTTCCGAAATTATTAGTTTGATCTCTGTTGCGAGGCGCTCCTCAAAAGACAAACTGTTAATAATTTTACCTATCCTGAAGTGCACGTAATCCTGGTTGCGAGGCGCTCTTTAAAAGACCAGCTGTTCTCTTATCCTAATTAAATTACTGTCCACTTAATTCTTGATCCTGGTTGCGAGGCGCTC
This sequence comes from Sycobia sp. Sy_11, assembly GCA_018907035.1. NCBI lineage: Eukaryota > Metazoa > Arthropoda > Insecta > Hymenoptera > Epichrysomallidae > Sycobia > Sycobia sp. Sy_11. The sequence goes on from JACCIC010000187.1 coordinate 261,578, forward strand.
CTCAAAAGACCAGCAAAATTAAGCTAACCTGAGTTTTAACCTAGATTAAATTCTACCTGTCATGTTTAAATTCCCCGCGTGGAAACTAGCACCGGGTTTCCGTGCGGTAAATAGCGCCGGATTAAATGAACGTCGCAGAAACTAGCGCGAACTTAGAATCTATTATATATATCTAGTTTATAATTTATTTCTTTTATTTAAGTAATTATTATCGTTTTGTTGTTTGTTTCAGAATCTTGTCAAATCAATAGAAGTATTGAATAAACATATCTTTATTTTTGTTATAGAAAAATATACTCTGTTCTGTTAAATTATTTTTCTGATCCGCCGCCCGATTCCAAATATACTTCCTCCCCTCTCAAATTACTCTGGAAAAATACCGCGTAAGCTTTCCCGAAGGGGATATGAACCTTACATATTTAAAATGTATTAATGCTATGAAATTTTTTTTTTAATTTTTATCCTTTTATTACTTGAGCACCAAAATTTTCAGAAAGTATTTATAATGAATTCATCAGTAATATTTGTAAAAAGACATATGACATCTAAAAACATCATTGTATGATTATCTGGAATAACAGTATTTCAATTTTAGATTTGAATTTCTAACAATCTTTTATATATGAAAAAGGTTTAGGTAAGGATTGAATATATTTTCCAAATTTTACAGTATTTATTAATCGATGAATAAAAGGAAGAGGCGAAATAGAATGACCAGTTAGGTGACTTGATTTAACACTTCTAGATTATTTTTATTGTGGTTATTTAAAGGATTGGATATTCGACTATATCCTAAAACTTAGATGAATTACGTCTAAGTATCGTTGACGAATCAGCTACCAAATCATCGAAAATGTTGCTTTCTAGCATCGATTAGATTACTGTCAAGAAGTAAATGAAGAACAATTCGAGCACTTGCGTTAAATACTGTGAAAAAATCTTTAGAAATGTAAATGAGATGCAAGATAACACACACGAAAGAATCACCTATCGTGAGAGACAAGGGTACTCACGCTAATGAAGCACCCTAAAGGAAACAGAACTTACTACGTTCATGTCGTTCTTACTGGGTAACACGCTAAAATTAAGGTAAACTTTAAGATTATCCTTAAAGACAAAATCGAGTTTGAAGTTACCACTAATATCAATTAAAACAGTATGACTAAAGCGAACAATTTTAAAATTCATTAACTTGTGAATGTCCTTCAAGATTAAACGTAATTTATGACCAGCGAATGTTTTCGTCGAATGTGGACGTCAAATTTCCAGCCCCTTCGATTGCTGTCGTCAAAGAAGGGGGTTTCCATTTACAAAAATCAAGCTGACCTTCAAGAAAATTTTCAACATCATTGTCAAGATCAAATCCAAGATCAACATTAGATTCCTGGTAAAAAATTATTACAAAAGTGACCTTTTCCAATATTAATTTACCTGAGAAATTATTTCGTTGTTTCCAGATCTTTTGGGCACTCTGTCTAATTTTAACTACTACTTCTATTCAAAATTCGTTTACTAGCAGTGTATCTTTCTGAAATTTTCTTGCGCATAATATATTTTTCACCTGACAGCAGTCGAATTGAGTTTTCAAGATTTTTTAAAAAGTTTAGATGGCCATGTTTAGAGAGTTCGGTTCGGCACACTCACGAGGGTAGACGTATTTCTGTCGCTCTCGGTAAAACTTAAGTGTTAACAATCGGAATATGAACTATCAGTATGAGTGACAACGAGTAAAAAAGTGAACTTGTGTGCATATAGAGAAAAGCGTGTACTGGTGCCTTACGGCATGGTACAAATAACTTAAAAAAAGAGTGGCATAAGAGTGGCTAAAGCTTTTGTCCATAGGAGCGCCACAGAAACTAAAAGATGAAAATCTTTACTATTTAAAAATCTATCTTACAGACAGAACAAAGCACTTCATATGCACAAATTATGCAGCAAGAACCAGTCTATACAAAAAAGGATGCCATAGTTTTTGAGTCAATCGACGGCGTCTCAATTTAAGAATATTCCCGTGCATTAGGTAATATAATCGATCCATACAAAATTAAATTTATCTCTCGCATTCCTCGTGGCCGTGTTTGTGTTTACTTTAATAGTCCGGAGACTATTAAATTCTTATTAGAGACTCACAACAAGATAAGAGTTGCCTCGAAAATACTTGAAATACGTCCACTAGTTTCTAAGCTAAGAAAATAACAATATCAAATGTAAGCCCAAGAATTTCAAACAGAGAAATTATAAAGCACTTAAATCAAATTAACGTACAACCGACATGAAGTATAAATTAGATGAAATCAAAACACGAAGATACACTCACATACTAAGTTTTAGAAAACAAATGTTTGTTAAAACAGAAGATGCAATAAACATACCGCCCTTTATCGCTATTAATATTGACGAATTGGATCAGTATATATCTTGCTCTGCAGAAAAACTAATATGCTTCTCGTGTAAGGAAGAGGGACACATTGAAAAACATTGCTAGAACGGTCAACTGAACACACCAAAAATTCTAAGCGAATCAACTATGTTTACACAACAAGATGAGGAAAACGAAATACAGGGCTCTGAACTAGCCTCTGCTGAATCTATATTAAATAGCAAGCCACTTACAAATAAAGTGTTCAAATAAAGTGCTCAAGGGTTCCTCCTCAATCACTGATGAAGCAATAATGAATAACAAAGACGATTCTTCCTCACAAAATGCAATGCAAAAAATGAAAAGCGAAATTAAAATTATCAATCCTTTAAAAAAAAGCACAAAAAATTCAAAGTAAAGTTACCATGAAAGAAATCGAGCAACAGCTCAGTCCAGTTAAGAATATAATTAATGAAAATACAAAAATAATTTCCATTAAATTTGATTAACTCCAAGAATTTTTATTCGACACATTTGACAAGAATAATATAAAAAAGAATTAGCATGTAAATATAACTCCAATTGCACGCAATTAGCTTCTATTTTAGCTGATATAAAAGACCAATTATTGGTAATAATATAAAACACCGTATAGTACGTAAAAAAAGGAAACTCTTAACATCGTCAGTGAAAGAGACAACTAGCGATGACTCCAGTTCTTTAGACAGTTCGGATAAAAAATAAATAAAAGAAAAAAAACAAAGCTCCGATGAAAACAAAAAATTTATTATTAACAAAAAAAAGGGAGAAAAGAAATAAAAAAAAGAGAATTCTTTCAAGAAATAATAATCACCTATAATACCATGTCTACTACTGTGTATACGAACATGCGAAATACTTATACTACTATTACAAAAAAAAAGAAACAAACGTTGCTCAGTTATGCTTTGTTACACATAAACATTCCTGGCCGCACCTACCTATCGCTTTATGGGCTGGTTGTGGTACAAAACTTTTTATTAATTGCTTAACTTTTCTTCTAGTTGCAGATCTGTACATCATTGCGACTTTTGTTGGAACTCCAGTTTATAGTAGGTTCCGAACCACTGTTTATTGCACATACTATTATCGAGACTAGAGTTTAGAACAAGTATATAGGTTGGTTATTTGCATATTGCGGTTGTATATTTACAGATTTGTAGACCGGTGTATAGTGCCCGTCTACTTATTTAGGAAGATAAATAAATAAGACATATTTCGCATAATAAATTGCTATGTATATGATTAGATTATATAATCTGACAATTTCTTTCAACTGTCAGTCGTTCCCTACCTACCTATTCAGGTTCCTTTGTTATCTCTACTACTAGGAGATTTTCGATTGCTTCTATTGATTTCTTGGTCTGAAGTTCCTTGACGAGTTTTTCAAGCGCTGTATAAGTCGCCTGGCTCAATAGAGCTCGTATCTCAATAGAGGTGTCGTTGTCCTTTTGGAACCTGATCCTAATTTCCTGGTATTTGGGACAGACGGCCAGGACGTGCTCTGGTGTATCTGCCTTCCCACATGCGCATGTATCACTCTCTCTTAGATGAAAGCGGGAGAGATATGACCCAAAATCTCCATGCCCAGTGAGGATCTGAATTAGCTATCTCAACGGCCTGATCCAATCTGCCCCAATCCTATTTCTGACATTAGGTAGGTAAGAATGTCAGCGAACCTTTTGTCGAGTTATCCCAGATTTTCTGCCACTCATCGAGATATCTTTCCGACGTTGGTCCTCAGGTGATGCTGCATTTTTACGGTTTGCATACAGTTCCGCTCTACGTCTGCATTCTAACACGATGGGGAGTTTGCTCGCTATTACTGCTAGAGCGTCGGTCGATGTGGTTCTGTATGTACCGGTGACTCTAATGAGAGCGTGTCTTTGAGTACACGCCAACTTTCTTTGCTGTTCAACACATATCTAATCGTGTCAACCTGCCGCTGCATATAAAACGAAAGGTATGAATAGCCCGGTATAGATAGTTCTAAGCGCCGCAAATTTGAGGACTCATTCCCATCTTGCCAGGCGTCCGATCGTATTAAACAAATCCACATACTTGGATCGTACTGCTTTCAAGAGATTCCTAGGGCACGATTTGCTTTGCAGTACTGTTAATACAGCGGGCCATCTTAAAGCGCCGCTTGAAGAATCCTGCAAAAGCTTCTGCTGTTTGAGCTAGGCCTTTGTTTTGCTCAAAAACAGATGATGTTAGATCATCTGGCGTTAAATCCTTTGCTACGTCATATATAAGCACCTTCGACTTATTTCTTGTTGGTGCTTCCAGTTCAAATATATCCTTTATCTTGTTGCAGGTCTTTATCTTCTGTAAGTCCGCTTCAGTCGCCGTTTCTATCAGAAGACTCCTCCTGTTTTCTCTTAGGTTCCTGATTTGAACCTTTTCCCTCCGCGGGTTCAAGGCCTTTTACAAGGCCTTCGTAGCTTGTGCGGTTGACGATATCGTCTCTGCATCCCGGGGCTTAAGAAAAACTACCGTTGGAGAAAGCATAACAGTTGCTTTTGCAAGCTGAGCCTTGGGGGTGGCCAGCCTTTTACTGCCGCTCCCGGTCTCGGTAATTATTGTAGTCTTATTGCTCTTGCTTACAGCCGCAGCGTACGACTGGGGTGCACTAGTTGCTCTGTTCTTGACAACCTCGCGTAGAGTAGCCGACTGTGATTCAACGCTTGCGCATCTGATGTCCATCTCTGAGTTGGTCACCGTGATAGCTTTCAAACTTCGTAAGCTATTTTTCTGGATTTCTGTGTCGCAGCAAGTTTTTAGTGCTGCCTTGATTACGTTAAAGTGGTCTGAGCCGGGACGTGACACAGTCAATATTTTTTACAATTGAGGAAATTTCAATTTCGCCTCTCCCTATTTTTCCTCTCTGCCATCATCTTCTTTTGTCCTACTCTAAGTATTGTTTGGTTTTTCCATCTTGTTCGTACTTCCACCTACTGAGATCGCGTTGCAATGACCTGTTCGGTGGTAAAAATTTGATTAAGAACAGGCAGTATAAAAATTTCTCTGACAGTTATAAGGGCTCCCATTTTCGACTCCGGAACCATGCATCCCCTATCGCAACTGTCTCCGATTTAGGATTAGGGGGGTTTTTATAGAGTAGTTAGAGTAGTTCCTTCTTTTAGCCGGGCGATGTAGCCAAGCCCCCGGCCCAATAAATCAGAACGTTCCAACGATTTGACTGTCGGTGGTCTCTGTACCACTTGTAACGGGTTTGCGGTAATTAGGAAGTAAGTGCCAATTTCCCGCTCAAAGCATCGGTAACTCCCGGTTACACCAATCCCATTAGGCCAAAAGCTCGTTTGATCTTATCCTGAAAGACCATTGCTATAGTTGAGCCGTATCCCCTCCATTGATTAAAGAAGAGGGATACGTTACCCCGGCACACGAACGTGGACGTAAACAGTTGGTATTTTAACGCCGAGACGCAATAATTATACTGCAGTATGTTCACGCTATGATCATGAATTAAAAATATTATATTGGAATACAAAAAGTCTAAAAGCAAGCAAAAATGAAATTGAAATGTACCTAAAAGAATTCGATATCCTCATTTTTGATGAAACCTGGCAAAAAGAAAAGGATTTCATCGGATTTTCAAGATTCTTAATATATCGTAAGAGCCAAAGCGGGCCAAGAGGAGGTGGAATAATGCTATTGATACGAAAAAGTATTTATTATAATGAAATATGTAATATAAATACTCCCTGTGAATCAGTCGAACTTTTTGCAATTATGACAAAAAATTCTAATCCAAATTTAGAACTAATCATTTATTACAGAACTTCAGGAAAAATTTTAACGCACAATCAATGGAATTTAATTATATCGAGCATAAACAATAATCAAAATTTAATCCTTCTAGGCAATTTCAATGCCCATAATACCCAATGGAATTGTTCTAGTACAGACTCAAACTTATATTTGCACAACGAAAATAGTCATACTCATATACATATGCATAATAATACTATATCTAATTTAGATTTAATTCTATTTTCATTTCCAATCTCCGACAAGATAAACGTGAAAGCATGTGATGAAATCTGCGGTTCTAACCACTAGCCGCTTTTGGTCAAAATTCATTTAACAAAAAATTGCTATTGAAAGAAAAGTTTCAAGATCAAAAGCGTTCAAATCAAAATCAATTTAAAAAAAGAATAATATATATTTATATATATATATATATATATATATATATATATATATATATATGTCTTTTTCAGTCACAAAAAATATGAATACTTTGTAAGCATTATTATGGTGGCTGCCTTAAATTCATCACATACAAGAATTCATTGTAAACATCTACTTCAAAAAGTAGTAATAATGGTAATTCTCTGGTCTTCTGGTCGATTTGATAAACTATAAAAAATGTTGCGCGCTAACAAAAAAATGTTTTAAAAAATACAAAAAAAAGAGAATTTTTGTACATTTCATTAATCTCACGGATGCACGAGGGCCCCGAGTATAACTGGCCCACCGCACCGCGGACCCCTTCGCCCATGAGAGGAATGGAGGAACTGGAAATCGGCGAAAAACAACAGCCGACACTGGCCCCCCCGGCCCCCGAGTTCCTCGAGTGGGGGGTAGACGGGGACGTAGGAACATCCCCGATCGACGTCACATAAAATTGCGACGCCGGCACCTAGTTGACGGACCGCCAAGCCTGCACCGATAGGATGAGAGAGAGAGAGAGAGATGGACGATCGTGGCTCACGCGTCCCGATTATCCCAGGCCCGGACGAGGGGAGCGACAGCCACAGCTCATCCGAGCCCGATTACCACCAGCCCGAACGAGAGCCAGATCATCCGCCAGCGCCTTCCACGGACAGGCCGGTGACAGCAAGAATCGTTGTGAACCCGGAAGAGCCGACGGCTCACTAGCGAAGACCGCGAGCTAGCGTGTGTGCATGTGAGAGAGAGAGAGAGAGAGACAGAGTGCGTGTGCCGCAGGACGGAGTTCGAGCCAGAGAGAGAATCGGATAGCGAAACCAGGAGTGCGAGAGAGAGAGAGAGAGGGAGATAGCGCGTGTGCCCGGTTACGAGCGTGCACGAGAGTGAGAGAGAGAATACTGCGGAAAGTGTTGTAAAGTCGTGAGAATAAACGAAACTCTGATAGTGAGCGAGGCGTTATTATTAATTGCCACCCCCTTTTTCTATTATTTTAGCGTTGCCCCGTTTCATCAACTGACCCCCTCGTGGAGAGAGGACGGGTCGACATGAGCTGGAGGAACCAGCAGGTAGGTGCTGCCTGGGTGATTAATATATTCTGTGGCGGTGGTCAGGGCATGGGCCGCAACGTCGCAACATATAAAGAAAAGATTGAAAAGTCTTCAAACAAAATGGCTCCGTTAAATAAATTTAATAGCACTAATTACTCCATTTCCGAATGCTCCACCAACAACTTTTTTCGGATTCCTTCAAATTTTAGGAATTTAATGCGGCTCTAGACTCAAAAAAATAGTTTTCCAGGTATCTATGGTACGACATTGAAATTATAAAAGGTTTTGCAACGGAAATGAAATTAATTTTATTAGAGATACATAATTCTATGTATTCACGCAATACCTATCCTAATTCCTGGAAAGGAACTTTTGTTCATTTTCTTCCAAAAAGTGATGGCATAAACTATCCATCAATTTCACATCTTCTCTCATCTTCTCTCTGCAAGCTATTTGAAATATTGATAAAAAACATATTTCAGTGGTGGATTGAATGCAGTAATATTTTACCAATACTCAAACCGGTTTTCGCAAAGGCAGATCCTGTTCAGACAATATCACTCAACTCTCTCTTGCCATTGACCAAACTTTCATAGAAAAAAAAACAAGTCCTAGCAACATTTTTAGGTGTGGAAGCTGCATTCGATAATGTAGATATTAAAGCTCTAATAAAAAATCTAGTAGACATTGGTTGTCTACATACCTTAGTTTAATTTGTTGCATTCATAACTAAAAATAGACTAATATTTTTTTATATCAACTTATCAACAACAAAAAGCCTAAAATTGTAAATAAAGGTATATAAAGGAGTTCCTCAAGACGGTGTGACGGGGTCACAATGGAAGGCCGTAAACACATTCGCGAGCGCAAGGAACGTTCTATGTCTCGGACATCGCCGGCGCTGAGTGGAGGGAGTTCAACGGAGTTCTCAGTCCTCTTCTATACACTGTATTAGTATCAAACATTTATAATAACTTAAATAAATCTACACAAATATCTCAATTTGCAGATGATGTAGCACTGTATCTACAATTCTCGAATATAACTTGGGGCATTAAAACTATTGAAAAGGCCATAAAAAACGTAGATAAAAATCTCACGAAATTTGGTCTTTCGTTATCCCCAACAAAAACAGTTCTAATTAAATTCAATCGAAAAAATACGAAGCCAGGTTGAACGAAAGTCAAGGTAGGAGACCATACGATTCACTCCAAAGAAAAAACAAAATTTCTAGATATATATTTTGACTATAGATTGACATTCTCGTCCCAAATAAAGTATATAAATAAAAAATGTCAACAAACACTAAATATTATAAACTTTCTTTGCCGTACGTGGTTGAGAGCAGGTCCAGAAACCGTACTTCTATTATACAAAAGTTTTATTAGATCTACTATTGATTATTGCAGTTATATATATTTATAAGACGAGAGGAAATATACTAAAAAAATTGAACATATTCAGTATCAATTAATAAATATTTCTATTTATCTTACCGTCCAGTTAAATAAACCAATTGGTTTTGAACATTTTGTCTAGAAGGGGGATTGTATATTCAAATTAATAAAATTTTTGGTTTAGTGAGGATAGGAGTATATATAGATGAGAATATTAATATAAAGTTTAGTTTAGACCCTAGTGAGGAGCCGTAGGTAGCTGGAAACGTTGGGCAACCTCAGCTGATCTTTAATTGGGTAAAAATTGTGGGGATAGTCAGATTACACTTTACTAATATAGAACTTTAATAGTTTAAATAATATTGCTCTAATCGAAAAATGTTTCATATAAAAGTTGTGCAGAAGATAATTCTGAACAAAAGTACGTACATTAAAATCATAAAAAGTCGATTTTTCTAAAATTAAAGCGATAATCTAAAAAATAACCTTTTGCCGAAATAGCGGGTAACGTTAAATGATTAAAATTTGTATTAGTTAAGATTAACTAATACAAATTAACTTTTTTAACGGCATTTTCATCCACTCACGGAGTGAAGGTTTTTTATGCCTCTCTTCTTTTTTTATTAATAAATAAATTGTTTATTTCGATTCGATTAGGTTGTTATTTGTGTATCTCCCTAGAACTCATAACATTATTTATAATACTCATATTATTATTATTATTGTTGTTGTTGTTATTACTATCAGCAGAATTCGCCATTGGATAGATGATCATGGGCTAGAACTAGTGGAGGCCAAAACTGATATTGTGCTCCTCAAGAAGAAGCGCGTCCCCAGAATGCAATCTCTAATTATTGGGGAGATATCGGTCCTGACCAATAGTCCAGGCGAATGAGGTCCAAAATGTCCGATTTACGAATATTTTCTCCACCGACTATTTTTTTGCATTAAATAATAGATGAGGATGTATAGAATAAGATCCTAAATTGTCGGGATCGTACCCCATCGACGACCTATTCATTTATTGCAAAATAACAAAAAAAGGCTCTTTTATTACTTTTTCTTTAATAGTTTAAATAATATTGCTCTAATCGAAAAATATTTCGTATAAAAGTTGTGCAGGAGATAATTCTGAACAAAAATACGGACATTAAAAACTTAAAAAGTCGATTTTTTTATTGTTAAATAAACAATGAAAATGGAAAAATTTTCGATATTCAAAGAGCTATACAATTTGTTTAAACAATTGAAATTCAATAATAATGGCGTAAATAGATGTTTTTTCATCTACTTATACTATGTTTCAAATTACAAAGTGTACTTTCACAATGGCGACCAGTTGCAAAATTATTTATATTACAACGTAACGATTGCGAAGTTCGCCAACGGCTGGGAATTTTTGAATGCAGTAAAATGCAATCATTAGAGGATATTAATAGTAATCAAAGCTGAAAAGACCAGATTTTCAAATGAAATTTTTCTATTGGTTAAAGTGAAAAACGCCGTTGCTAGGGACGATATCTCGGAAGTTTTTAACGCTAGAATATTGAAACAAAGCGCATTTTATTACACTTAAACACCGTTTCCTACCTACTAAACACGATAGTCCCCGTAGAAGTAGTCCCGACAAAGCTAGCATCGCTTCCAAATGTCTAAACACAATACTCCCCGTAGAAATCGTTTGGAAAGACCTAGACATCGTATTTTACCGTCCCAACACGAATCTTCCCATAGAAGCTGATTTCATCATACCTGGATCGCGTTTTCTATTAAATAAATACAATATTCCCCGTAAAAATCGCCCAAAGACACCAGGACATTGCATTCTATCATCCGAACACACAACTGCCTATAGAAATCATCTTGAGGCAACAGGATATCGTAATGCACCGCCCGTACACGCCAATACAATATTTATAAGTATCATGTGTACATTATAATATATATACAATATATATATATATATATATATATATATATTTATATTTCCGTTTTTTCCATTAAAAACTGTGAATTTTTTCGAAGTGATGCCAACTGAAATTCAAGAAAAATGTTGGTATGCGCATAGCATATTTTTTAAGCAGACGATGGATTTGCCTTTTTATGCAGAAGTGACGATATATTTTATTTATATGTACACAGTTTCGTGGTTGTTAGTAAAGAACCCTATTTTTTCATCATTTCTTTTGTTCGAACTAAAAAAAACATAGTCTCTTGTCACAATTCTGAAATTAATCGAATGTATAAAAATAAAAATAGAATTTGTCTGTACAAACTATATTCAGTATGATTTGGCATACAGAACCATTTTATAAGAGAAGGAGAAAGAAAGACATAGAGATATAGACAGAGGGAAAGAGAGAGAGAGAGAGAGAGAAAGAGAGAGAGAGAGAGAGAGAGAGAGAGAGAGAGAGAGAGAGAGAGAGAGAGAGAGAGACAGAGAGAGGGATTCTCCCACGTAAGAGAAAATAAAATTTTCAAAAATCAAAAGATATTCATAAGATGTGAGAATAATGTCAGATTAACCTGCAGAACAAAAAAGGTACTACCGACTAACGTCACACCTCCTTTAGGATACGAATCCCAAAGTTGGATATGAACATTCGTTTGAGGTGCCCTGGCATTAATACTTTAAGCGGACTACTTTGAGTTTATGTTTGTGATTCAAGACGCCACCTAGTGGCCGCTGGTGAAACTGATTGTTAAATCGATTAACTTAATTTATTGATGAAAGTAAAATCATTTTTAATAAAAAACATTGCCTATGTCCTTCCCAAGATAATATAGAACCTATATGTCAAATTTCAGAAAATCGGTTCAGTAGTTTTTTCGGTTATCGTGTACAAACAAAAACACGCTTTGTCTTTACAAATTAGTATGAAATATGATATGATCTGATATCATATCATATGGTATGATATGATAAGATATGATATGAAGTATGAAGTATGATATGATATGATATTATATATATATTAAGTACTATGTAAAACTCATAAAATCTTTATTTTGCATAATTCTATAGTAGTCATGAGGTAACTTTTTGTATATAAGATTTTAATAATTAAAATTGTATTGGTGAAAAAAGTCAAAGTAGAAAAACAATTTTAATGCTGAATTTTACAAAAATTGAAATAAATAAAAATATTTAGAAGTACAGGAGAGAATTTCTATCCAATGAATAGAATTGAAAGCTTATATACATTTATAATGTATAAACACTGAAAATAGAACATGTTAATGCAATTGATGTTAAGCAATTATAAACATGAATAATTTATTGTTGTTATTTTGAAAATTTTATTGTAATTTATCACGTACTAGTTAACAAATATGTAGATATTATGCACTATATACTTATATCGATCGTGTAAATGATTTATAAATACAAAGCTAGTTTAAGCTATTAAAAATAATAATTTTCAGTGCTGAGTGCATCACAGACAAGAAACAGCGTAAATATGCATCAATAATAAAAATTGGTTATGGAGAGATAAGCTGCCGCCAGCTGTCGCTGATGCCACGCGTAAAAACTTTTTATAAATGTTACATTTAAACATAATTACTAATAATTGAGAATGTATTAATAAATGTAAAGACAGATTAACCTTTATACTTGCACCTTGCTAAATTTCAAGTTAAAATGTTAATTAAATGTCAAGGCATAAATAATAGTTTAAACAAAAATTTTTTCAACTTCTATTGGTCGTATGGAAATGTGCAAGGGCTCAAATCTTTTCTTTTTTTAAGCGTAATCAAATGCGTTTCAATATTCTAGCGTTAAAAACTTCCGAGATATCGTCCCTAGCAACGGCGTTTTTCACTTTAAACAATATAAAAATTTCATTTGAAAATCTGGTCTTTTCAGCTTTGATTACTATTAATATCCTCTAATGATTGCATTTTACTGCATTCAAAAATTCCCAGCCGTTGGCGAACTTCGCAATCGTTAAGTTGTAATATAAATAATTTTGCAACTGGTCGCCATTGTGAAAGTACACTTTGTAATTTAAAAGATAGTATAAGTAGATGAAAAAACATCTATTTACGCCATTATTATTGAATTTCAATTGTTTAAACAAATTGTATAGCTCTTTGAATATCGAAAATTTTTCCATTTTCATTGTTTATTTAACAATAGAAAAATCGACTTTTTAAGTTTTTAATGTCCGTACTTTTGTTCAGAATTATCTCCTGCACAACTTTTATACGAAATATTTTTCGATTAGAGCAATATTATTTAAACTATTAAAGAAAAAGTAATAAAAGAGCCTTTTTTTGCTATTTTGCAATAAATGAATAGGTCGTCGATGGGGTACGATCCCGACAATTTAGGATCTTATTCTATACATCCTCATCTATTATTTAATGCAAAAAAATAGTCGATGGAGAAAATATTGGTAAATCGGACATTTTGGACCTCATTCGCCTGGACTATTGGTCAGGACCGATATCTCCCCAATAATTAGGGATTGCATTCTGGGGACGCGCTTCTTCTTGAGGAGCACAATATCAGTTTTGGCCTCCACTAGTTTTAGCCCATGATCATCTATCCAATGGCGAATTCTGCTGATAGTAATAACAACAACAACAATAATAATAATAATATGAGTATTATAAATAATGTTAGGAGTTCTAGGGAGATACACAAATAACAACCTAATCGAATCGAAATAAACAATTTATTTATTAATAAAAAAAGAACAGAGGCATAAAAAACCTTCACTCCGTGAGTGGATCAAAATGCCGTTAAAAAAGTTAATTTGTATTAGTTAATCTTAATTAATACAAATTTTAATCACTTAACGTTACCCGCTATTTCGGCAAAAGGTTATTTTTTAGATTATCGCTTTACACACTATATTTCCTTATGATATACAACTCTACCAAGAGGTGAGGACGTTGGTAGAAGGGGTTCTTCAGCAGTTCCTCCTATGCTACGTGACTACCCCAACGTCTTGGGGATGGGATCAGGGCCCTTCGTCGACGCCAGCCTCTGGACTCGAAAGTCGCTCGGGAAGCACCATTGAGATAAGCGCAGGGACGGATCTCATCAAAGCCTCAATGCCTTGACCACAGACGCATACTATATTAAGACACAACAACAAACGCTTTCGATTAAAAAAGAACTATCACGCTCGCACAAACAACACAATTGGCACACAAATCGCATACAATCCCACACACTCGCGCTGAAAATACACGAAATGCTCAAATCGAGAAGGTTCCTAACAGATCTCTCCCCGATACACAAGAGTTTAAACCTACGGAAACGAAGGACTCAAAGTAACTGACACTTCGTCGTCTTGAAAAGATCCTTCCGCTGTTTTCGGAATGCAAGTCGAGGAGATCCTCCGATCAAGCCGAGCAGTTATAAAAACCAAGATACCATCGGAGCACACTCCCACGATTTCGCCCGCGGCTGTTATGCATTTCAGTGCTTAAATCTAGAAAAATATATAAAGCAATAAAACATATTTACCACGTGTAAGCGCTCTCGAACACGTGAGAGGCAGGGGTCATCGGCGGATCTACGGATTTTAATTGCCGCCTGCCCACCGTCTATTCAAGTCCTCGTAGATCGTCCCCGGAAACATTCTCTCGCTTTTCTTTCAAAAATATAAATATATATATGTCGAAGCAATACTACACTACGGTATTGCATTCCAAATGCTGTTCCTTTCCAACGTCTGAACATACAATTTTTAGGAAGTATTATGTTATCATATTATTTATCCAAGCTTTTCTCCAATGAGATTCGCGTGCTTATTGCAGGATTTATAATAAACGAAGTCGATCGAAAACTACAGCTGAAAGCTTGCACTGAATTGAGTCATCGTTTCCCTATTTTTCACTATGCGTACTCAGCAATCCGTTTCCTCCATTGTATCCCGCCCATCATGAATACATAAAGTCCATCTTCTATGAACTCCGAGGATACATCACGCTTTGAACATTTTACACCATCAATAGGCCCGGTAGCTTAGCTATCAGCCTAACGTAAACCGGCCACCATATCACAAGCGAGGAAGACACGTCAAAATCAGAGCATGTGAAGGCTATACTAAATACACCATCTGCACTAAATTTCCATGATCGTTCACCCTTTAACACAATTACTATACTGGTCGGACTTATGATAAGGGCTATTGAGGAAATCAAGAACGCGTTCACTAAACCGATACTAGTGGAATCAGCATGGGGACCCTACTGTACAAGCTCGCAGACAACAGGGAACGACAGGTGATTTCGTATGTCAGCAGAACATTTCCGCCAAAGTGCGGTATCAAACTAACGAGCAGGAGTATTTTGGACATTCATGCACTAGGCAAGTTCAGACATTGATTAGAGTAATCATTACTGGCGTGGCTATGAATTCTAACTGGGGCACGTGGTCAGAAAGAACAACGAATTGCTCTATGTTCTGTGACGCTATCACTGACAGAAGATCTTCCGCTATGGCCTTCGCAGAAACTACTGCCCATCAAACGGGACTAAGGTCATAGCTGGCCAGACGACGAACTTACGACTAGGAAATGAAACCTTAGACATCTCTACATATAGTATTGTGAATATCCATGTCGAACAAGAAACGGAATTACTTCCTACCGTGATTACCAAGAACCCCATGGGCGGCAAATGTAGATTTCTAGTGGACACAGGATCTGAAGAAAATCTAATAAAAATAGAAACCATACCCCATCAGTTCAAAATCGATCAGTCACAGAAAGGACTCTTGAGGGGAATAAGCTCAGAACAATTTTCCACCCTAGGAACTTTATAACTTAAAGTTTTGGGAGGAATCTCTTGTTTCCACGTCGTCTTCGATCATTTTCCAATACCGTATTCCGGTATTTTGGGGGCACGATATTTAAGCGACGTTCGAGTAACACTAAACTACGAGATGAAACGACTAGAATTTCTTCATACTCACGACCAACCGATTGAATTTGTATCACCAGAGATTCTTCGCAAAAATTTAGCCGCGGAATTGGAAGAAGGAGGAATACACCATACAGTAGACTCGTTACTCGTGAATGCACCTACCGATAATCAGAGCAACGAGAGCGAAACAGACGATGAACAACAAAGGCTGAACGAAGAATTGTTACACATAGATGATAACGATAGAAATGAATTTTTAAATAATTACTTCGATAATGAGAGTATATCCACAAAGACGCTTTATTCACTTACGCAAGAACTAATATTTGAAGAACTGAATATCCCCTCACAGGGAGTAAATAATGAACCCACCGTTTTCCCCACGGAGAGCTTAACTTCCGTGCAAACCGCATCTATAAGAGATATAATACGGACAGATCACCTTAATGAAAGTGAAAAAGAATACGTATAGCATTTACTCGAAAAAAATCGCGATATTTTCTTTCTACCCGGAGATTCATTGCCTGGAACAGATACTATAACTCATAGAATAAAAACCACAGATGAAGAACCAATCAATGCACGACAATACAAATTTCCTCACTCGCTCAAAGAAGAAATAGATAGACAGGTGAATGATTTATTAAACCAAGGAGTGATAGAGAACTCCGATTCTCCATCTAATAGCCCAATTTGGATTGTAAAGAAGAAAGCGGACTCACAAGGTCGACCAAGATGGCGAATGGTGCTCGATTACAGAGCTTTGAATGAAAAAACGGTCAGCGATGCATATCCACTGCCGAATATCACTGAGATATTTGACCAAGTAGGAGGTGCAAAATATTACTCCGTACTAGACCTTGCATCAGGGTTTCACCAAATTAAGATGGACCCGAGAGATGCACATAAAACAGCTTTCAGTACGCCGTTTGGACAATATCAATTCGTTCGTATGCCTTTTGGGTTGAAAAATGCACCCGCCACTTTTCAAAGGATAATGGACACCTTATTAAGAGGACTAAAAGGCAGAGAATTATTTGTGTACCTGGACGACATTGTGATATATGCAAACACACTGGCAGAACATGATAGAAAATTGAGTCTACTATTAAACAGACTTCGAGACGCCAAATTGAAGTTACAAACCGACAAGTGTGAATTTTTGAAAAGAGAAGTGAATTATCTAGGACATCGTTTGAGTGAAAAAGGACTTAGTCCCGACGAAAAAAAGATAGAAGCTGTAAAAGACTTCCTACAACCGAAAAACGCAAAGAACGTGCGACAGTTTCTTGGTTTAGCCGGATATTACCGCAGATTTATTGAAAGATTCGCTGCAATTGCAAAGCCATTAACAAAATTGCTGCAAAAAGACGTAACATTTGAATGGTCGAACAAAACCGAATAAGCCTTTCAGACTTTAAAAGACATTCTATGCAATGCACCCTTATTACAATTCCCCGACCTTACTCAACCATTTAATATAACAACTGATGCCTCAGCATACGCGATAGGAGGTATTCTGTCCCAGGGAGAAATAGGGAAAGATAGACCCATAGCATATACTTCTAAAGTTTTACGCAATGCAGAACTTAAATAGGAGGTTTACGAAAAGGAAGCCTTAGCAGTCATGCATAGCGTACAGGCATTTCGTTCCTACGTATATGGAAGGAAAATAACAATCATCACTAATCATCAACCCTTAGTTTGGTTTAAATCAGCAGACCTGAATACATGAGTACAAAAAAGGCGGTTCAAACTCTACGAATATGATTATACCGTCTTGTATAAACCAGGAAAACTAAATTCTAACGCAGACGCATTATCACGAAATCCACCTGAAATAGTCACAACAAATATCGTGACGAGATCAGGACGAGAACTCAGCAATGCGCCAGGACGCACGGATAAAAATAAATCAAATCCAAAGATAACTACACAACCAAAGAAGAGAGGACAACCTAAAAAGATTACGCAAGGGTAATCCAGAAAATCTCCTTTACCAATAATCGAAAACAAAAGAACAAAGGATATTACGCAAGGGGAAACTAACCCAAAATCTCCGATAAGAAAAAGGCCCACGCGTGACGCGGTTCTACAGGCGCCTTGTTATGCCGAAAGCGAGCCGGAATCACACGAAGAGTTTGAGGCTGAACCAACAGCCTTACCCCAACTGATAACCGCTGATCAGCTAGAAGAGACAAAATCAATATCCTCCATCAATTCGTCAGTTAGCCTAAATCACGACAAAGAATACGAGGTTAAAAGAGGCAAGGTAATAGAAACCAAAGATTTAGTATGCCACCGCAAAGATAACATCGTTTTCTTTGTAACTAGCGATGGAAAGCCCTGTGACGACGGTGCTAAAAAACTACTGGAAAACAATGACATAAGCATTAATCCAATGGATATTGGAGATGTCCAACAAATAAAAGGGTCGCACTGCAAAAACCTCTTCGCATTATGCATACGAGGAGAAATACCCATATCCATGACTATAATAAAAACCAATATATGCAAAACTTTGTCGATCTTACAGGAAATTCTAATCAAAATTGCCAAAAGCAAGAACATTGAAAACATAGAATGGCAAGACATTCTTAAAACAATAAAGGCATCCTTTACGAACTCCCCGATTAAAATTATCATTTGCACTGACACCCTTAAAATCGTTCCAAAGGAAAAGAGGGATGAAATTTTTTACGAGTTACATAAGTCACCAATAGGAGGACATAGAGGAGTGTCCAAGACATATAATCGAATCAAACAGAAGTATTATTGGAATAACTTAAAGGAAGACATTCAAAGAAGAATACAACAGTGTTTAGATTGTCAACTCAAAAAAACTAGTGAGATTAAAGATCAAACAACCAATGGTGATCACCGACACCCCTGGTACACCCTTTTATAAAATAGCTTTAGATGTCGTAGGGCCATTAACCCCTACTAAACTTGGGAACGAATACATCTTGACAATGCAAGATCAATTCTCTAAATTCTGCGTAGCAGTTCCCTTACCAGATACACTGTCCACTACCATAGCAGATTCTTTTATAAAAAAATTTATTTGCACCTTCGGAACACCAAAAATCATTCTTACAGACCAAGGGAAAAATTCCTTAGTAGCTTAATGAACCACATAGCTAAACGGTTTAAAATAAAGAAACTACGGACAACCGCTTTCCACCCGCAATCCAATGGATCGCTAGAACGCTCACATCACGGTTTGGGCGAGTTCTTAAAACAATACACCACCAACGACGAGGAATGGGACAGTTGGTTAGACATAGCCATTTTAAATTATAACACTTGTGTCCAAGAAAGCACCAAGCATACACCATATGAATTAATTTTCGGTAGAATCGCCAGGTTGCCTTCTATCGATCCTTTAAGAGAAGGAGACTTACTACCCACGTACAAGGGATATCTAGTCGACTTAGTCACACGGTTGAATGGAATCCAGAAATTAGCCTATGACAATCTAGTATCCTCAAAATTTTGTTCGAAGAAATATTACGACAGAAAAATTAATCCACAGAATTTGAAAATAGGAGATTATGTATTCCTATTATCTGGTCCTAAACCAAATAAATTTGGAAACCATTACTCTAGACCTCATAAGATACTAGAAGTATTAAACAAGAATAATATTAGGATCCAAGTAAATAAAAGCAGTAAAATCGTTCATGCGAATAGACTTCGCATCTCTTACATAAATAAACAACAGCTCAAAAGAAACAAGGTAGACAGAAAGGGCAGGAGAAACCAGATTAATCAGTGTCTCCTTTAGCTAGAAAATGGCTTCTAGCACCTTAAACATTTAAAAGTTTTTAAAAAAAAGTAATATATAAAGTAATATAAAAGTAATATATAAACTTTATGAAATAACTTCCTCATCCTCCGCTATACTACCTAACGCTTCATACCCTTTATACTAACCTTAAGATAATATTAGATCGTTAAGCAATAGAAGTAGGCGAATGAAACTTTCTACCGTATCAAAAAGATCAAAAAGGTGATCATCCTAGAATTTGAGCTAACAAGATACGAGAAAGTCACATCAATACAATAGACATAAGAATATTGTTTATAAGAGTAATATAACGTACGACCTGACCTTAAGAAAGAAGGAAAGTGTTAAACAAACGCATTCAATTTACGCGCAATTAAATTCTATATTTTTCAGTTGATCAAAGTCGAACTTGCGATCGGTTTCATTCTTTCTTATGTCATAACTATCTTACTTTTCAGATTACGCAACTAACCTCTTTATGATTTCAGAAAAGATGATATCCCTACACATGATACTTTTTACCTTATTTTTTCGTCACTCCAACAAAAACAATGATAGAATACGATTGCGGATCTAACACCATGAATATAACAACCATGTCGTTATTAGACGTCTGGGAATGCAATTTTCCTCAACTCCACCCTATAAGCCAACTTCCCTATATACAGCTACTTCAAATCAACGATTTTCAAGAAACCAAAGCATTACAATGTAAAATAGAGGTACGGAGAACCATCTATTACTGCGGGATGCATTCGCATAACTCTATTGTTAATAACGGCGAAATGGAATACTTGTATGACGTCAGTAGAGATAGTTGTTTACAATTACATTTAACTGGGATAATCAACTTCGGACAAAATCATATTATAAACGGGGTCAGAATTAACCAAACAAAGATATATTCGATGACCTACGCCGGAAGCATAAGTAACGACGGAACTTGCGAGGGAGCCTACTATAGCGACCCTTATGGAACTTGGAATTCTGTTATTGTCCAAGGAACCCTTAAAATCACCCTATCGCAACAATCGGCGCGAGTAAACATACAAGACGACAAAATTCATCTACAATCAGAAACATCATGTCCACTATCGGGAAAATTCTGCATAGACGCAAAAGATGGATATACCTTCTGGGAATCGGTCCCTAATAATGATTGCCACTTTAATGAGTACGGCATTTAATTATTCAAGGGTCATGCAATAAAAATGACTAACCCTCAGATAGATCAAGACGTAATCTATTCTTTTTCAGATCAAAAATTAACGTTCGCATTCAGTAAATTGTCCGAAGAAAAGGTATGCGGTTATACTATAATAAGAACAGAACACCCAAAACTAGTTATCTTCGAAACTAAACAAGGTGTAACGTTTGCGAAAAAAGGTGCGTTATCTAGTAGTAATCTGGATATTTTCGCTTATGTAAATGCAAAATTCGTATATCTGGAAAAACATGTAAAAAAACAAATGCTTAACTTATACCGCAACATAGTGACAGAGCGATGTCGGGTAGAACAGATCGCGCTAAAAAACGCACTCGCTATTGGTACACAAAGTCCCGACCAATTTGCGTATAACATAATGAAAGGTCCTGGCTATATGGCTGTAGTAGCCGGCGCAGTGGTACACCTGGTAAAATGTATACCAGTGAAAGTTAAGATAGATCACGGCGATAGTTGTTACACCGAGCTGAGAGTTGTAAGACAAAACACAACCCTCTTTCTCACACCAAAAACACACATCCTGAAAACTCGAGGGACTAGAGTTCCCTGTAACCAAGTGCTATCATCATACTACCGTATTGATAGCGAATGGTACAAATTGGCACCAAAACCGACCGAGGCAAGAGAACCCACAACCCTAAAGCCCATGACTCAGCTGACATGGAAATATATTAATCCAATCAGCCTAGCAACATCTGGAATCTACTCCAGTAAAGATTTAGAAAAACTAAAGGAACGAATTATGTTTCCAGTAGAAACAGCTGCATTGTTGAATAACGCAGCACACGAAATGCACGAATCTGGAGTGACGAGCGGCAAAACGATATCGCACTTCATAAATGAAGACACCATGGATAATTTAGTAAATTCTGCTTTGAAAAAAATATGGAATAAATTTATCACCTTTGGATGCGCAAGCGCGGGGATAATAGCAGTCCTAGTGATCATACACGTGATAAAATCGTTCATAGGGGTTGTCCTCAACGGATACGCCCTTCATCGCGTATACGGTTGGTCCATATATCTATTGTCAGCCATTTGGAGCACAGCCGTACACTTCTTTATATCTCTCAAACAACCACCGACGAAACAAGAGGCAAGAAACAGTTACGAAATGATCGCTCAACCAGAGCCAGAACCGGAACCCAAGCCAGAATCAGTACTAATCACTACCGACGAGACAAAAGAAAAACAAACGTTTTTTTCTGCAAAACCATAAAAATAAATCCTCAACTCACGCGACTTTTCCAGAATTAAACAAAACAATAAAAGTAAATTTCCTATTTCCATTATAATATACTAATTACTGGGACGTTTGAAATAATAAAGCTTCAAAATGTTAATGTTCAATAAATTGAAATTTTAATGTATATATAATAAGAGAATAACAGAAAAATAACAATCACCTCAGTACAGACGAGAATTGAATAATGCCTTCTGCGCTCAAACAGCGCCCTTTATAGACTCTCTTCTTATCGCGGGTCAAATTTCGGGCGATATGCCCCATTCGTTGATCACAGCCTAAACACTTCGCGCAGCCGGACGGTCGGAGAACCCGAGGTGGTAATCTGACACTGTCCATACTTCTTTCAAAATTCTCGAGATTTTCTTATAGCTAAAATACAGTCACCTTATTTGTGAGTCTGTAGGATAGCTATTATAAAGAAAATTTCCGAATTTTCCGTCACAGCACGGATCAATTGCTTTTATGGAAGCATAACCAGTCAAACCTCTTTCGTAAAATCTCAAGATTTTCCTCCGGCCAATATTTGATTACCTTAGTCGTAAATCATATAAAGGCCAGTTTTCAGGAAAATCTTCGATTTTACCCGTCATGGTACGGATCAAGCGTATACCTTAGTTGTATACAATTTGGTGGCCTTTAACGAAGGTTTGCTCGTGATCCTGACTTCAATAATTAATTAATTTCATTTCGAATCCAATTAAATTAATTCATTGAGTCCAATTCAAATTTTCAAATTATAGCTTATAAAATAAGATTTCAAATCGCCAACCGATGATTTTGTTAAGCATTATTCAATATCTCGTATATACTTACATCATTTATAAACAGTTTTTAGAATTCGTGCGGCGCCGTTTTGTCCGAGGAGATCGCATAACATTTCTTACTCATATATTCTCCCGTGAATATAATATTATATCAATCTTTTATTTACATTATTTCCAATCTTAAAACTAAACATTGCTCGCAATATAACTTATAACTATATTTAGTTACAAAAGAAATACTAAACCTATATATATGTATAATGGCAACGCGATATTATAAACATTTCTTAAAACTATTACGCATTATTTATATGTAACAGATTAAATAATTCCAAAATCAAATCATAAATTAATTTTAGCTTTATACTTCTACTATCTTAAACTATAAACATATAAGCCTATCAGCTATAAAGAAATATCCTATTTTAAATTTGAGTTCAAACAATATTAAAACATTTTACGTGGAACTAATTATAATAATAGCTACAATGGAATTGATTAATAAAAACCTTATTCTAGAAATTATAATCGCTGAAGACTTAATATTAATTTTTACATTTAATTTCGATTCTGTTCGTAACATCCATAATTACCAGATATCGAATTTCGCATGAAACTTCGCGTGTATTAATGTAATTAAAGTAAGTTGCGATACAAAGAATCATGTGAACCCCACGCATCTTCGAACGAGGTTTTCCTATGGAGATTTTTTCCCACTGGGTTTTCTTTCCTTAGGTTTTCCCTCGTTCACAGACACATTGCTCTGGGCAAATGCGAAGATCGAATGGGGAGGAAAAATAAAAAAAAAAAAATTTTTATTTTTTACTTTTTGTCATATGTATACTATTTAACGCCGCATTACCTTAACAGAGGCGAACGATTGTTTTCACACTTCTAACAACCGTCTTACGCAAGGGGTGTAACAGCGAGCTAATAATTTTAATAAAATAATATTAATTTAAACATTGAAAGTATATATATTCATATACACGTATAAATGTAAACTAGAATTTAAAAATAATATATAATGGTAAAGATAAATATATATATATAAATAAATGTAAGGCATTATAATACGTATAAGTATATATATATGAAATGTATTATAATACGTATTAACACCTATATATATATATATATAGGTGTATATATATAAACATAATATATAAAAAAAATATATATATATACATTTATAAAGAAAAATATATAATATAATAATATATTATTAAATAAATACATACAATAATAATAATACTTGAACATATATATATATTAGGAGTGTGAATAAGTCTTTCCCGTTTTTTGTAAGAGATGGCGCCACCAATACTGTGCGAGTATTCAATGGTTACATATGTCATAATCAAAGCTTATTCATATGTCAACAATTCCATACTAACACATTAGTTAAAATTTTTTCGCATCATAAATTTTTGATATCGTGAAAATGTCGAAATTTGAGCCGAGTCGACGTCATTTGCGGGAAGTTTCACTTTATTGGTTCAATTTGAAGAAATCTGCTGCCGAGACGCATCGATTGCTTCAGGAGGCTTATGGAGAAGGTTGTGTCGATGATTCAAGTGTTCGCGGATGGTTTCGACGCTTCAAAAGCGGTGATTTCGACGTGGATGACAAGGAGCGTTCCGGGCGGCCGCAAATCTTTGAAGATCGAGAATTGGCGACTTTGCTTGATGAAGATTCTTGTCAAACGCAAGAAGAACTTGCTGAAGCATTGGGAGTTGACCGAACAACCATTTCCAAGCGTTTGAAAGCCATGGGAATGATCCAAAAGCAAGGAAATTGGGTGCCGTACGAACTAAAGCTGAGAGACGTCGAACGGCGTTTTTTCACTTGCGAACAGCTGCTTCAGCGACATAAAAGAAAGGGTTTTCTGCATCGTATCGTGACTGGCGATGAAAAGTGGATACGTTACGATAATCTGAAGCGAAGAAAATCATGGGGACTACCCGGCCATGCATCATCATCGACGGCCAAGCCAAATATTCATGGCGCCAAGCTCATGCTCTGTATATGGTGGGACCAGCTAGGTGTGGTTTACTATGAGCTTCTGAAACCGAATGAAAGGATCACAGACGAGGTCTATCGACGACAATTGATGCGTTTGAGCCGCGCACTGCGAGAAAAACGGCCACAATACTCCGACAGGCACGACAAAGTTATTTTGCAACATGACAATGCTCGCCCACATGTTGCACCGCCGGTGAAAACATACTTAGAAACGCTCAAATGGGAAGTCCTACCCCACCCGCCGTATAGTCCAGACGTTGCTCCGTCTGATTACCATCTCTTCAGATCGATGACGCATGGCCTGGCTGACCAGCTCTTCCATTCCTACGAGGAAGCCAAAAAATGGGTGGATGACTGGATAGAGGCCAAATCGGTCGAATTTTTTCGCAACGGGATTCGTATGTTGCCAGAAAGATGGGAAAAAGTTGTAGCTAGCGATGGCCAATACTTTCAATAATTCATTTGTAACCATTTTTTCACAATAAAGGCTCAAAATTTAAAAAAAAACGGGAAAAACTTATTCACATACCTGATATATATATTATATTTCCGTTTTTTCAATTAAATACCGTGAATATTTTCGTAGTGATGCCAACTGAAATTCAAGCAAAATGTTGGTATACGCATAGCATATTTTTTAAGCAGACGATGGATATTGCCTTTTTATGCAGAAGTTACGATATATTTTATTTATATATACATATTTTCGAGGTTGTTGGTAATGAAGTCTATTTTGCCATCATTTCTTTTTGTTTGAACTAAAAATCATAGTCTCTTTTCACAATTCTGAAATTAATATAATGTATAAAAACAGAAATATCATTCGGCCTCACAAACTATATTCAGTATGATTTGACATACAGAACCATTTTATAAGAGAAGGAGAAAGAAAGACAAAGATAGAGAGAGATTTTCCCACGTAAGAGAAAATAAATTTTACAAAAATCAAAAGATATCCATAAGGTGTGAGAGTACTGTCAGATTAACCTGAAGAACCATGTAATACCGACTAACGTCACACCTCCTTTAGGATACGAATCTCAAAGTTGGATATGAACATTCGTTTGAGCTGGCCTGGCATTAATACTTTAAGCGGACTATTTTGAGTTGATGTTCATGATTCAAGACTGTTAAAACCATAAACTTAATTTAGTGATGAAAGTAAAATGATTTTCAATAAAAAAACATAGCCTATGTCCTTCCCAAGATAATATAGAATCTATATGTCAAATTTGAGAACAATCGGTTCAGTACTTTTTCGGTTATCGTGTACAAACAAAAACACGCTTTGTCTTTATAAATTAGTATATATATGATATGATATGATATGATATGATATGATATCTATAAAAATTAATTAAAAATGTTTCCGAATTTATAACATAGACTACAATATAGTATAATGATGTATTAATATTCTTGCAAAATGGATGTAAAAGATATTTTGGCTTTACTTATACTTGTCCTTCCAGCTGTATTTTCTTCAGGTAATGATTACTGTAAATTGACGAGTTGCCCAAGTAAGACTCATACTCTTTGCCAATATCAAGTAAGCTACATATATATTAATTTTTGTAGTACATAAGCAGATAGTATAAGTGATAAAATGCATGAATTCCACTCTCATTTCAAAATGAAATCATCATGTTTTTACTCCGGTGGTGTAAAATATCATCCAACATCAGTGTGCAAATTAATTCTTCACATCCTGAGATTAATGTTACTATCTTTAAGGAGGTGTTAACTGTCTTGTGACGTTTTTTTTAAAAAAAAAGTTACTGTTTTTTTCATAATAAATTCAGACATAGTATTTTATTCTTAACTTCATGAAAGCTAAGGATGACTTCAATTTGTATGAAACCTTTTCTGTATGCTGCAGAAGTTGGAGTTAGCGACTAAATGCGGAAACGCCATACATACAGAAACCAACAAGAAAATAAAAAAAATTATCATCGATACTCTATTATGTTTATAGAACAGTTTCCATTTTGCTTCAAGAAAATTTAATATCACTACCCGATGAACTAGACCATTACACTCTTGTAAGTGATTGGGTATGTCCTGTTCTATATAATTTACTTTATTCAATCGTTTAAATATTTTTAGCTTCTACCTATAGAGTGGGACAACGAATTAGCAATTATTGCTCAAAGATAGGCTAATCAATGCGAAAATGGACCCGACAAATGTAGAAATGATGATAAGAAAATGAATTTTTATCGCTTTTATTTTTCATTGTCTTGCTTTTTCATTTGAATAGAAATAAAGAACCATCTAGAATATTACTGTCAAATGAATTTCTAGCATGCAAACTCTATGTATTGCACATGTTTGAAGTTCACTCGATATAATTATTTGATATATTGATTGACAGGTAATAGCAGAAACGTAATTACGGAACTGATTAGGATGAAATTCAATGAATAGGTTGACAGGATTTACAAAGTACCTCTGATGTAAATGAGACACAGTAGCAGATCGATAATGATTGGAAGAAGTTATATGTAATAGTCAATATGTATTTTGAAACGTTTTATTGTTTTGTGTCAAATAATTTTTGCATTGTATGCCAATGTTGATGCACCAATACATAATCAACACTGACTGAGTTTTTGTCCAATGAGAAGGGAAATTAAGAATATGTACTGCTATTGTATCTAATTATATTGAATTATTCTCCGTAACGAAGGGTGAATTTATAACAGAACCTTAATAAATATACTTCTGTCGACTGATATAAATTAAACTAATAAATATTTTTATCGGTTTTACGGTCACTGTAATAAAAATCGACTTCAAGATCAATATATATATATATATATATATATATATATATATATATATATATAAGCTTTTATAATATAATCTGAAAATATACATAATAGTTTTATCTTGATCGAATTCAATTTATTGAAACATTTCCGATCAAAATAATTTTTTATTCAATTTATTTGGTTGTATCTCCCTTCCGCTTTTTTGCTCTTCATTCAATGCATTATAAAAAGTGTTACAGTAGTCGGATTTTCTTCAAATATGCATCGTTTTGTTCAATAATCTGTTTCCATCTAGACGGCAACTTCATAATACCCCTCTCGTAGAAACCCCTCTCCGTATTTGCGAAGAACTCGGACAGCCACTTTTCATAAGCCTCTTTTGAGTCCAACTTTATACCACCAAGGGCGTTCGATATGGACAACAACAGGTGGTAATCACTTAGCCTATGCCCGGGGTGTATGCTGGATGCGATAAAACCTCCCATCCGAACTCCCGTAGCTGCTGACGAGTCATCAACGAAGTGTGTGGTCTGGCATTGTTCTGGTGGAACACTACAGCTTTCCTGTGTGCCAATTGTGGATGCTTTTGGTCGATAGCCTGCTTCAAGCGGCCCAGTTTTTCACAGTAGATGGTAGAATTAAGCGTCTGCCCATATGGGAGCAGCTCATAGTGGATGATTCCCTTCGAATCCCACCAAACACACAGCAAAACCTTCCTGGCCGTCAATCCCGGCTTGGCCACTGTTTGGGACGGTCCACCGGCTTTAGACCACGGCCGTTTTCGCTTGATATTGTCGTATGTAATTCATTTTTCGTCGCCAATCATCATCCACTTCAAAAATGGGTCGAGTTCGTTCCGTTTCAGCAGCACGCCGTTGATTCGGTCCAGAAGGTTTTTTTGCGTCAAATCATGCGGCACCCAAACATCAAGCTTTTTTGTATTCAGCCTTCTGCAGACGGTTTAAAATGGTTTGGTGACTAACTCTCATCTCCTGGGCGATGCCACGAGATGCCACATGCCGGTCTAACTCGATAAATTACATGATTTGATCGGTATTCGTCGTCACAGGTCTTCCGCCGGCTGGCTTATCCATGGTGCCATTTTCATCGGCTCTGAATCGTCGAAACAATTTCTCTGCGGTTCGAAGTGATAGCGTGCCATGCAAAACACCATTAATCTCATGGAACGTTTCTCTTGCGGATTTGCCTTTGACGAAGGAAAACTTTCAAATAGCGCGAATTTCGGCGTTAGTAAACTCCATATTTACACGTCTATATCTTTTGAACACAATCTCCAGACTTATCATGCATAGCGTCGTTTTGTACGTTATGTCAAGACATTTCAAATGATGTATAATATTGCCAGATACGAGCTCTGTAGCGCTTTGTACATAGCCGCGAAATTCATAAGACAAAAAGGCGAAAGGGAGATATTTAACAACCTAATATTATTAGTTTGTGTATCTTCAAGTTGCTAATGTTATCGTCATTCTAATGACAGACTAAAACAATCTTATTCTTTAACGTCACATGGCAATATCAGACGTATTCGTGGATATTGTTTTACCAATTTTCATTTAAAATATTTTCTTCAGATAAACTATAAAGGAGAAAAGAAGCATTATTTATGCTCAAAATATGTTGGAATTATTTAAATATAAAGTTTAAAATGTAGTATGTATGTTCTCATCTAAAGATGTAACGTTCCTGTCCCCCTCGGGATAGCCTACGCGGTATATTCCCAGGGTAGTTTGAGAAGGGAGGAAGTTTTTCAGGATCGGACAGCGGTTTCAGGAAAATAATTTTACAAGAACACAGTATAATTTTTTATAAAAAAAATATTAATTTATTTGTGAAAAATAAGCCAGTTCCTCTATCTACAGGATTCTGTAACAAATAAATATAAACACAAAAATAATTAATAACGATAATCTACAGCTAGATCTATATATTTATTTAAACTAATTTTGCGCTATTTTCCGCAATGTCTCTAATATTCGGCGCTAATTACCGCACGAATACCCGGTGTTATTTTCCACGCGGGGAACTAATGAAACGAGACAGGTTGATTTTGAATGGAATAAAAAATAAGGAAAACTTAACTCCGCTGGTCTTTTGAGGAGCGCCTCACAACCAGGATCAAGAGCTAAGGGGAGAGTTTCTAGTCGGGATAAGTATACTGCTGGTCTTTTGAGGAGCGCCTCGCAACCAGGATCACGTTTACTTAAGGATAGGTAAAATTATTAGCCGTCTGTCTTTTGAGGAGCGCCTCGCAACAGAGATCAAGCTAATAACTTCGGAAAAGTAAGTAAATGTAAGGATAAGTAAACTGCTGGTCTTTTGAGGAGCGCCTCGCAACCAGGATCACGTTTACTTAGGAAAGGTAAAATTATTAACTGTCTGTCTTTTGAGGAGCGCCTCGCAACAGAGATCAAGTTAATAATTTCGGAGAGGATTTTTAAAAGTCAGGATTAATTGGAGCTCTAGAAAGATTCTAGCTCCGGGAGGAGTTCATGTGAAACAACTTCGGGGCAGTTGGTTCACCGGGCGAACTGTCGATTTTGCCTTTTGCAGGCCCTTTTATAATAAAATAATCGGATAATTCCGTCGCCGCTCGTTTAATTTCGGACGAAGCGCCAAATTATAATAATTATATTAACAATAATAATAATTACAATAATAATAATAATAATCAATAATAATTATAATAATTATTGCTTTATATTTTGTGATTATTTGCAGCCGTTGTGCTGCGCACAGTAATAATATACATGTATACAAGTTTAAACAATTATATACATATATTTATATATCATGCGTACATTAAATCGTTTGTATTAATTAATTTAATTAAATATAGCGGGTGCATTCGTTTTCGGACACCCGTTGTATATACTGGAATTCGCGCGTTCGCTACATTCGTTGCGGCTCAGGCTGTTTAGTGAGAGCGTGCAGTAGTGTGCGTGCGGCACGTATTAGAGGGGATAGCGGCCGCCGGTCTAATACATTGAACGCGCTCTCTCTTGCCGCGCGCAGTGTATCCCCTCTACGGCATACTCTGTACTTAACTTAGTGGTAGAGAGAGACTAGATATCGTGTTCTCTCTCTACTTGTTCGAGTTTCGGCAGTTGCGACGACAACCTTCTCCAGTAGTCGTCGCGACCTTTGCCCGGTTTTCGGTATTTATTCTGTGTATACGCGAATTTCAATTTTATAATTGTAGAAATAATATATTTAATATATTATTGCTAATGATATTCGATATTATTTCTTGTGGCGTTTATACATCTAAGTCCGTGTATGTATGTAAAATACATCCACCACATTAGATGTAACACCATCTTAAGTATTTAAATTTTAATGCGTATAATAAATTCTCTGTTCGAAATGAATTTGCGCGGCCATGTTTTTGGCCGTCGCAAAGAAATCACGAAGAAAGCAGAAAGCAAACACGATTTAGGAAGATTAGGCTCATATTTAGTTGGATACGTGTATATATATATATATATATATATATATATAGTGAATGATTTAACCGAAATCTTCTGTTTTCTTTAGCTCGATTTAACTTATCACAACGAGTGGATATTCAATTACCTGATATCCTAATCGCAGAGTTTGCAATTCATCAGTCAATTACAGCATGGTATGAACAAGAATTTGAGGAAAGAAAAACATTTCAACAGCTTCGATGGTTATATTATATATTAATTCTTTAGTACATATTTCTGTACGGTTTAAATTATAATTATTAAACCATCATTTTTCTTATAAGTTCTGGAAGATATATTAATTTTTTATTGGATGATTGCAGTCAAGTTGCGTGGGGAATAGCTAATAAAATTGGTTGTGGTATTGTCCAAGCAATAGATGATGACTTTCTTTATTTATACTTTGTATGTAACTATGGATTTATGCATCCAAATAGGAAAAGAACAAATAAATAGATTTCAATTTCTGAAAAACTATTTATTTCGATTCCAAAAGATGTATTAATAAAAGTTGTTGAACAATATGAATAATGAAATAAAAAATTACAAAATTTTCTTAGCTTATAAATAATGATTATATTTTATATTTATATTGTATTTTTAATATAATTTAATATATTTCCTTAGTTTATCATTCCAGTAATAAATGATATTAAAATTATCGGAAATGAAAACGATAAAGCATATGGGTATGGGCAAGGTAGTAGACTGCAACTAAAAGTGGCAAACACTAATTAATTAATTTACGTATAATAACTGAATAAATAAGAATACTTCACTAAGTTTCACTAAAAAGTTTTTTTATTAAAGAAACATATTAACACCGATGGCTTTTTCGGCCGATCAATCCATCATCAAGGTTACACATAAATTGTGAATATTTATTCAGGAACAAATACATCAAACCATTATATGTACAAAGGGGGGCGCAAGTACAAACTTAATTTAATTATATATAGCAAAGTTATATGTAACAAGGTTATTTTATGTTTAATGGAAAATATTATTTGCAAATTAATGGCTTACCGATGGGTTCACCCTTGTCCCCAGGGAAGGGATCCCCAGGGAAATTTTTATGGCAACCTTATAAAATAATCTTTTTTAAATACCTAAACCTTTAATTAAAAATATTATGTTCTGGGTTAGATATGTAGCTGATATTTTTTACATATGCACAGATTCTAATAGATAATTAGATTCATTTTTAATTCATTTATAATTCTAATTAATTATAATTAATTCTAATTGATCTACAATATTAAACTTAGTGCCTTTTATGCGTATGCAATACAAATAGATTGCTCTCTATTTCTGTAAATTCTACATGTTTTTATAAAAAGATAAATATATTAAAAAGGGTAGCATATAATAATGGCTATGATAAAAATCTAATCGACAAATTCAATTCAAGAAAACGTTTTAAATTACTTTTAAATAAATTTGATGCATAACCAAATGTTAAAAAGATATTTTATTGTCTTATTACTTGTATACCTTTCGTTAGCGATAAAATTTGTCATTACCTTAAATATTTGAATAAAAATATTATAAATGTAAATAAAGTAAGGACAATACTATATAATAATAAGCCTAAAACAAACATATCACAAACAAGTGGCGTTGATGAAATATCTTGTTCAGATTTCGATGCCATATGTATAGGCCAAACTGCCAAATCTCTACGTAAAGATATCATATACATAAGTAAGATCATTATTATTTTGCGGTAAACTCCAAAATATAATTAAGAAAACATTTTGAATAGTTATTTCTTCACATTTTTCAATACATTTGTATAAGCTTAATAAAAATATAATAATTTTATAAAACATTTACTGGATTCAGCCAGAACAGCTACAGGTGGCAGTAATACTAAGATAACTGTAAATAAGTAGTGTTTTCTTCTATATGGAAACTTTAATAGTCTTTAATAAACAATTATATTTAGTTTTCAGAATGTTTTTATATTTTAAAATATCTAAATAGTAAATAAAGATTTTGTTAAAGGCTTTGGACATCGTCATGTTTATATTTTATAAGTGCAATTTAAATCTATTTATAATTACTGTCAAATTTAGTTTTTCGTAGTTAGCATATTTTACAGTGTATTATAAAGGTCAAATACTAAAAGTTCTTATAGAGATTTTCTAATTATAAGCTAAGAATTCTAAATATTTTTTCATATTGAAAATATGCAGCTTATCTAATAATAAAGATGTATATTTTTAGTTTAATTCCAATAATTATATCCAGGACTGTGATTAAAATTTTCTTTGTATTCTATTATTACAAAAAGACTTATTCTATTATTTTAATAAAATTAATAATATATAATTAATTTTAGTTGTAATTATTTTGTATGAAACTTAGCTCAAATTTATAGACATGTGATGATACTGTAAATTATCTATATGAGGTTTATTTGTAAATCATTTTTATATATTTTCCTTTGCATATAATTAATAGTAAGTACTGTTTTTATTATATTTTAGTTATTTATTTTAGCTTTTTTATTTTTGTTTTTTTTTATTCTATAAATTAGGCCATAAACTAATGAATCTGAAACATCCAGCTTATTCCAATTTCCTTTTGATCTAGCTTTTTTTGCTTGTGATGATAGTGTATTTTTATTTACTAACATTTCTATCGTGGATTCGCCAGCTAACAGAACAGAGAACTCATATTTGAATTGTAGCCATTATATAATAACAACATCTCTTATAGCGATTGCGACCATATTTATCTATTAATAGATAAGTATACAAATGATAGATATCTATTAATTATTTCACGCTAAATAATCCAATCTTTTATTAGTTTTATTATTGGAAATTATATTTAATAGAGTTTGAATTGCTAATAAAATAAAATAAAAACTAAAATTTTCAGT
This sequence comes from Sycobia sp. Sy_11, assembly GCA_018907035.1. Lineage (NCBI taxonomy): Eukaryota > Metazoa > Arthropoda > Insecta > Hymenoptera > Epichrysomallidae > Sycobia > Sycobia sp. Sy_11. The sequence goes on from JACCIC010000187.1 coordinate 295,709, forward strand.
TGAAACCGTGTCCCTTAAAAATCTGACTTTTTTCAAAATTTCAGAGATGGGACCATATTATTAGAGTATTCGCATTAGGTTCGTATTATTATGGGATGTTCAAAGATTGAGTTTTCAACTTGAAATGTTCGGTTTCGATGCTAATTTTATATAAACCTTTTACGTAATTTTTCTGATAAGGATGTAATATGTGAAAAAGCGTTAAAAAATTTAATCCCTTTGATCCTCAAAGTTAAATGAAATTTTTAGGAGACGAACTTAGTTTCCGACCTTTTTTAACAGCAAAAGGACATTTATGATGGAAAATGGGTACACGTTAGCTTAATCAAAGTATGTTCTACTACTTTTTCCCATCTTTCTGGCAATATAGCGATACCGTGGCGAAAAAAGATGGCGGTTTCGAGGCGATCAAATAATACACAAATTTTCGCACTTCTTGAACATGTCGGAAGTGCGTATCAACAAGGTCGTGCTGAATAGGTGGTAATCAGAAGACGCTATGTCTGGTGATTACACTGGGTACGACAACACTTCCCATTCGAGCTCTAACAAGGTGTTTTTGATGGCTTTCGCAACATGTAGCTGAGCGTTGTCATGCAAGAAAATGACTTTAAGCTTATTGTTCGCCATTTCTGGTCTATATTCGATAAATTTCTGTTGCAAATCATTCAGTTCGCATTTGTATACCTCGATAGTGACCGTTTCATTCAGTTTTAGCAGCTCGTAGTAGAGCAAACCCAGTTGGTCCCACCAAATGCACAGCAATACCTTTCGGGCCGTGGATGTTCCGTTTATCCAATTTTCATCACCAGTCACAATACGTCACAGAAAACTCTTTTTTTTGTCTGGCAAGCAAAGACAGTGCGATCTTTATGTATCGTTTCGATTATATCGATTGCACTTTCGGTCAAATCGTGTGGTATCCATTTTCCTTCTTTATGAATCTTTCCCATTGCATGAATAAGTATGCCAACTGCTCTGCCACTGGCACCTAGCTGATTAGCTAGTTATTTCTGCGTTTGAGATTAGTTTTCGTTCTATAATGTTATGCTTGCAATTCACTATCTTCAAGCTTTTTCGTTTGTACAGAATGTTCTTTGTCATTATCATCAGTATCTCTACTTATAAACCACTGAAATCACTTTTTACATGTTCTAACCGATGCAGTTTGTACGCCATAACATTCTTGAAGCAATCGATAAGTTTCTGCTACACTTTTTTTCGAATAAGAATGATGCAAAAGGACATGTTGAGAAAACAATTTATCACGATTCATTTGTCACTGATAAAAAATTATAATGTTTACACAAGTAATGGCGTCTGTTAATTGAATTTTATTGGTAAATACCAAAACTAAAAAATAAATACTAGATCCGACACATCTGACTTTTCTAACGTGAAGATCGGAAACTAAGTTTGCGTCCTAATATGTAGGGAAGAAATTTACTTTATCGATTTAATTTAAGAGAAATTCATCTAAAGCTTACCATATTCTCTCAGAAGCATATTCTGATGGTGCTGCAGTTAATAGAATGTGTCAAAAGTGGTGATTTTTATATCGAAGACAAGGAGTGTTTGGGCCAGCCATAAAAGTTTAAAAGTAAAGAATTGAGGTATTTCTCGATAAGATCGATGTCAGATGCTAGAGGAACTTACTTTATCGTTAGGGGTAATATGTGAAACCATTTCCAAGCATCTTAAATCATTGGGAATCATTCAATATTTAGGCAATTGGTTGCTGCAAGAACTGATGCCGTAAAATGAAGAGAATCGTCTTTCTACTTCGAAATATTTTCTTAAGCGATGCAATACAAAGTCGTTATTACATTGAATTGTTACTTGAGATTAAAAGTGGATGAATTATGTTAAAATTAATTTTAAGTTAAACTATGAAATCGTAGATGAAGCCTGGCGAACTAGGACCATAATAGCTAAAGCGAAAAATCCATGCAAACAAGGTAATGCTCTGTATTTGATGCGATCAGATGGGTGCAGTTTACTATAAACTGTTATAAAAAAATCATGAACACAACATCTGTTATATTATAGTCAATGGATCATTTTACCGAGCATAATTGATGCATTTCAAATGAATATTACAAGAGAAACGGTCAGAATAGGATATAAGGGACGAGATATTGTTTTTCCATCATGACAATTCTCAGCTATAAGTTCATTATTGTGCCACCAATTACGTATTAGTATATGAATGAAGTTATTAAATTAATTAAAGTTAATTAATTATTTAAATTAATAAATTAATTATGACTTAATGGATTGGCATGCTGGCTTAATAAACTAATGTCTGTGACTTTTTACTTGTTCTTTCTTATTGATCGATCGGTATTTCTAAGGTAGATGATCGTAATTGTTCTAACGTCTTATCTTTAACGCATTTACCGTACAATCTCGAATAATGCCAGCAAATTTAAATAAATTTTTTTTTATTAAGCTTTATTGAAACCATTACAGGCTTATTTAAGCTATACAATAAATGCTTACATAGGTTTTCGATATTGATATGTTATTAGTATTTACATCTTACCTAAATATAATTTTATACTGTGATTTCACATACATTTAGGAAGGTTAGAATGTTCATACAGGCTTTTATATTTGGTTTCAAAATTAGCGCTACAATATTTATTGGAAATTGAATATATATCTTGTGATGATTTTCCACTAGTTTTGTTCTGTTTTATGAGTATAAGTGACATTGCCATAGTATGTGACCTAATTCTTCAATTTCTGTTTCGCATGTGCATAGAGAATTATCTAAAATCTTTACGCGAGACAAAGACGCAGCAAGATCGTAATGGTTTGATCTCATTTTATTTATTGTAACAGACATTTTGCGCCGCAAGTTTTTGTGTACGAACCACAGGTTGCCATTATTCTTATATAATATTTCAAAATACAGTTTTCCTTTATTGTTCGCTTGCTGAAGAATTTCTTTATTTATTTACGTAAAGATATTTTCATTAGGATATTTTCATAACGTATTAAGGCTTTATTTTCATTACGTAAGGATTTGTTATTTTGTTCGGCCATAAGGATTTCAAGCTTGGGGTACACTTTTTAAATCAGATAGAATATAAAAATTATAATTAAGATTATCGAGGGATATATCAAGAGCATCATTAATCGCGATGCATTCCGTTGTAACTGCCGAGGCTTCTTGATATATGTTTTTTTGAACGCAGATATTTAGTTGTGGACATATACTGGCTGAACCAACATGTTAGGATGTTGCTATTTTACTTTAGTCTGTGTATATGTTATTTGTCTCTTTGACACATAAATATATTTCTAAGGCTAGATTGGCATTGTTTTATATTGAAGAGAACCGCGTCGAACCAGATTCCTTGCCACAATGCCACTTCTGCCTCGAGAGACATTGGAATCGTGATTGCCGCAGGAATCTCTACGTGCCGTCTACGGGAAACGAGCGTGTGACGTCCCCTGTCCCAAGAAATGCTGTGCACTAGTGGTGTCCACACATGTCGCTCACACGGCGGTCAGTTATTTGAACGTGCGCATAAAGCGATACGCGCGGAGGTCCTTGTGGATTCGGCAGCCAGCGACTGCTTCATACGGCCGGAATTCTTGGGACCCGAGGATAAGTGCGAGAAAGTGCGTTACGAAGTAAGAACGGCATCTGACGGGAGTTCCATGCCCGTGCACCGTACCTGTAATATGCTTCTGGAAATCACAGAGCAATGTGTTGCTTTCGCTTTCTGGAGTACGAAGAACTCGCGTCCGAGGTGAGCCTAGGTCAAACGTGGCTGCGTGCACAGCACGTGATACACGATCACGGTTTAAACTGCCTGTATATCGGAGACGGTCCCCGAAAGCGTATCTATCTAACACGGCACACCATGGACGACATTCAGCTTACGGAGGATAAGCCTTTTCAATAGTCTTCTTAGCGGTACTCGGCGCAAAAAAGGCAATCATTGAAGAACAGGTGCGCGAGATGCTGGCAGACGGGATGATAGAGCCCTCCACTTCTCCGTATACCCCTCCGATTGTTCTGGCGTAGATGAGAAATGGAAAATTTCGATTCTGCATGCACTATCGACGCCTGAATGCCGCAACGCAGGACACCGCGCAAAACCTTTCAATCATTCAGGCAGTTATAAAAGATATAAGTGAGGCATAGATATTCTCCGCGTTCGATTTAAAGAGTGGATACTGGCAGGTACCCTTAACAAATCGTTCAAAACCATATACGGCCTTCGATACTCCGGTCGGGGGGCTCTACCAATGAAAGGTTATGAGCTTCGGTTTAAAGAATGCCCCAGGGTTCTTTAATAATTTTGTAACGCAGGAAATCATGAGCGAATACATGGACGATCTCATACGCTCCTACATCGATGACTTCGTGATTTACTCTAATTCCTGGGCGAGCACTTGAAGCATTTGAGGCGCATGTTCGAAAGACTCCAGATTTTCGGCTTAACGTGTTCAACCGAGAAATGCGTCTTTAGCCGGCAAGGTATGGAGTTTCTAGGGCATGTAAAACACGACTCCGGTAAATCACTCGCAGACAAATCCAATGGAGAGGCGGAACCAGGAAATAAAAAAAGGTTTGCGCACGAAATTAGAAATCCACCATTGTGACTGGGATTCGTTCCTATGCGCAGTCCTCTTCTCCCTTCGACGGCGGGAAAATGGAACCACGGGACAGACTCCGAGCTACACTCTGTTAGGGCGGACGTTTGCACCTGAGGTCCAAGCATGCATCGACGAGGCACGGGCAGAAGAACAATGGCATCAAAGCGCGACTACAGCCCCATGTGGTTCCGCGCTTCTCCTGAAGGGTGACTACGTGCTTAGTAAAAATTAAGTGCAGTAAAACGCGCTCGAGTGGTTTAATGCCTGTCTGGCTCTTCGTTGGGAAGAGCCTTTTCACATCCTGGAAATTTTTGGCGACGACATCTACTTACTGGAGCGACCCGGACGGGAACCGATCAAACTACATAGTTCGTCCATTAAGCCGCCCCCCGGCGCCAGGAGATCATATGTACCGGGTCCTGAAGTAAAAAGGGCTCGCGTCACTGTTGCCGCGCCGATGGAACCCCCCGAAGCTACAAACGAACTGCCGACCGATGCAGCGTCCTAAAACTCCGAAGAGGGGCCGACTCGCCGGTTCACTAAAGAAAACCGCGATGCGGTAAGCGACACACCGACGAACTACGCAGGGTTACGCGAAAATTACGGAACGCTAAGACACGGCAAGACAACCGACCATCCAGCCTTCTCCCCCCCCCCCCCACAAACGAGTAGTGTCCGACCACTCCGGCAACACGGGAGATCCTACGCTGCAAAACGAGGAAGACGCAACACTCCAAGGGCCATGCACCGGTACAGTCTGCAGCCACGCTCATAAATGCTAAAATGTTTCTTGACGTACGCGTACTACCGTTAAACGGGTATTTAAGTAAAAAGAAAAAAAAGGAAAAAGGAAACAGACCTCCTTCATCCCTCCTCCTTCTGAAGAAAAGAGAGTGTGGTTCATCGCGACCTATATAAAGGTCATGATAGATCCACTAGCGGCAGTACCTCTCCACCATCCAAGCATTCCTCCATCCTACTACTTCGCGCTCAACCGCCAACCGGAACTTGTGCACCCTCTTCTTCAAAACCATGGACCAACGCGCTCCACCACCCCCGGGCACTGATGCTTTGACGTCTAGACGCTTTATCCTCTTTTTGCAGTCGCAGCGCTCCACCGTCCCGAGCAGTGGTGCGCCGCTGCCTACCGCCTCTACCTCAAAACCTCAGACTAACGCGTTCCACCGGCTCCTCTCCCCGGGCACCGGTGCACCGACGTCAAAGTTTATCCTCTTCCCACAGTCGCAGCGCTCCACCGCCTCCAGGCACTGACGCGTCGCGGCCTGTTGCCTTTACCCCGGACTTCTCGAAACGACGCCCTCTACCGCTCCGGATACTGTTGGGTCGTCGGTTGCTTCACCCGCTTCGTCCGCCGACACACTCTACTTAAGAAAAATAATGACTAAACTCGAACACGTATAACCAGACAACGTGCAGTATTATGGAAATTACTGTTTGAAACTATCACACTTTCTCTACGCTCTCCTTCTTCGTCCTGTAGCAGCGTCACGACGTTTTGACGAAAGGGGTTGAGAACTCAGAGCAGCTAACCTAGCAAATCCTTTACGCACCAAAGAACTAGGAAAAAACCAGTACTCAGCCACTAACGTTAAGACATCAAAAGCATTAATTTGCCCGCCACGATTCTGGATCTGCCGACTTGTAGCGATGAATCCGAAGTCGGAAATTAGCTGAATTAAGAAAAAGTACTACTTGTGCAACTAGTTAGCAAAAGTATTAGCTCTGCATTAGTTCTGTAAAATCATTAATTTACTATTAGAGCGCTTGTTGATATTGTTGAAATTTCAAATGAGTCAGTGAACGCCATTTTGAAAGACATTTTGCGCTTGAAAAGAGTAAAATCTCGATTGGTGCCAAAAAATCTAAATTTTTTGGAATAACAGTGTTGCGTGGAAGTCTGTAAATTGATGCTTTCGGACTATCAGGACAAGATGGAATGCATAATAACTGGAGACGAGACTTGGGTCTATACTTACGATCCAGAAACAATCGATCAATCAAGCGAATATCGTGCCAAAGCAGAGCAGAGACTGAAAAAATCATTGCAAATTCGCTCAAAAATCAAGGTTATACTCACTGTTTTCTTCAATTATCGTGGTGTGGTGCATTATGAATTCCTTCCAACTGGCGAAACGGTTAAAAAAGAATATTATTTGAGTGTTCTGCATTGCTTTCGTGAAGTTATTCGTCTGAAAAGACCAGATTTATGGAAAGACAATGCTTGGTTTTTGGATCACGATAATGCACCAGCTTACACTGCATTGATTTTACGCGAACATTTCGCCAAAAATTCAACCAATATCGTACCCCAACCACCATACTCGCTTGATTTAGCATTATGTGACTTCTGGCTGTTCAACAAACTCAAAAGACCACTTCGGGGACACGATTTGGATTCTATTGAAGAAATAAAAGCTGAATCGAAATAGGAACTGATGGCCATGCCAGAATACGAGTATAACAAATGTTTTGAAAATTGAAAAAAGCATTTGCATAGTCGCATTCATCCGGGGGAGGGTTGTTGTGAGGGGGATGAATTAGATTTACAAGAATAAATAAAGATTTCAAAAGTTATAAATAAAGTCTGACTTATATTTGTACACAGTAGTATATTTGCAGAAACGCCGGAACGAAGAAATTAGACAAATTGATACTAGAATACAAGAGCGAGCGTAAGATACTTATAATAGAGTTATTATGGAAACTCGCGTTGAAACAATTAATGAGCTTTAGGTGGAAGCGCGTAAAACCCATGTCAATATTGAACTGTGCGTGGAATCTACCAATGACCCGTACGTCAAAGAAAATCGCTTTTAAGATATGTAACGAACATTCGAAAACAGTCTTGATTATCTTCTTACGATTCTTGCGAAATAATTTCGGCGTGATGAGGACCACTGTACTTAGTGCCGCAAGCGCGACGATAATGATCATAGCAAACGTCTGGTATAGTAGCGTTTTAGATTAACATATTCAATCTTTGTTAGAAATTCATGCTGATAGAGATGATAAGAAGTCTACTCATCGACTTTAAATTCAAGTTAGCGTAGAGTACATCATGTTCAGTCATCGATACAATCGCTATCATTAAAAGTAAGGTTTGTTTATTGGGCGTTCATTTAATATATTTTTGAACTCACAATTTCTTTATTAAATGAATTAAAGGTAAGACAAATTTCATTTTTGCTTTTTCTTCCATATTAAAATAAACAATCAATCTAGTATTTAGCCTGCGATGTAAACAAATTTTTAAAATCACTTGACTTCGTGTAAATGAATTTTTTTTTATTATTTATGTTGCAGCTAATCTACAATGTGATCCTATAAAATACTGCGACTATATTTTTTCCTTTATTATCGAAATTTTATTATATATAGTTAAAACTGATTTCAAAGTACATCTAAATCCAATCACTCAAACTGACCCATTCGTCGTTCTTTGTAAGAACCACAGTTATAAATATTAATTATAACTGACACTTTCCTAGATAAAAGACTGAAACATAAATAAGGGAGGAAAAGAAACGGTACACACTTACTATAAAAAATCTATTTGAACACCAGATTACGGTGAAATTTTAATATATTGCTCAACAATTCAGTAAAAATAATTAGGTACAACAAAAAATCTTGAAAGTTCCTTTTTCATTTTAATTACATTAACTAGCAACATATTTTATAAAATGTTGTTATCGTTAACATTCAAATTCACGAATGCTTCTCTTTCAAGTGTACCCATCATACCAAATGAGAGCTACCAGCTAAATGATTAATATTCACTAATTTAATTTAATTATTATACTCGATAATCGATATTCAATAATCGAGAATCGAAACCAATTTCATTTAATTATTAAACTCGATAAATCGGAATTTCATAGTCGAAATTCAATATTCGAACATCGAAACCCGGTAGTCGGGATCCAAAAAATTAATCGCTAACGCGGAATGCAGTAGTTTAAAATGTCAGAATTTAAGTTTTGATGGAGAGACATTATATATTTCATATTCTACGAAGATGATTATAAAAAAGAGAAGTCTTATAGTTACGTAATTCTAATAGTTTATAAAAAACTGAGAGATCGATAAAACTATTTATGAATCAGCCTAAATATTAACAATTTTAGTTGACTTTTAGTATTTTCAAATTAAATCTATTCAAGTTCGGGAAAGAATGATTTAATTCAACGGTAAAATAGTTTACTAAAAGGAAAATAATAGCTACTTCTTTATACAAACTAACCTATTAGCATATGCATTTAATTCTCTTAACAGTTGTTCATATATTTTAAAATGAATTTCACAAATATATACGAACAAAAAAAAATGTAATACAATTTATTTATCATAAACTATAAAACTGCTATTTATTAATTTATTTACTTTCACACTGTAAGTATGTGGAAACTGTGAATAATCGGGTCTAAAATTTTACTGAGACAAACGCAGCTTAACGTTCGAAGTATATATTGGTTCCTTGTTCACACATATGTATGCACAATGGATGATCAGGTTCAAAATAAAAAACAAAGTTATGAACCACTACTCTCTGAATATATAAAAGAACAAGCCATGTAACTTGGTTTATGTAAATTGTGAAAAGTCCGACGAGTTAATCTATTATATCTACACCGATGGCTACGATGGCTCGATCGCTAGAGCAATGGAGTAGAAATTTGGTGATCCGAGATCAAATCCCCGTCTCGGCCGATGGACACAAGCACCGATGTAATAATTTACATGTGCTTTGTTGACAAACACATAAACACATCGTAGCCCTCCGTCGCTGATAAGCAACAATATTTGGAAGCAGAAATAGAGCGACGTTAAGTAACATAAAAAAAACAAACAAAAAAAAATTATATCTACACTAAGAATCCATGTTATCGTTCTCTTTACCGATATAAAAACATCTCAACGTGCGGAGTATGTATCGGCTCCTCATGCATCGGAGGGGGGAGGGTTTGAAAGGAGATCAAGGTGTGTACACCGCCGATTCGTCTTTTGTGCGTTGCAGCCGGGACCGCCCTATGAGAGATACCGCCAAAATAGATTGTCCCGCAAAGTCAAATTTCTCTACAGCTCGCTGTTCAAAATGGGTTGAGGCTACGTTGTTTATGAAAAACTGATCCAAAAAGTATACATTTTTTGAAAATTAGTCTAGTTCCAAGCGAAAATATATACGTAATCTTATGATATTTTACATATTTTAACTCTCGATCTAACAATTTATATCAGCTCTACAGATGCCCTATTCTATTCTCAGTGTGCCTTTAGATAAATTCCATACACTACGAGTTATTTATAAAAATGTTAGCTTAAAACAACGGTTTTCAGTTTGAGTGTTCCTATAATTAAAAGTAAGTGTGACTATGACGTGCTATAAAAGTTCTTCATTCATCTAGTTTTTATTACTCTACTTAAGAAGTAAAATTTTCACTACCGAGAAAAATTATTTATCAACATCTATCTAAAAAATGGTGGCTATGTTCGGAGCCAAGGGATTTTTCAAACAGCATTCGGTTGTCTGAAGTATTATCAAAATATAATGGGAATTCCTAAATTTGATGTTTATTCTGTGGTCAGCTATCGATACTGCCGAAAAAAGGATTTTCTATCACTGTCAATTTACTATTGGAGAGTTTGTTGAGAATATTGATATATCACATATCGGTTCATCGCTTCATAATTGTTTCTGATGTTTTACACGTAAGAATTGCAGCAACAAAATGTGTTTCACAATTGCTAATTTTCGGTCAAAAAGAACGTAGCCATGATATCGCTGAATATTTATTAAATGAGGCCTTTACGGATATGACGTTGGTATTAAAGTTTAGTTATTCAATTGAATATATTTAGCGTAAAAAAACAAAGAAAAACACAAATAGGCAGAACATCTTCAGTCAAACCTGAAGCTTTTGATCACTGTTGTTCTGCACTCTCATTCTAATGAGTCACCTATAGGTCAAATTGTGAAAAACGATCAATTTTTCGACAAGGTGAGTTATGGCGACTACATCACGATAATGTATTTGGATGATAATGGATTTCCTTATTGGACGTCTCTCGATTCTCAAAGCTGAACGAAAATCCATGAAAGGAAGACTGTAATGACCAGATCGAAGGAATAAATTCAGAAACGCTGTTTTTTAGTAAAGCACCTTAATGCTATATCCAAAATTGAATTTAAAAGTACTTTGAAGATTTGAAAAAACACTAGCGAAAGCAATTCACATCTGAGAGGGACTATATTGAAGTAAACCAAATGAATGAAAAGTGTTATTATTATTTGATAACTCCTCGTATAAAGAGAATTTAAACAATATTTAGTGACCTACTGAAACTCTTAAATTCATAAACTTAAAAAATCCAAATATCTAAGTTTGTAAGATTGTAACTTTTAATCTTATCAAGCTCTGTAGCCAACGTGAGAGTCGTGATAGATTATGCTGTTTGCTGTATTTTAAGTTTTAATAACGCCTTGTGACACTTAGGTAATATCTTCTTTTTCGTGACACTACGAGCAGTGAGCATTATCTCTCAACGGTGGAAACTATGTTAGTTTTTATTCAACTCAAAAATTTGAATAGATGATGAAAATATTTATTAGAGTTGTTTTAATTGACATTAGTTTGCATCTAGTAGTTACGTTAAATGTGAATTTGATATAGTAGCAATAAGAACAGGTTTTCCTGACTCATTTAGATTTTAAGCTAATTCTTATCAAAAAAGGAAAATTAGAATTAGAAACATAAATGCACTCAACGTTGAACAAAATAATTATTTTAATTAATTGATTATCTTATAAAATACTTAAATAAAGAACGTTTACAAAATTTTCGATAAATTTAATCCAATTAAACAAATTTTTTAAACACTATTATTATTTCAAAGTATCATAGGCTAACCTAATTTTTGCAACTTTAAAAATATACATTAGTAACCCTTAATTTGAAATTCTTTAGATTACTACCAGTAGAGTATATATAATGATTTTTAAAAGTTGTATCTTAAATAAAATCTTTTAAATAATTAAATTTATTATTTTTTTTTTAAAGATTATAATTAAATTTAAGATATATTTCTAAAAATATAATATATATTCACCCTTGGATGATTCCACAGATTAAGCGATGTACAACATAGACAAATTTATCGCTTCGACGATTAAGTCATTCGAGATTTTCTTCTTTCGATATGTGCAAAATATAACTTTTAATTTTTTGAAGAATAAGTTCAAATCATTCGTAGAAAATAAATACTATTTGTACGTTTCGCCCTCAGTTACCTGCTGGGCTCGTCAGTAGGACGGCAGGTAACCAATTCCTAGACGTACGATGCTTGCTAAAATCGATGAAAAGTTATAATATAAAGACGATAAAATTATATATGGGAGAAGAATATTGCGTAAAAATGTGGAATTTCAAATTATTAATTGTACATATCTTAGAAAGTTAAATGGCGACTTTTTGCTTCTCCAGCTATCAATAACAGATAATATTTGGTGTGCTATACTGTTTTGTGGAATTAAATTAAATAATTAAGATACATTTCTAAGAATATAATATATATTCACCCTTGTATGATTCCACAGATTCAGCGTTGTACAAAATCGACAAAATTAAAAAATTTAATATTTATAAATATTTCTAAATAGTATTTATTTTCTGCGAATGATTTGAACTTATTCTTCAAAAAATTAAAAGTTATATTTTGCACATATCGAGGAAAGAAAATTTCGAATGAATTAATCGTAGAAGAGATAAATTTGTCGATGTTGTACATCGCTTAATCTGTGGAATCATCCAAGGGTGAATATATATTATATTCTTAGAAATATATCTTAATTATTTAATTTAATTACACAAAACAATATAGCGCACCAAATATTATTTGTTATAATTAAATTTGTTTTTATGAAATGATTTCCTTCTTCGTATGTATGAATGCTTAATTTTCCAAAATTACTTCGTACATTAGATATGGTAAATCCATTACATAAAAAGGGATGAAAAGCGATAAATAATTTACTGAAATAGATTTACTCATTTTAATTTGTCTTTAAATTGACTTTAATTAAAATTTTTTTTTAATTTATTAATATCAGTATTCATTATATTCAAGTTGTACATCATTGAATATTAATAGTTTGGAATTTAAAAGATAAAAACTAGAATTAAAAAAATCATAATCGTGGATTCACTCATTTAGATAAGTGCGAGAAATTCACAGAATAAATTATTGTTTTAATTTCATTTTAAATATTAAACAAGAAACTTACTATTTTTAGCAATTAGTGGTTTAAGACATCGACACAACGATAGCCGGACAAAATGAAAATGCAAATTCAAGTCTTGTATATGGTACTTGCCATTTTGGTTGTATATTCAGAGGCTAATATTTACTGTCATGTACAAACCTGTGATGAAGACAGCCACACTCTCTGCCGTTTCACCGTAAGTTTTTCAATATTTAATATAGTAAAGTGTGTGTGTGTGTGTGTGTGTGTGTGTGTGTGTATTTTATGTATTTTATGCCTTTGTTAGGATGATACAAAAGGAGCTAATTGTCGAAGAGTAGTAAGAGCAGGCCTCAATGATGATGAAAAAGACGAGATTGTGGCGTTTCACAACGAAATAAGGGAAAAAGTTTACAATGGTCGAGAATGGCGTGGACGAGAATATAGAGCCCAATATGATCAAAAGTTTCAGCCTCATTGTATACACCGTGAATCACATCTTGTGAGTATTGAGAGCATTATTGTCAACAATGCTGAAGATATAGCCTTAAAATATAATTGACTATTAGCCGCATGGTAAAAAAATGACAATGAACTTCTTAATAACGGAGATTTTCTTTTTGAAGTTAAAGTAGTATTATTCTAGAATAAAATAATAATGGCATACTGTACTTTATTTTATTTTTAGTTTATTTAAATGGTAAATTATTGAATCGTAAATGAACATATGAAATAAACGTTATTATGTTTAGGTCTGGAATAATGATTTGGCATTGGCTGCACAAAGGTGGGCTAATCAATGTACAGATTCCAATGATATCTGTAGAGATATGCGTAAGAATATTTCTATAATCTTATATTTGTCTAAATTATAATAAAAAATAAATTATATATTGAGATATATATATATATATATATATATATATATATATATATATATATATTAATAATTTCAACAAATTTTAATTTGAATTGTTTCCTACTATGATTCATATTTTACTATCTTTTAGCCAATTATCTTGTTGGTCAAAATGTAGAAATAATACCATATACTACATATGGGAACAATTTAAGGTTAGCTTTAAACAGGTGGTACGACGAAGTTGAAAACTTTAACGGATATACCGACGAAATATACAAGTACTTTACATAGTTGTTCTATTACAATAATTCAATTTTTTCTCTATATTTCATTTTATTAAAACGAAATTTTTTGTTTTTATAGATCATGGAGGGGTAAATATCAAAATACAGACAAATACACACAAATGATTTGGTATGAGTCTGGTCAAATCGGTTGCGGCTCAGCAACTTTTGGTATTGGAAATCAATTAAATTACATCCTCGTATGCAATTATGGAGTGAAAGGTAACATCGAGAATGAGGCAATATATGCAATGCCGGAATATCTGGAAGAAGAATAAGAAGAATTCGAGAGATGCTACTGAATATATTAGACGTGGCTATAGAAAATCACGAGATTTCCTTTGTTACTGTTGAAATTTAAACCTATATATGATGATGAACCGAATAATATGACTAAAATTTACCTACATACAATTGCTTTCCCATTTTATACCGCGTAAATAATAAAATAGAATGCAAGTATCACTAATCTTTTTTATTTTATTACTTTAAATTATAATTAAACTAACTATAATATTTCAGTCATTTAAAGTTGTTTCCCGAATGCTTTTATGCATTTTTAAATTATTTTTAAAATCAATTTTTTATTGAATAAAGCAATTATATTACCATTTACGGTTACCTATTTGACGTTGATTTGTCATTAAACAAATAAGGAAAAAAAAAGAAGCGTCGCTGAATGATAGCACAGATGAATCATGCGATATATTTTATTATTGAATGATTATTTAAAAATTTATAAGCGAATATACAAACTATATTTTTTGAAACACACATCAACATGATATTACGATGTAATTATGCAATATATTCTTTGTATTTCAAGAGTTTCATGAAGAAATACATTATTTAGCACAGAAGGAATAATTGGGTTAAGATGTTTGATATACATTAAATGTATTTCTAGCTTTTAAGAATTAAATTGAAATCTTAAATACTGCGTAGACATAGCAACAAATGTGTGTTCTATTATTACGTTTCTGAGTCTCGCGGTTCTCACTGTAATTTATCGTGAATGTATTTTGGAAGTTCATATGCTGGCGCTTACTTGCTGACATCGCCGTGATGGATGCAAACACGAACTAGAAAGCTGTCGCCAGATGCAACGAATCACGTGCATCCTGCTCGACTCATGCGGGCGGTTCTAGCCACATGCTAGATTCCGCTGATGGAAACCAATTGAAAAAGTTGTAGCTGATTTCAGGTTATACCAGTTTTTCGGCAAGAGCTTTAATTTGCTCTTGAGAGTGTGCACAACGGGACTGTAAGTCCGATAACTATTCGTTCTCCAGAAATGAGATAGTTACCGTCATCTACTGAGTCCAGAGCTGTATGTGTGGCGCTTGTTCGGTGCTCGGTCGATCAGCTGTTTTTTGGATGAGCAGGATACCACTCACCAACAGAAGCGGATGCGCTATTGTCGCATCAAAATTAACGCTAGCATGTACCGATGCGCTTATGTAATCGTACTTCCGTTCAATAAATCAGCGACGCAGCTGAACTCTCGGCAGAAACGTTCGCATTTTAGAAAACGCGAGAGACTTGTTTTAAGCTCGGTCGCTTCTGGATCATCCGGGTCTTTTGCTTGTAGGGTACCCAATCTTCAACCTTTGGCTTGAGACTCACCTGTTGCCTTTGCTGCTCAGCCATGCTACTAAACTGCTATTGTATGGTTTAAATTAATATATTTGGTGGAAGCTGTATGTGCGTGCGCGCGTCTATCTTACATCTACACGCGTAATAGAGTAGAAAGAGATGATATATACATATTTTTCTTTAACTTTTATTATATACAGGAAAAATTGTGTATGTGCAGATATTTTTCCTTGCACGCCCACAAGCTCTTAAGCGCAAGAACATGTAAGAAAAGGAGAAGAAAAAAATAATAATTGTCTCACAGCACGATTTCTTTTGAAAAATTACAGAGAAACAGGACTTCACTTTTCGAAATGTAAATAAATCTCAACTATAGTTTGTTATTCAGGGGGAAGATTCCTAAAAAAAACCTTTTCTCGAGCTCACTTTTTTTGTTTAATAACTTTTACTTGCGACACTTATATTGTCGCTGGCGGTCACTTCAGCGGTATCCTTGTACAGAAAAACTTCTAGACAATTATTTTCGCTCAAAAGAGAGGCTAAACTGGAAAAAAAATTTTTGATGATCTTCGTTACTTTGGAAGAATAACAAATATTACAGAAACTAAAATTTCACAAATCTGACAAACAGAAAAATTACATATTGACCAATAGAAAAATTTCCACTTAATAATCGCTAAGATTCCACCAATTTCTCGTAACGTGCTATAGCTAAAATTTTATTGTCCTTTGTAATTTTACAACAGTTACACTGAAAGTTTACAAACACATCGTAGACCTTCGTCGCTGATTAGAACCGATATTTGGAAGCATAAATAGAGCGATCTTAAATAACATAAAAAAAAAAATTACCCTGAAAACTTAGCTAGTATTCGTCTTTCATAAGCTTGGGCACGTACAGAAGGTTCGAGCTTAGCTGCAGTACGTACAACACATTTTCTAACTTTATGAAATTTTCTCCATCATTTACATCACACTTAATGATGGTCCAACCCGTCTCGAGAACTCCACAACTTTCATTGCCATCTGCTACTGGAATATGTACTTTGATATTAGGGTTAAAATTCGTCAGAAGATCCTTTGTTATATACATATGGCTGGTCGTTCCTGAGTCATTTTTTTCCAATATCTAAGTAAACTTTATCAAAGAAATGTTATTCATTCTCTTTTGAGATTCCCGGATTTATTACAAAAGAAATACGTTAATGATTTTTTTTTCTACGGATTTATCTTTTTATTCGTTGATTTGAGCGCTGTATTACCAGTCGCTTTAGAACATAGATTTTCCTTACGCCTCATGTATTTGTCAAGCTTTGATTTAACAAATTGCAGGGTAAAATCCACATCGCTTTGGCAATGTAAGCTATGTATTAGAGAATCGTAAGAATCTGGTAAACTGTTTAGAAACACTGCAGCCTGAAGACTTTTCTTCAATTCTTCGCCTAGTTCTATAAGCCTGTCGATTAGAATCATCAGTTCTGCAACATCATTCTCCATATCACCACCTTCTGATAAGAGTAACTTCAACAACCTCTTGTATAGATGCATAATGCTAGTCAGCGATATCTTTTGATGGTGTTCTTTTACTCTGTTCCAGGTTTCTTTAACAGATTTAGCGCCCTTAATATGTAGTAATTAGTTATTTTCCTAAAAACAATAATTGTAGCATGCGCTCGTCTGTCCTTTTTCATCGAAGCTGCATCAACAGGAGCGACTGGTTCTTCTTTTACGACTTGCCACGAGTCGTCCCAAATAAGTAGCATTTTTATTTTTTGGCTCAATACTACATAATTCGAACGATTTAGTTTCTATAGCGACACCTTCACTGAATCTGATATTTTTGCTCTTAATTCAGTTTCACTAACAGCATTCTTCAGCTTAAACGTATAATTTTGTCGAAATCTTTATATACGAAAACAGAGTCTGTACCCAGAACGTGTTTAATTACTCTTTAATTTAGAAATAATGTTTTATGTAATATAGAATTTACAATGGAAAAAAGCGTATAAGGTATATTACAATGTGTGTATAAATAATAACTGAATATGAAACTATTGCATAACGTAGTAGTTATCTTGACGACTTGTCTTGAATTAATTCAGCTTACTCATTGATCAGCTGAACGGGCGTAAAAGGTCATAAACATCAGGTCAAAAGAAAAATAGTTCTTGGCCCTTGCTGCACTTCTTATACCTAATCGTAAACATGCTATTGTGCACATTATCTTTGTGAAAACTCTAAAAAAATCAATACAAATTTCTTGACCACACACGCACTTTGATATTGGACATACCTTTCAATCTATTTATTCTGTAATCTATTCAACTATTTCATTCTGTAGGAGTTTATAATATCAGTAGAATTTTTGTTCATAATTTAAAGCAAGGTTTGAATTATTTTACTCTAATACAAAAAAAACACATTTTAGTTTTGTTAATTTTTAAAAAATTAATACATTATTCAAATTTAAGCGTGCTAAATACATTCAAATCAAAAAACAAATCCATATTTTATATGCTACGACATTCAGATTTATATATGCCAATTTTTGAGATTAGTTCATAAACAGACAATAACATAGAAACAAATATTAATCTATACAAATAAATACAATTAAAAATAATGTATTTCTTATATGGCGATTTAGAATAAAAGTGAGTCAATTAAACTACAATACTCATTTAATACAAGGACAATAATTACTATTTCGTAAAAAAATCAGATAACAAGCTATGCATTTAATTTTCTGAACAGATGATCATAAATTTTAAAATGGATTTCACTTATATATGCATAAATAAATAAAAACAAATTTATTAACCAGTATTCTCTGAATATATAAAAGAACAAACCATGTAACTTGGTTTATGTAAATTGTGAAAAGTCCGACGAGTTAATCTATTATATCTACACCGATGGCTACGATGGCTCGATCGCTAGAGCAATGGAGTAGAAATTTGGTGATCCGAGATCAAATCCCCGTCTCGGCCGATGGACACAAGCACCGATGTAATAATTTACATGTGCTTTGTTGACAAACACATAAACACATCGTAGCCCTCCGTCGCTGATAAGCAACAATATTTGGAAGCAGAAATAGAGCGACGTTAAGTAACATAAAAAAAACAAACAAAAAAAAATTATATCTACACTAAGAATCCATGTTATCGTTCTCTTTACCGATATAAAAACATCTCAACGTGCGGAGTATGTATCGGCTCCTCATGCATCGGAGGGGGGAGGGTTTGAAAGGAGATCAAGGTGTGTACACCGCCGATTCGTCTTTTGTGCGTTGCAGCCGGGACCGCCCTATGAGAGATACCGCCAAAATAGATTGTCCCGCAAAGTCAAATTTCTCTACAGCTCGCTGTTCAAAATGGGTTGAGGCTACGTTGTTTATGAAAAACTGATCCAAAAAGTATACATTTTTTGAAAATTAGTCTAGTTCCAAGCGAAAATATATACGTAATCTTATGATATTTTACATATTTTAACTCTCGATCTAACAATTTATATCAGCTCTACAGATGCCCTATTCTATTCTCAGTGTGCCTTTAGATAAATTCCATACACTACGAGTTATTTATAAAAATGTTAGCTTAAAACAACGGTTTTCAGTTTGAGTGTTCCTATAATTAAAAGTAAGTGTGACTATGACGTGCTATAAAAGTTCTTCATTCATCTAGTTTTTATTACTCTACTTAAGAAGTAAAATTTTCACTACCGAGAAAAATTATTTATCAACATCTATCTAAAAAATGGTGGCTATGTTCGGAGCCAAGGGATTTTTCAAACAGCATTCGGTTGTCTGAAGTATTATCAAAATATAATGGGAATTCCTAAATTTGATGTTTATTCTGTGGTCAGCTATCGATACTGCCGAAAAAAGGATTTTCTATCACTGTCAATTTACTATTGGAGAGTTTGTTGAGAATATTGATATATCACATATCGGTTCATCGCTTCATAATTGTTTCTGATGTTTTACACGTAAGAATTGCAGCAACAAAATGTGTTTCACAATTGCTAATTTTCGGTCAAAAAGAACGTAGCCATGATATCGCTGAATATTTATTAAATGAGGCCTTTACGGATATGACGTTGGTATTAAAGTTTAGTTATTCAATTGAATATATTTAGCGTAAAAAAAAACAAAGAAAAACACAAATAAGCAGAACATCTTCAGTCAAACCTGAAGCTTTTGATCACTGTTGTTCTGCACTCTCATTTTAATGAGTCATTACCTGGTATACGCCATTCATAACCGAGAGGGACTACGTATATTGAAGGAAACCAAATGAATAAAATGTGTTATTATTATTTATAACTGCTCTTTGAAAGAGAGTTTAAATAGAAATCAGTGACTTACTGAAACTCTTAAATTCATAAACTTAAAAAATCCAAATATCTAAGTCTGTAAAATTGTAACTTTTAAGCTTATCAAGCTCTGTAGGCAACGTGAGGGTTCTGCTAGATTATGCTTTAATTGTATTTTTGTCGACTGCTTATATACAAATTAATAAATATTTTCATTGGTCTTACAGTCCAATTAAGTCAATCGAAAATAATACGTAATAATATCAATATATATTTATATTAATTTTAATACATCAATACACAAAAATATTAAAAATAAAAATAAAAATAAAAATAAAAATTAAAAATTATAATGACAGTTAGACTGTCTTTGTATACAATCACCCCCGTAGACTAATAAAATAAAATATTAGCTGAAAAAATTTATGTTAGTAAAGTGCAGTCTGACTGTCTCCAACACCCTTACCTAATTGAAGACGTAGTTCAACGTTTTGAACTCGCTACGGATCCTCATCAGGGACTAAACTTTTTTTTCCTTATCGTCACTACCAAATTTAGTAAATTAAATATAAAATCCCCCTTTACACAAATTGTTTTTTTTTTTTTTTTTTTTTTTTTTTTTTTTAATTTCTAGCTTTATTAACTTATATATTACAAAGTTATTTAGCTTAATACAAAGAGCTTATATTACATATAAAGTTTACAATTAGAACATACATAAATTTCTTACGCAATCAATATTTTGTAAAATTGGCATAATATAAATCATAATTTTAATTTTACATTTTTTTATAAACTTAAATACTATTTTCATCACTGTAATATTTGGTTCAGCTAAGAAACATTTGATATCAAGGGGAGGGAAATGTTTGTTGTTTGCCAGTGATTTAATCATTTCATGCCTTTGTGTATCATGTAATGGGCATTGCCATAGAACATGATTTAAATCTTCAACTGCATTCCCACAGTCGCAACTCGTATCATTTACTACTTTAATTTTAGCAAGAGATTCTTTTAAACTATTATGGTTACTGCGACATCTGCATACTGTTACTATAAAATCTCTGTTTAGTGATGGATTATTGTACCATGGTTTGCACCTTTGCCTATGATACATTTTAAAATACGTTTTGCCTTTAGTTAAGCCTTCATTTAGTATTATTTTAACAGTTTCCTGCATAGCTAATTTTGCGAACATTGACTTTAAGTCAGTATATGGAATTTGCTTTATTGTAGGCAGTTGCTCAGTTGCCTTTTTGGCTAAATTATCAGCAAGTTCATTTCCATTATCACCAATGTGGGCAGGTACCCAATAAATTGTGATGATTCTATTGTCCTTGCTATTTTTATGAAACATCATATATTTCTTACGTATTTCTAATAGGTAGAGGTTAATATCAACCTTATTCTTTGGGTTTCCTAGAGCTTGTATGACGCTGAGCGAATCCGTATAGATATCTATATTGCAGTTTCTGTGTTGAAGAGCAATGTCCATAGCATCCGAGATAGCTATGCATTCCGCAGTAAAGATAGAGGCTTTATTATTTATACTTCTTGTTTTAATGATATTAAGTTCAGGACATACACAGACGCTCCTTACGGACGGTGCATTAATATTTTTACTACCATCTGTGAATATTTTTATAGAATTTGCATCTGTAGTATATTTTATAAATAGTTTATTAGGATTATTGGCCTGTCGAAGGTTTGCCCCTAACTCTGTGTTAATATTAATATGTGTTTTCATAATTGAGTGATCATAATTGTATAAAATCGGTAAATTATCTAGTAGTATTAAATGTTGAATACTCGCTATGCTTTTGATGCATTCCTGCAGTACGTTAGTTCTCTTTCTGCGATCAGAGATGATAGCTGGTATGTATTTTTTTATTGTTTCGCGAACAATAGAGGACTTTACGCTAAATATTTTAAGTAAAAAGTTTTTGCATAGTATTTTGGTTCTGTGCTCTAACATAATTATTTTAGCTTCGTCCAGTAATACGTTGGTAGGAGTGCTCATTCTTTCACCCAATGCCATCCTTATAGCTGAAAACTGTATTTTTTCTAATTGTTTTTTTTAGATTTTTGTGTAGGATAGTAAATAAATGAGCCGTAATCAATTATAGATCTAATGTAACTTTTATAAAAGGTCATAAGTGTCGTTGGATGTGCCCCCCACCATACTCCTCTTAAAAATTTTATTATATTCAAAGCTCTATTGCTTTTTTCTAAAACATATTTTAAGTGCTGATTGAATGAAAGTTGGTAGTCAAAATGCAGTCCTAGAAATTTGACTGATTCTATTGAGGGCACTGCTGTTTCTGATATAACAATTTCATTTTCGCCTGGATTAATTCCTTTTTTGTTAAAGTGAATGTATTTAGTTTTAGTTGGGGAAATTTCTAAACCTAATATTTTCAGCCTTTGAATTACCTTATTCAGTGCATCTTCAACTATAGGCTTAGCGTTCTGCGGGTCGCTGGTTGAAATATATATAACTATATCATCTGCATATTGTAAGTTTTTTACGTTTGAATCTAAATTATTAAAAATATTAGCTACGTATAATAAATATAGGAGTGGACTCAGGACACCTCCTTGCGGAACACCTTTATAACTATGTTTGGGAATAGATTCGTTAATCTCAGAATAAATATATCTATGATGTGTTAAAAATTTTATAAATTTTAATATTTTATTCGAAAATCCATTTTTAGCCAATATTTCTAAAAGAATCGTACAATGAACATCGTTAAAAGCATTGCTTACATCCAGAAAGACTGCTAGTGTATGTTTATCTTTATTCAATGTATTCTCAATATCCAGTTTGAATGTTGTAAGACTATCTGCGCAAGCTTGGCCTTTTCGAAAGCCTGTTTGGGACAGAGGTAGTAAATATTGGTGTTCTACCCACCATCGCATTCTGTATGATAACATTAATTCAAAAATTTTGCAAACACAAGAAGTTAGTGCAAGGGTCCTAAAATCTTTACCGTTCGGTTTTTCCACGAAATGTAAATATGTATCAAGCCAGTTGTCTGGATAAATATCATTTTTATATAATTCGTTTAAAATATCTAAAAGTAGTAGTTGAAATTTTATTGGTAGCTTATGTAATATTTCATAATTTACTCCATCTATACCGGGTGCCGATTTGTCTCCCCTAGATTTCAAAGCTGTATTAAATTCAGTCATACTAAATGGATCGTCAAAAATACTATTATGCTGCGCTTTTGGAATTATTTCAGGGTCGCATGATACCCACGCCGGACACATGTTTTTAAGGGCCTGTTCAATTTCATTATGTCTTGCTAAATATTCGTCGCGACTATGAAGATGAGTTTTAACCCATTTATTCTTACATATTTTAGCTTTATCCCAGGTGTATTTTAGATTTACATGTAAATTCAGAGATTCAACAAATTTTTGATAAGACTCCTTTTTTTTATTCTTAAATATTTTTTTAGTCAATGCTCTGATTCTATTATATTCGATCCGATCGTTAATATTGTCCGTAAATTCCCATCTTTTATATGCCGCCTGTCTTTGTCGTTTGACTCTCGTGCAATCTGTGTCCCACCAAGCTACAGGATTTCTATGGTGTTTATGATTACAATGTCTTTTTTTTGGTGTACTCTTTTCTATAGCTTCTTTAACTGTTTTCATGTATATTTCATACTTATCTAGCGCACTAAGGTAGTCGTAGTCATAGTTCAAGAAATAATCGTATAGATTTTCAAGAATTTTAAAGGTTTTATTCCAGTCTGTTCTTTGGGATTGAACTTTAAATGTCCGTTGGCGATAATAATATTTTTCCCAGTTTAATTCGATATAGATCGGAAAGTGATCCGATCCAAGAGAGTCTTCATAAGTTTTCACTCCTATTAAGTGTGCTATATTTGTTGTGAAAAATACCAGGTCTATATTAGATTTCGTGTTAGTTTTAAAATTAACACGGGTATAAGTGTGCGAGTTGTGTAAGAATAAGTCGACTTTTTCGGTTTGCTCTAATAGTCTATCTCCGTTAATATCCGTTGTTGTACAATTCCATGCTTCATTATGTGAATTGAAATCGCCCATTAATATACGTCTTTGTTTTATCTTGGTATTACTTACCAGAGCACCCCATTCTTTACCCGTCAAAACAATGTTAGGCGGTTTATAACATACAATTATGGCTACTGATTCTTTTAAATTCGTTATTTCGATACCACATAACTCAGTATACATATTGGCATGAACTAAATTTTTTATTTCAATATAATTGTAAGTTTTACGTATCAAAAAAACGATACCCCCACCAGTACTATGCTCTCTATCTTTTCGTAGAGTGTGAAAACCTGCATATATAAAATTAATACTCTTTTTGAGCCATGTCTCTACGCAAATAAGTACATCTATATCCTGAATAATTTTTTCAATTTCTTCGATTTTATTACATACGCTTCTTGAATTCCAATACAATATGCGTAAATTTGTCGCAGATATTGTTTTATTATCGCTATTATTATTCTTAGACATTATATAAAAAAAATTTTTTTTTTTTTCGCGTTATCCTGTATATATCTATATATATATTAATCTAAAACCTAAGTATAAAAGCTTATTCCTCTTGACTTTCAAAATTGGATGAGTCTTGATTGTCCAGATCGACGTCTACGTTCAGCAGCTGTTTAGTAATACGAGTGATTCTGTTCTTGATATCAGAGCGAGTGATATTTTTGTAAACTTCTTGTAGCATTATCGCTAGGGATTCATTGTTCGAAACGTACGAGGAAGCTAACGTTGTAATTTCCTTATATTTATATTTATATGAGCTTGATAAAAAGCTATATAATTCCTTTCCGGTGAGAGGAAACGTAGCTGACACAGTCTTTGGTATTTCTATAAGTGCCTTTTCTACCTCATTTTTTAGATACTCTGGAAGTTCTTTTTCACTCACGAGATTTTTTTTCTTTTTATTGATCTGTTTTACTTTGTTGAAAGTATTTGTCAAACTATCGTTTTTACTGCTAGCCTTCTCAGAAGGATTTGAACTTATGGAGTGTTGTCTTTTCGCGGCCATTGAAGTTTTTGGTGTATTGGGAGGTGTAAAAAGCTGCGTGCCATTAAAACTCATAGGTTGTTGTGACAATTTTTCCGTATTATACGATAGTTCGGTATCAATATTTTCTTTTACGTGAGACTGATTGTGTATTTCTTCTGCATTGTTTATCACACTGTCGCATTTGCTGTTTATCTGTCTTTGGTTTTGTAATTCTGTATGTATGCTATTAAGTGCCTGTGAGTCTGTGGTTGTAGGACAATATTTGATAGTATGTCCTTCTTGATGGCAAGCGAAACAAGTAATTTTATCAGTAGTCACATAAATATGATGTAGCGAGTCATCATAGTAGATTGTAAATTCCTTCGGTAGTTTGTTTACATCTTCGGGGTCAATAAACAGTTGCCGTCTGAAACTTAATATTTGCGTATATCCTGGATCGTCATAACCAAGCCTAATAAAACTCATGTTCGATTTAAGAGTTATACCATTTTCGATTAATTTATTTTGAATTTTTTCATGGGGAATGCATGGGTGTACATTAGAAAAAATAACTCTCCTTGATTTGGTGGCGTATGGTCTCATTGTTAATTTATGCTCTCCAATTTTTATGATATTATTTCCTTCTCTTGTTAATTCTTCTACTAATTTTTCATTATTTAAATAACAGCAAAATCTATTTAGTGAAATTTTAGATGCAGCGATAATATTAGTAGGAGGTGTTTTCGTAGCTATTGCTTTCAGGTACGATTTAATTTCAATACCTTCTACTGTATCAATAATAATCGCTTGATTTTTCTTTGGGAATAAACTGTTAGTGACAATTTTAGAATACGATGTGTTATGTTTGCTGTCTTGGCTCCCACGAGAGGGGCTTGTACTTTGGGAACTTGAATTCATTGTCGTAGAAATACTTTCTGTTGGGTTGGACATACTATATCAATAACTTTTTCGTATGTTCTATTATTCACAAACACTGAATAACGACGCGGCCTAGCCGCGTCGTAAACACGCACTTGATTTTACCACTTATAGGAGCGAGTAACGCACACGTCTAACTCTCGCGACTGCTCGAACCGTACTCGTACACAAATATGTGGTGGGGACAGTCAGATTGCACTTTACTAACAAAAATTTTTTCAGTTAATATTTTATTTTCAGATTAGTCTACGGGGGTGACTGCATACAAGGACAGTCTGACTGTCATTATAATTTTTAATTTTAATTTTAATTTTATTTTTATTATTTTTGTATATTGATGTATTAAAATTAATATTGTTGGAATTAGCGTTATGCGCAGCGCCCTCGTGGCGCGATACCTAATGAGTATACGCATGTGTGTGTATGGACGCGCCACTCGGCCGCCCTTTGCAGCCTCGCGACGCAGTCAGTTCGTTGTATAGCCTTAAGCTTGCTAGACGTGTTTTGCTAGATCTGTTCTTAACTCATTGTATTCGCTAGACCAGTTGATATTACATTAAAGACTTGATTATTAGAAGCGTATAACTCTGCTTTATTTATTCTTCCTAAATCCATCAAATATAAATATATATTGATATTATTGCGTATTATTTTCGATTGATTTAATTGGACTGTAAGACCAATAAAAATATTTATTAACTAGATTATGCTGTTTTTTGTATTTTTGAAGTTTTAATAACGCCTTGTGAAACTTGGGCAATATCTTCTTATTTTTCGTGGCACTATGAGCAGTAAGCGTTATCACTCAACGGAGTTAGTTTTTATTCGTAACTCAAAAATTTTAATTTAAGAATCTTTGGTTCTAAATAAAGAAAGTTACTATAGTCATTTTTAATTGAAAATAGTTCACTGTTAAGTAAAGTTTAAATTCGAGACAATAGCATTAAGGCCAAATTTTCCAGGAACTCGTTTTGATTTTGAGCCATTTTTTATCATAAAAAGACTATTAGAATAGAAAAATAAATGCAGCAAATGTGGAACAAAATAATTTTTGTTTTTTTCCTTAAGCTTACTAAAACATCAATGGGAGATTCATATAGCAAATTACAAAAATACAATATTCCAGAAATGTAATCACTTCGTATTGCATTAGATTATGTCCATATATTGTTACATAAATTTAATGTTTACACACTCATCAATTGACATTGAATATTAGGCCATTAATCAACAGTAATAAGCTTTGAAGAAAAAAGGTATAAATATCATTTCACAAATAAACAATATACGAGCAAGTCTAACAAAACCAGAAAGAGTGTACATTCAATCGTTTCGGTGACAGTTTTACATAAAACAAGAAGAAAATATCTTGCCGAAAAACTTACAATTAGAATTTGATCACACAATGTATTGGACTTATCTTACGGCGGACTCAACTGTCTGCTCTGTTTGCAAATCGGTCGGGCACATCGCGAAAAGCTGTACTCAAGTAGACTCCTTAACCGGCGACTATATTCCAAAGGATACTAAAAATAATGAAAACATAAATATTACTGTAAATGAGGACAATTCATTCGTACTATCGCAACCAGAAAATATTATAAAGAGAAAGACCGCGTACAGTAAGAAATAGTGATATATCATCTGAAATTTCATTAAATATAAATACAACTCCTATTGTACAAGGAAGTGAGTGTAGCTTGACATTAAATTCTACAATATACCTAAAGTATCGAAGAAAACGAACAATAAAGTATGGATGATTAACAAAATAAACGTAGAAGAGGGGCATAAAATAGAAACAATTGAATAATGTTTAGAAGCAAATGCATCGGTCTTTCAAGTAACCTCGGTCACTTATGGCCAATTTCTGAAATTTGTAAAGCAAAATTACAACAATAGAAATATTTATGAAGAAGCCCAAAGAATTTTTAATGTATATGAGTTAATAAAAGTAATCAATAAGGCACATGCAAAAGACATAGATAACCAAGTAAAGGCCTTTTTAACAAGACTTAAAAAGAAGCTAATAAAAAAACAAAATGGAAACTCAGACACCAACACAAGTCATAACACAGACATGGAAAATTAATACGCTTAATTCAATATACATGGATAAAACAAATAACAAAAACAAACACATCCTGAGATTATTAACCTGGAATACATGAAGTCTAACAAAACCAATGGCAAAGTTACCAATACTCCTTAATGATGTAGACATTTTTATTTGCATCGAAACATGGTTGGATAGAAACAAAACATTAGCAGAAGGATAAAAATTCTCCAGATTTTTCTAATCGAATCGAAGTCATGGATCGACACAGTCCAACCGAACACATCGACACCAAAACGAAACATCCCCGGCCAAAAGGTATTACTGTGCACTTGGTGGGACCAATAAGCTGTGTTGTACTAAAATGCTGCTAAAACTGAACGAAACCGTTACTGCCGAGGTATAAAAAGGCCAACTGAATGATTTGTAACAGAAATTGATCGAACATAAATGAGCAATCGCAAGCAATAGACGCAAAGTTATTCTCTTGCATGACATTCTCGGCCACATATTGCGAAACCCGTCAAAAACGCCCTGTTGGAGTTCGAATGGGAAGTATTGCCGCAGCCAACAAGACATATGGCAGTACTTGCCAGACATAGCGCTTTGTGATTATCACCTATTCAAATCGATGCAGTATGACCTCGTTGATACGCACTTCCGTCATGTTCATGAAGTGCGAAAATTTGTGGACGATTTGATCGCCTCGAAACCGCCATATTTTTTTGCTACGGTATCACCATATTGTTAGAAAGATGGGAAAAAGTAGTAGAAAATGACGGAAGATATTTTCATTAATCTAACGTTTATTCATTTTTCATTATAAATGTCCTTTTCCCATAAAAAAAGTCGGAAAGTAAGTTCACCTCCTAAGACTATATCTGTCATGTTTTTCCAGTTTGTATTTACTGTCTATAATTTGAATGATTGTGTGTGGTAGGTGATTTTCATTGCTTATATATACAAAAATTTGGTAGTAATCAGAACCCCACGATTCGTTACGAATGGTTACATTCAATTTATCAATGATACTACTACTAGATAAAATTAAATCGATGTTTAATTTTTTAATTTCTGTTAATATCTATATGTTTGGATGAATTTGGTTTCGTAAAAAAAGATCGGAATTCTCAATTCAACTATATAGTTTGTCTTCAGTTGTACAGTATTCCATTAAATATAATTACAGCTCCAAATTGTATTGTGAGTATTGAAGGCGCCGGTTCAAATACAATTTTTCCCAACTCTCTGGACATTATTTACAATTTCATTCCATTGACATTGATGTACGCTTGCACTTAGGATTCGGTAATATGCGAATAAGTTGATAGAAGAAGCTATATTGTTTACGCTGATCCTGTTAAATTTTACTGCATCATTTGTTATATTTCTACTTGTTATTTCTTTGTATGAAAGTTCTTTTAGTTAAAAACAATATACCTTGCGTTCTCGCATTTTTCCTATCTTTTTGAAATACGTTAAATCCTGTGATATTGAATTGATTTTTTTTAAAACTCGTTTAAAAAATGTAGCTTTATGTGGAACAGGTTGGAAGCATACGTATCTGTGTAAAAGATAGATTTCTGTTGCTTGAATCGATGCTGATATTTGATACAGTAATTTCAGTATTTTTAAATTCTAGATTCATTGAAAATGTTTGTTATTGTTCAATATTGGCTTGTGCATGATCTTTACTCGGAGAAATTGTAGGTTCTGGTGATTGTTTACAAAATTTTGCCAGGTGCCCTTCTAATTTGTACGAAAAACAAAAAGTAAGTGGTCGACTTGTAAGTTCATTATCATAACATACTAATTTATAAAGACAAAGCGTGTTTTTTTGTACACGTTAAACCAAAAAACTCTGAACCGATTGCTCTGAAATTCAATACAGATAGTCTAAATTATCTTTGGAAGGACATAGGCTACATTTTTTTTACCGAAAATCATTTTACTTTCATCAATAAATTAAGTTAACGCTTTTAGTAGTTGGTTTCGTCAACAATCAGTAGGCAGCGCCTTCAATCACATCGAATATCATCTCAAACTAGTTAGCTTAAATTATTGATACCAGGCTAGCTCAATTGAATGATCATATCCAACTTTGGGATTGGTTCCTAAAGAGGTGTGGTTTTAGTTGATATTATTCTTTTTTGTTTTTCACGTCAATCTGGCACTATCCACAGCTTATGGATATCTTTTGATTTTTGTACATTTTATTTTTTCTTATGTAGAAAAGGTCTCTTTCTGTCTGTCTCTCTCTCTCTCTCTCTCTCTCTCTCTCTCTCTCTCTCACTCTCCGTTTTCTCTTAGAAAATTGTTGTATACGAAATTATACTAAACATAGTTTGTGACGATAACTTATGTTTATGTTTTTACACGTTATATTATCTTCAGAAGTGACATAGACTATTTTTTTTTGAGCTTGAACAAAAGAAATGACGTTGAAATAGGGTGACTTTAATAACAAAACCGAAACTATGTGTATATTACACACACACACACACACACACACACACTTTTTAAATACGGCTTCTACGGGCAAATATGCTAGTTTCGTGTACGGGCGGTTGAATACGATATCCCGGTGCCTCAGGACGATTTCTCCTGGGACTTTTTTATTCGGATAGTAGAATGCAATGTCCAGGTGTTTCCGGACAACTTCTACCGGGTATATTGCGTTTAGTTGGGAGGAAACGGAGTTTAGCTTCCTCGGGTGATCAGCTATATATACTTTCATGATCGGACGGTAGAATACGGTGTCCAGGTATGACGGAACGACTCGCATGGGGAGAATGTATTCAGAATATAGTCAGTATGAAACTATCTCTAGCTTCCTCGGGGCAAACTCTACGGGAAGTATCATCGTTAGTTCGTAAAATACGATGTACAGGTGCCTCGGTATATTTTCTACGTGGAGTTGCGTATTCGGATGGTAAAAGACGATGTTCAGGTATGATGGTACGACTTCTACGGTTAGATTCGTATTCTATCATGCAAAGAACAAACTCCCAGTTGAAATCGTTTCAAAATACCTGGACATATTCTATCTCCTCAACACGAAGCTTTAAAGCAATCGCCCGAGATATTCTATTGCCCGAATAACATATTTTCCGTAGAAGTCGTCTCGAGACACTTGGAAATCTTGTTCTAACGTCCGAACTCGAAAGTACAATTTTTCCCGTAGAATCTGTATGTAATATGCATATATATTGTATAAAATGTTCGGCGAAATATCAGCTTTTTAAAGTGGACGCTACTTTGAAGTAGCTTTTAATACAGAAATGACATTAGGTAAATTACGGTAAATTATTTATAGAAATATAAATTTTTACATATAGAGCACGTTTTACTTAGATATTATTAAACTGTTGAAGAAATCAGTGAAATTGTTATCTCGGGTGAAGCCGAGATGGGAGATGCTAGTTTAGTATATGTTCAATTTTGTGTACGTCTATGAATTCATTTCCCATTTCCTTACTGTTTACAAACAGACACGCACGATTGTTAAACTCTTGAGAAACGATCTTATATTTACAGCAATTATTTTTTGTGAATTTGCACGAGTGTATTCCGATATTCAGACTCTTTCGACTATTTCTAGAATCACAGCTTCGTCCTTCGAGGGCACTTGCACTTGTTGCGTTAGTTGTGAACACGAGCTTGGAACTTGCTTTTTAGTAACGTTAGATACATAATTGATTTTTGCAATGCATTGGCAAGTACCTATGCAGTTAGAAGTACTTGGCCAACACTGATATGCACTACCTGGGCCGTAGCCCAATAATTGGCACAGCTATGCTAGAAATGTGAATTTGGAAGTGAACACTTTAAAGCACTGTTTATACTATGCGTAAGCGTGTAAATACGTAAATGCGTACGTACTTTACGGTGGTTCGAGACCGAATCTACTTATATTTTACTTTATTACTTTAAAATATAACCAATTATTTTAAAATCACATAAATGAATTCAATGCTGAACAAAATAATTATTTTAATTAATTAATGATTTTCTAAAATATTTGGATAAAGAGTGTTTACAAAAATTTTCATAAATTTAATCCGATTAAAAATATTTTTGAAACACTATTATTATTTTGAAGTATCATGTGCTAACCTCAATTTTGTAACTTTAAAAATATACATTAGTAACCTTTAATTTGAAATTCTTTAGATTACTATCAGTAGAGTATATATAATGATTTTTAAAAGTTATACCACGGTTCAAGTTTAATATCTTTTAAATAATTAAATTTATTTAATTTTTTTAAAGATTATAATTAAATTTGTTTTTATGAAATGATTTCCTTCTTCATATGTATGAATGCTTAATTTTCCAAAATTACTTCGTTTATTCGATATGGTAAATCCATTACATAAAAAGGGGTTAAAAGCGATATTTAATTTACTGAAATAGTTTTACACATTTTAGTTTGTCTTTAAAGTGATTACAAGAATTCCTTTTAATTTATTAATATTAATTTTTATGATATTCAAGTTATATCTCATTGAATATAAATAGTTTGGAATTTAAAAGATGAAAACTAGAATTAAAAGAAATCATAATCGTGGATTCACTCATTTAGATAAGTGTGAGAAATTCACAGAATAAATTATTGTTTCAATTTCATTTTAAATATTAAACAAGAAACTTACTATTTTTAGCAATTAGTGGTTTAAGACATCGACACAACGATAGCCGGACAAAATGAAAATGCAAATTCAAGTCTTGTATATGGTACTTGCCATTTTGGTTGTATATTCAGAGGCTAATATTTACTGTCATGTGCAAACCTGTGATAAAGGCAGCCATACTCTCTGTCGTTTCACCGTAAGTTCGACAGATTTAATCAGCAAATACGAAAATCGGTATGGGCATATTGTCGTGTGTGTGTGTGTGTGTGTGTGTGTGTGTGTGTATGTGTGTGTGTGTGTGTGTGTGTGTGTGTGTGTTTTTTTTTTTTTTTTTTTTTTTTTTTATTAGGCGTAGGCAGAGCAAGCTCTGCACTAGTGGCCTCTCGAAACCAGCATCCCGCCGGAACTATCCGGGAATATTACTTCGGCGGGGCTGTTAATTAGCCTATACGACTCATCTTCTTATGACACTATCCTACGTCCCCCATCCACACAGGTGATCAGGGGTTCGGTGTTCGTCTTCTGTATCTTAAAATAGGATCAGTTGGCCTGGTTCATCCTGGGCCATTCGCCTAGTTCTATCGGCATATCTAAGTTTGGTCATCACCTCTTTTGCGAAACTGGCTACTGCCTTCCAGTTTTCAGAAGATTCCAGCATTATTGATAGGATGCTCTCTGGTCTTATTGGCTTATTGATGATGTTCATCAAGTGCTCACGTTGTGTTCTAAAACGAGGGCAGCTCACCAATATATGCTCAGCATCCTCAACCAAAGTCGGACAGATGGGGCAGAGATCATTATTATCCAGGTGAAAGCGGTGGAAATAGGACCTAAAACAACCATGTCCAGTCAACAACTGAGTTAGGTGGAAATCTAATTCCCCGTGTTTCCTGTTGATCCATCTGTGTATGTCTGGGAGGATACGATAAGTCCATCGGCCTTTGCTAGAATCGGTCCATCGTTTTTGCCATATTTCTATAGAACGATGACGTTCCACATTTTTAGCACCTTGTAGGGAATCCACTGCGGTCTTACATATGTTATGCAGCCTAGCCAGTTCATCTGCAGCTAAATCGAAAGGAAGAATTCCGGCAAGTACCTCAGCTGCGTCGGTGGATACCGTCCTGTAACCACTAATAATACGTATACAGGAGCGACGACGGGTCGCAATGGCCAACTCACAATACGATTTAATTCCGCATGCATGATGCCAGATTGGTGCTGCATACATGCTGACAGAATTAACAACATAAGCTAATAGTTTCCTCTGGGGTGGACGAGGGCCACCAATGTTAGGCATGAGCCGACACAAGGCAGCTGAAACTCGTTGCGCTTTTTCGCCAGAT
The DNA here is from genome assembly GCA_018907035.1 of Sycobia sp. Sy_11. Lineage (NCBI taxonomy): Eukaryota > Metazoa > Arthropoda > Insecta > Hymenoptera > Epichrysomallidae > Sycobia > Sycobia sp. Sy_11. The sequence continues at coordinate 329,646 of JACCIC010000187.1, forward strand.
ATCTTTAGATGTTCTTTGAAGTTTAACCTGGCATCAAGCTGGACACCCAAGTATCGTAAAGATGGCGCAGAACTAATGCGGCAGCTACCAACTTTAAGAGTAATACTATCTACCTTCTTACGACTGCTGACAAGGACTACTTCTGTCTTGTGCTCCGCTAATTGTAGACCAGCCGTCTTAATCCATCTACTGATGTTGCTGATTGCCTCATTGGCATTTTCAGTAAGTTCATCAAGGGTCTTAGCCGTCACTACTAGAGCGATATCGTCGGCGTACCCTACTGTTATTGAACCAGGCGGTTGTGGAATCCTCAACACGCCATCATACATAATATTCCACAATATAGGTCCCATAACTGAGCCCTGGGGGACTCCCGCAGTAACCTTATGCGATACAGTGCCTTCATCCGTTCGGTATAATATTATCCTATTCTCAAAGTAGCTGGCCACGACATTCTGTAAATAACCAGGTACTCCGAACTCTTTAAGAGAACTCATAATAGAAGACCAGCGCGCTGAATTAAAGGCATTCTTGACATCTAGAGCGACAATGGCACAATACTGTTTAGTGCCACCTTTCCATCTCTTACCACTGATTGCATCTCTTGCGGTACACACTACCAGTTTAATAGCATCGACTGTTGATTTTGATTTCCGAAATCCAAATTGGCGTGAGGATAAGCCGTGCAATCCTTCAGTGAATGCTTCCAGTCGGCTACATATTATTTTTTCAAATATTTTACCTACCGTGTCGAGCATACACAATGGCCTGTATGATGAAGGATCATCAAGTGGCTTATTGCCCTTAGGTAACAGGACTAACCTTTGAGTTTTCCAGCAATCAGGAAAAATACCCTCAAGAAGACAAGCATTATATACTTTTAGAAATATAGCTGGATTCTTCTGAATCGCCAACTTAACTGCCGCATTAGGGATACCATCAGGGCCAGGGGCAGCATTGTCTCTAGTCTTAGCGTAAGCATTATGTAGCTCCATTTCTGTTATAGGAGGTATATCGTCCGAGTGTTGCGTGCGCAGTACAGTCCCATGAATGTCATTGGGAAAGAGAGCGGAAACAATCTTATCAATCAATACCGTGCTAGTGGGTTGTATTGGTGCCCTACTCAATCGTGCCATGACTGTTTTGTATGGTCGTCCCCATAAGTCATTGTTGGCCTCTGCACACAGTTCAAGCCAGCATCGACGCTTGCTTGCCTTAATGGCCTTGACAAGCACTCGCTGTGCTTCTTTAAATAAACTATTAAACGTATCACGATGGGTGCGGGCTCTCTGGGCAAGTCTACGTGCGCGATGACATTGTTTGCGCAATTCTGCAATTTCATTTGTCCACCAGTAGACAGATTGACGATGTTTAAATCCGCTCTTAGTCCTAGTCATCGATGCATCACATGCTTCAGAGATATGCTTCATGAGTGCATTTGCCAGATGGCCTGGTGCACCATATTCTAAACGCTCTTCTGATATTATAGTGGCGAACACTTCACAGTCTAGCGATCTGATGTTCCATTTCCGTGTGGGCATCCACTCATTGCACTTGTTCTTTATTTTCTTCTCTGCAATCTCATACAAGATCGCCCTGTGATCACTGTGGGTGTAAAGGTCGCTTACTCTCCAATTAAGGATCCGCTGAATCAAGTCATCACTGGCGAATGTTACATCAATGACTGATTGTTTATCACCCCTAATGAAAGTGGATTCAGATCCCTTATTAACCACGTGGAGTTGAAGAGAATTAAGGCCATCAAGCAGCATACTACCTCTGTTATTTGTTGAAGCACTTCCCCAGGCTGTGGACCACGCGTTAAAATCGCCACCGATTAATAATGGTTTCTTGTCCATGGCTTCATCAACTAATTTAGCTACAAGGATTTCAAACTGCTTGTCCGTCAAGCTTGGAGGAGCATATACACTAAAGACGTATATTTCTTGTATTTTAGCCCAGGATATCAATTCGCTCCGATGACTCGACTGCTTTAGTATCTGCCTATTTTGACCAATCCAGAGGGCAGCTGTGTGTGTGTGTGTGTGTGTGTGTGTGTGTGTGTGTGTGTGCGCGCGTGCGTACCTGACAAAACTTACCTGAAATATTTTCTGCGTTTTTAGGGCGATAAAAAAGGAGCTAATTGTCGAAAAATAATAAGAGCAGGAATAAGTGATGATGAAAAAGACGAGATTGTTGCGTTTCACAATGAAATAAGGGAGAAAATTTACGACGGACGAGAATGGCGCGGACGAGACTATAACAACGAATATAAGCAAAAGTTTCAACCTCCCTGCGCAGACCTTGAATCATATGTTGTAAGTATTTGAGAGCATTATTGTCAACAATGCTGAAGATATAGCCTTAAAATATAAATGATTATTAACATCGTGATATAAAATCACAATGAACTTTATAGTAACGGATATGTTTTCTTTTTTAAGATGAAATACTATTATTTTAAAATATTATAATAATGGAAAACTGTAACTTCTTTAATCGTTAGTTTATTGAAAATATAAATGACAGTTTATCGCAAAATATAATAATGGATTTGACAGTTTCCATTTATCATTATTTATTATGCGTATCGAATGCTGTAATTAAATTTTTTATGTAATGTAAATTGTAACACTGCATTGACGCCTTTTTTATGCAGCATGATGACGCCAGTGCATCACAAAAGATTATTCTATTCGATAGCGATTCTCTAAGGAGTGATCGGATATTTTGCAGTCATATTACTGGTTATATATTACGAAATTTTTCTGCGCGAAATTTAAGTACCTTATAGTCTGCGTATCTAAAAACACCTTTTATTCCTAATTTTGGATGTTTTTTAATGCTACGGATTTGATTTTTTTCCCCCAATAAATACATATAAAAGTAAATTTCTGGATTTCAACCCATCCCAGCTCTGAGGATGATAAAATTGGGAAATTATGTATTCATGCCGATTTATCAATAAATATACAAATTGAAAAATATGAAGTCTTCGTGTAATATAGCAATTTTTCAATTTGCACAAGCATTAGGAAAGCACGGGCGAAGCCATGTACGGATCCTCGTCATTCCTATTTGATTTTTATTATATTTAAGCAATCTCACTTCATTATAGATAAAAACATAAAAACTTATTTGAAATAAACGTTACTATGTTTAGGTTTGGGATAATAATTTGGCATTGGCTGCACAAAGGTGGGCTAATCAATGTATCGATTCCAATGATATCTGTAGAGATATGCGTAAGAATATTTCTATAATCTTATATTTGTCTAAATAAGAATAAAGAATAAAGTAGATATTAAGAATTTAATGGTTTTGATACTATAATTCACATTTGACCTTTTGATTTTGATCTTTTAGCTGATTATATCGTTGGTCAAAACGTACAAGTAATACCATATGTAGTATATGGGAGCAATTTAAAATCAGTTCTATCAACGTGGTACGACGAAGTTGAAAATTTTGACGGATATACCGACCGAATATACAAGTACTTTACATAGTTTTTCTATTAAAATAATTTAATTTTTTCTCCATATTTCGTTTTATTAAAACGAAACTTTTTATTTTCGTAGGTCATGGAGGGGTAAATTTCAAAATACAGACAAATATACACAAATGATTTGGTACGAGTCCCGTCAAATCGGTTGCGGCTCAGCAATTTTTGGCGCTGGAGACGATTTAAATTACATCCTCGTATGCAATTATGGAGTGAAAGGTAACATCGAGGATGAGGAAATATATGCAATGCCGGAATATTTGGAAGAAGAATAAGATGGCTTCGAGAGATTCTACTCAATATATTAGACGTGGCTGTAGAAGATCGTGCGATCTCCTTTCTTACTGTTTAAATTTTCTACCTATAGATGATCATGAAAAGCATAATACAGTTGGTTTTCTATCTAAAAATACGTCATTAATAAAATACAATTCAAGTATCAATAATCGTATTTCTTTTATTACTTTTTATTGTAATTAAACGAACTAGAATATTACGTTCGTTTTATATTATTTTCAGAATATTTTTTATTATGCATTAAAAAAATTTGTTTTTTTATTCAGTAGAGATGAAATATGGGATGTTGATATGATTATTAAATTCACATTTAAACATATATAAGCGAATATACAGACTATATTGTTTGAATCATACGTCCCTCTCTCCTGCGCGCACGCGTGCGCGCGTGCATTAAGTATACTCCTATAGTTGTCGTTTTAATTATTCAAGGAAGAGGATAGGGTACATGTGAAAATCATACCTGTATTTTTTGTACTAACGAAAAACAAGGGATTTTAATTTAGTAAACTGTAGTTGTAATTATAATATTTAAGAAAGTTTTAATATTTAATATTCTGAAAGTTGGACAGCGTGACCTGCGTGTTCTCGTGTATCTTAAAGATAATCGCTCTGATGAATCATTGGGCGGTTTATTCGTAGCGAATCAAATAGTTTCACACCTTTTTTAATAAAACTGAATGTCAGAATTGATGCTGCTGCTTACCTCAACCTTTGGTAAAAATATCAACTATTGATTTACTGGGTATTCTACCCATTCTATCATAATTAGACCTTTTTATTCATCCTTTTATATAATGAGATTTTTTTTCTATAAATCCTGTACTAAAACTGTCGCTGCTATCAGTTTGCAAAATTTTGCAGCTCTATTATCCCAATAGATATTGACAATTTAAATATAATATACACTACTATCGGCGGCAAGCAGAATTCAACAATACGTCTGATACGAGTATACACTAAGTTGCCAAGCCAATTGCTTACATTCGTAAAATGTCGAAGATACATATATATTTCATATAAAAGAACAACTAAAAATGTCTGAAATAAATAAAAATAAAGCATAAAAAGCGTCATAGTAAAATTAAAACCGCAAAAGATACATTATGGAATTTTTCTACTGTATTCGTTTACTTAAAATTTAACAAAATCGATCATATCTCTTTTTATATGCTATGGCCATATAAAATATAGTACAATATTTTAATAAATGTTTTAAGTAGATACACCCATTGCTTAATAAAATATAAATTCTCTATGTCATATTCTGGCAAAGTAAACGTCGACCGTGGATACCAGAAGTCCGCTAAATAAAAACAACAATGACCGATATAAGAATACAAAAATAATACAGTGTTCAAATGAATAGAATTTATATTTTACTCAATTACTCAGCAATGTTCGTTCGATTAACTCGTGTAATTTGATGTGTTCTAAACGAGAATCACACAAAGCCACCCATTTTGCCTGGCAGCAAAACTGACATGTGTTTGCGTGTCTACCATGCGATCGTAACTCTGGACAACCAAATTCAGCAGATCAGTTACTTGTCTTAAGTGGTAATACGGCTTTATTAGCTTACTTAGCTCATGTTTTTTCTCGCCAGTAGGCATTTACATCATTTTTCCAACCCTTAAATTGCAGATAAAACATATATGAAAAAAGTTCTTCGTTTTTTTTCGTTGCCTCGTTTTGTTAGCTCAGACGTAAGCTATTCAATACAATGGAACAGTGCTGGGCATATTACTTGAAGGAAATGCAATGAAAGTACACAGAAATAAATATTCAACAAATGGTTTTTAAGCGCACCTCAGCACACGCCGAATTGCGACCGTGAAATATCAGGAACGATAATTGACTTGCCGTTCGAGAAACATACGGCACTACAAGCGGCACTTGGATCGCCCCATGCAGTATATTTGCGAATATACCTTACATACGAGGTGTGGCTATTAAATAACGAGACCGGTCATATAAAACAATTTATTTTGATACTATATATATTTATTTATTAGATCTACAATCTTAGAGTATAAAAATTTTGAGTGTTAACAGCAAATTAAAACCGCAGATTCGAGCTGCACGTATAATAAAAATTATATATAAAAAATCTCTATAAAAAATAATGTCTCTATAAAACACCTCAATTGAGTGGTTCTTTAAGTTATGCTTCTGCAACAAGGCCCAAAAATCATCAAGGAAATTCAAAGAATCAGTATCAGTAGTAGACTGCATCAGCGACAACTATCTCGATGGTCTCGAAAAGCTGGTTACTGTAAGTGAAATGATGTGCATATCTAAAATTTCTGACTAGCGAGCGATCTTATTTTCAAGCGAAAATTCATTTGTTGAAATATCAAATCATGCAAGTTAAAAATAATTTTTTTAAATTTAAACTATATATAGAAAGTAATAAAAGAGTAATTATAATAAATATTAGCCCAGCGGTCGCAAATGAAGTTTTTTTCGAAGATTTGAAACGAATAGATTTAATTCAAGTTTCGCAAATAAATTATGTTCGATCGAGTCTACACAAACGCGGCCGTGCTTAACACCAAGGAGCGCGGTCGCACTCCGAAGGCAAGTATGGGTACTACAGCCTTCTGATGACCGTGCTATATACACATTGATTGGATTTTGAGATTTTCAAATAATTATTGCGTCAATATTAAATAATTATATTACTTCTAATTATACTGAAAAGAAAGCTATTCCATTATACTTCAATTCAAAAAAAGTTTTATTTAAAAAACTTTTATGATATTAAAGTTATTAAGCAGTGAATTTTTTTACCTCCGTTTTCATTATCTTTCTATTATTTAATTTTGTCCATCCAGTAAATACTTACTAGATTTGCGTAATTTCCAGCAGTAAATAACTAAATCAAGTGGACCAATAGCGCTTCGAAAGCGAGTTTGATTTATATACAAGGGCGGTTCAATAAGTACTCGCGTTAGAAAAGAAGACACCATTTTTTCAAAAATTTTTTTTTTCATTTTTTAACATAGTCTGCTTTTAGAAAGATACACTTTTCCCAACGTTTATGCTATTTTTTAACCCCTTCAAAAGGAAGGATTTTTCAAACTCTCTAAAATAAGCCTCTGTCTCGGCGATGAGTTCCTCGTTTGAGCGAAATTTTTTTCCCGTAAACCATTTCTTCATGTTAGGAAACAAGAAGTCGCAGAGAGCCAGATGGGATGAATACGGGAGGTGCGACAGAAATTGATAACGCAATTTATGCCAGTTTGATGGCGACAATTTCAGATGAATGTGCTGGTGCGTTATCGTGATAAAACAATACCTTTTTTTCACCAAATGTGGCCGGGACTCCTTTAATTTTTTGTCAAAGCGGTCCAATAACTCACTGTTGTATTGTCTAGTGATCATTCTTCTTTTTTCTAAAAAGTCTATCAGGATAATGCCCTTCGCATTCTAAAAATACGTTGCCATGACTTTTCCGGCTGATGGGACCGTCTTCGCCTTTTTTGGAGCAGATTGCTGCTTAGTTTCTGGCGTGTAATGATGAATCTAGGTTTCATCAATGGTGAAAACTCGACGCAAAAAGTCCTTCGGATCGCGCTTAAATTGTTCAAAACACTGCTTCGAAGTTAACAGCCGCTTCCGCTCTTTGTCTACCGTGAGCAATCGCGGCACCTATCGGGCCGACAATTTTTTCATAGCCAACTTATCATGTTGGAGTGTACTGATATATGTATCCATGCAGAGAGAGAGAGAGAGAGAGAGAGAGAGAGAGAGAGAGAGAGAAGGAGAATGAGGGAGATAGACAGAGGGATCGTGAATGACCGAGAACATATGTAGGTATATGAAGCAGGTATGAAAAGATAGAAAGTCGGCGTAGTGATGAACAGAAGTTTGTGTTATTACCTGAATCGTTGTAGAATATGTCTGTAGTTTTAGTTTCAGTTTAGAAAGGACAGCGAGACGATCAAGGTCAGCAGTTTCTAATAGTTTGTGTAGTATTATGATTTTTTCTACCCTTTTTCTATATATATATATATATATATATATATATATATATATATATATATATGTCTGTATTGTTTTGATTAAATATATTCTAATTTCATACACACGATTTATGCTATCATTTATTTGAGGTTCCAACATATCATGTAAAATATTTATTTATTAATATTTGAAATTTGTTTTCGCTTCATTTGATAGATGAGAGCAAACGATAAAAACAGAAGCTTCCCTAAGGAACGTTCTTTATCTTCAAATACGGGTACTTATTGCACTGCCCTCGTATACGAGGTCAGGCAACTATGAAATGCGCCCTATTTTATTTCTCGGCCTGTGGTAACACTGCGAACCTGTAACTCCTATAATAGTAGATCCCTACTCTCTCGATTGAGACCTTGACAATCATTTCTTCGCCAGTTGTTTAGTGTTTTGTAACAACGCGCAGGTAGTGCATATCACGAAAATGGAATGTCTTGAGCAGGTTGATAGTGATCCTATACTTCTCGATCGAGTTATTACTGGTGATGAAAGTTGATTCTTTCAATATGACCCCGAAACTAAATAATAAAGCCAGACATATCTATAGCTGTGTCTATACAAAGACAGTGGCTGACAGTGACTTGGCTCCCTGGAGGGCTAAGGCCAAAGAAGGTGAGAATAAGTCCAAAGTGAAAACCATGTTCATTTTCTTCTTTGACAGGAAAGAGATGGTTCACAAAGAGTTTGTACCACCTGCACGAACCGTAAATCTAGTATTCTACCGCAATGTGCTCGAAAAATTACGAAAAAGGGTACTCAGAGTGCGTCCAGAGATCGCGAGGACTTGGGTTCTGCACCACGACAATGTTCCCTGTCACAGTGCGATCAGTGTTCCTCAGTTTTTGGTGTCTAAAGGCATCGCAACGTTACCACAACCGCCCTATTCACCGGACATATCACCCTGCGACTTTTTCCTATTCCCCCATTCGAAAAAATTCGTCATACGTATATACGCATATTTTACCTCGAATTTACACTAGTATTAGCGATAATGTCACGAATTCTTATAAAAGAATACCAGGAGGCGAGATACTTAGTTCATTATTATATTTTTTATACGTCACTAAAATACTTAGTCGCTAAGATGCATCGAGAACTATTTAAAACTGTACAAAACTATATATATATTAAATATTAACAATCAAAATATTCAACGGAATTTGGAAATTACAAATATAGCTGCTCAATAAAATCTAGTAATTTAGCACGCTTTGTAGGTATCATTTTTGATTATCAATGAACTTTTTATCCCAAATTACTGCTATTCTATAAATTCTTCATTATTATATATTGGTTACGTATGGTGGTTTCTCAAGTAGAAAACAAAACACGCTGTGTTGTAGTAACAACTAATTCCAGTTTTATTTAACAAGATAACATTCATAATATAATTAGTTATAATACAACGAGAAAGGTGAAATATTAAAATTATTTCCGAATACTTGAATCAGGAGTGCGCCTGATTTTACCTTCAGTCAGCAGTTGACGGTACCGACGCTGAGAAGAGACTGGCTTGTTGGGCGTTTTTTGGTGGGCTGTTGGAAGTTGGAGGTGGAAGGGATAATCCGAAATTTCAATAAAATAAATATTTATCGCAAGCATAGTTTGGAGTTGGCTAGGGAGTTGGTGAGCGCCCGAATAGTTTATGATAGGGCCCGGATGTTTATGACGCGTAAGCCACTTGAAACTGTAAGGCCTGGGTCGGCTTATACTTGCAGTACATCTGTACTTAATTGCAGTTCTCCAGTTCTTGAAGTTTTTATTTATGAGGGACAAGGGAAAGCCCCGAACAATATACAATAACAGATGCTAATATAAGAAATTTCCCTTAAGTCCTTAAGAAATATGATAAAACAATAAAATTTATATTTCATACCACGACGTTCTGGGAATTTCCGTAAACATATATTAATATAATTCCATATTAATTCCATAATTCTATATTAATTTTATAATTCTATATTAATTCTATGAATGTAGTAGAGCTCTATATATTGTGAAACATTTACGAGGCTTGAAGAACCGCGAAGTCGACCATAGGCACCGATGATATTTTATAAAAGCTTTGTTAGATCAATTTATGGACTATGGCAATTTTATATATCTTCTTTCTCATAAAAACAATCTTAAAAAAACAAGAACAGACACAGTTCTCAATCATACGAATGTCGTTAGAGTTCCGTAAAACAACCACTCAACGTTTTACTTACGGAAAGTAAGCTACAACATGTTTGCGACCAAACGAAATACCTCTGTAAAATGTATCTGTAAAATATATCTGAGATATTAAGCAAGAGAAGTCTACTTTACTATGAACATATTATTCAGTTCGCCTGTAAATTTTGTTAGAAAGCAAGAGAAAAACGTCTCCGCTTATTTAAACTACGCATGTTAGAAATAATAGACTCGTTCCAGCCATTCCTCAAATTAGACACAATATGTTCTATATAATTTGGGCGTATAAAGGACTAAAATTTTAAATATCGGTTAACATAGAATTGGGCGACAAAATGAAAAGTGGAAACAACTCGAAGAATATGATAAGGGATCTAATAATTTCTCGCGATGCTTACGAAATCTGCAGACATGGCAGTCGTAATCGTAGACAAGATTTTGCAGGAACAGCGTGTCATTGTCACTCTGTAAATTTAAATGTACAACGAAAACTAAATCAAAATATTATGTCAATATGTACTGCCGAATGCAAACATAATCTAGACGCACGATAAATATTGCATTTGTAAATAGCAGTAAAAAAACTAATATTTTCCGACGCATTGTGCGTTTTGAACAATTTAGAATCTACGACGTTTCATTTGGACTTTATCTCAAGCATTATTTATTGACACCAGACAATTAGATGTATTCAATCGTTGGATTTAACGACTTTGCGAATTAAAGTGATATCGTGAAAGAATGTATAATAATTAAAATACTTATTTTATCATTAAACATATGTATTAATCATATAATTTGCACTTATGCTTTCATGATGCGCTTCTTTTCGGAAAGATCGTGTTTTTTCGTCTCTCGTGCAATCTTCATCTGCCCCTAATTAAGAATGTATACGCGTTGTATAAAAATCGCGCATCCGCGTATCGAACGAAGCCTTAAGCATGACTTCGATATTGAGAATAGCGGTGAATTTAAATTCAAAAAGAAAAAAAATCCCCGACCGACTACTTGAGATAAGCTTCTTCTTGCCCGAGTTGAGGCAATTGTTGACCTTTGTAAAGTCAACTGGGAATAAAGTCCGATCTATATTCGTATACATATATTCGTGTACGCGACGCTACAATTCCAGTTAATACACAGATCGCTTACAGGCGCATAGATTTATATGCAAGCGCGCGCGCGAGCGCGCGTACGCGTGCCGTGACGACGGAGCGGCAAAAAACAGGGCGACGCGGGGGCTACATCGGAAGCCGAGCTTTCCCCCCTTTAATAGAGGGACCCTCTAGGCCGGCGCGGATCGTTTAAAAGCTCTCGACCGCCGTGTTTGCGTCGCGTTCGCGCGCGCGCGCGCCCCTATATGTATATATAATACGCAACGAGTCATAGGCTATGGCCACATGGAATGCGCGCGCGCGCGCGCGGTCCGGCTCGCGACGACTGGATCAGTTCGCGAATAGCCGTCGCCGCGATTCGTTCGCGGATCCTTGGTCAATTTATACAAATACATCCATATGCGGCGCGCGCTAAGTATACACACATACGTACGCGCACACACACACATACATACCAATTAGGCGAGGCTCTGGCGCCGATATCTTTAGCAGGCTTTTCTGACACGCGCATAAACCTATCTGTCTACGTATATGTGCATATAGAACGGAGTCGCGATTAAGCCAGTCGGATTGGCGCGCGAAATGTGAATAGGGCGTCAGGTCCCTATTCCCATTGTATCGTCTTTTGTGCCATAATCTTACATACAATTATTCTCATCTTAGGCGAAGTTACGTTGGAACAGTGAGTAAACTTATGTATTATATATAAATGGGTACCTGGGCGTGTGTATTTAGAAAAAATAAAGCGGCGATTCTGCGATTTGCTCGAATATTTCTATGAAATTACATTATATCTTCTATCTGAATAGCTAATAAAATAATTTAAATGCGAAATAAGAAGTGTACGATTTTTATAAATATTGTCAGAGAATTAACTACGTATTTTATACTTAAGCTGTGATTTTTTTACTAATATTTTGTCTTCGCCAAATTCATTTACCTTTTCAAAAAATAATTTTTTACGCTCGTGTTTTTTAGTATATATCTTATATAGCATATTTATATATCAGAATTTCTATGAACAATGCTATTAATTAATGGGTTATATAGTATATATTTTATATAGCATATTTATATGTCAGAATTTCTATGAACAATGCTATTTAATTAATGGGTTATATAAAAAATAAATTGATTTTCCATATGAGTTAAGAAATAAATAATTTTTTTGATAATCTTTATATCGATTTAACAATTCTGAAATTAAACCGTAATTTTTAAAAATTTTATTTCAATATTAATATTATAAGAATAATAACAGTTAGACAGAGACTTTTATATAGATATTCACGGATGAAAGGTTAAAAAAGTCGATGCTATCGTTCAAAATATCAAGCATTATTATTAATACTGTATTGACAGTCTACTAATAATGAATAGAAATTCGTACTATTATTATGGCATCTAGCTAATGTACATTAGAAGCCGGGCCACTTGTCGAAGCGTTTATGCCATTATTGTTGTTGAAAAATTCTGGCATCAAACTCTTATTGCGGAAATTCTCTTAAACGGTCTCAATTTGGAATTTTATCGCTGAAATGGTTGAGCTATATCTGGCTCAGCATGATGTTGATTATGTGCTACAAACGTGTTAAGAGATTTTGCGCGCGATATTTGACGGTTGACGTTGGAAATTGCACGTTATTATTTTAGCATTAGAGAAAAGCATTATTGCAAAAATATTATATTTGAATGCGCTATTAAAAATCATACGTGGATATAGTTTAGGATAATCTCGATTAAGATTTGTATATAGAATAATTTTTTTTTTTATAAGAAATTAAACTTAGTCATTCTCAAAAGATTTCAAATGTTTATTACAATACATTGTACTTTTAATTTAATTTTTGAATTTATATTATGGCTTATATTGATATAAAATTTTCGAGATGTATATACTTTTAATTAGAATATTTTTGTGATTTTTTCTAAGGTACTGTAATTGACCGAATAACAACAAACTGCATGCAAAACTGCATAATATTTTCTGCTTTTGTAGCAAGTATCCAATTTTCTGAAATTAATTTCATTTAAATAAACTCAAATTCAGCAGACCTTTTTCAACAGAAACGGTTTATTTACCAACGATTATAGAAATATTTTTTTGATAATACAAGATTATTTTTTTCTGCGATATGATCTTATTATATAAATGGCTCAACTTTCCGTCTCTTTCAATATTATATATTAACAAATTTCTATTTTTTATTGTGCGCTTACTTGTCTTAATAGAATTTCTAAATCTTTTATTGTATAAATAATGTATAGTTGTTAAATTACAAGGGGAAAAGCGTCGCCAGTCGTGGTCGTCTCTTCTACTGCAGACAGAAATAGAGAGGGGAGAGAGAGAGAGAGAGAGAGAGAGAGAGAGAGAGAGAGAGAGAGAGAGAGAGAGACAAAAGTGCCCATATACACACGAGCAGTGAAAAGGGAAACAACAGTTTCCTGGGGGAGTTTAGTCGGCGCCCGGAATGCGCAGTGCGGAGCTGTGGCCCCCTCGCCCTGCCCCCCGTCGTCCGATGACATTGCGGTCGCACGATTATATATATATATATATATATATATAGTACAAATATACGTGCGCGGAGTGCGCGGATACCAGTCGCAGCGCACACGCAAGACGCGGTGAATTGACGCGATTCGCGGAGCTTCTTTCGAGATATATATGCAATGCCGAGAATATAAGTATTTTATATATATATATATATATATATATATATATATATATATATATATATATATATATATATATGAATACAGGTGCTGCATTCCTTATTCCTCGAGGTGGGAGGGGATGACGGTACAATAGGGTGTCAGTTTTTCAAAGGGGCGCGTTTTGGAATTCGGAAATTCTATATTTGTAAATAACATTATACTGCGGCGACGTTTCAGGTATATATACGCATTGAAGTGATCGAAGTGAGGCGAGGTATCCATTATTATTTTTGATCGAGAAACTCTTCTGCGCAACTGATTTGCATAAAGTATTAAGGGACCATCGATTCTGATAACAATTTAAATCTTTATTTTATTCATAGGGCATATTTCCGTATAGAGATTTAGTATAGAATCCTTCGGAAATCCAGCTGGTTGTCCCAAATACCAATTGAGATCTAACAAAGAAACTTTAATATATTCTATTGTGTTGTCCTATACTGCTTATAGAGTTCTAGTACGAACATCAAATTTTTATATTTGAACTCGAAATTTTATTCCACTCTTTCTCAGAAATAACCGAAATATGCAGTAGAATTGGTACGTGGTAAATTAAAAAGAAAAATATATTTACTAGAAGGCAAGAAATATTTTATATTAAGTAGGTACACATTTCATGTGCCCAGTAAATAATTGTATTCTAGTTTTTTAATATATATTTGAAATATATAACAAATTTCTATAATCTTTACCTGTCATTGAAAAAAATATTCAACCTCTGACTGATAATTCAAAAATTATTTTACCCCACATACGATTTATATTAGCATTCGTTGAAAAATACATCATAAATAGAAAATTGAACATATTTCTTTCATATACATTGTTTTTTGGCGAATATCTGAAATTAAGCAATTGCATTTCGTTCCAGCAACTATTCCATGTGTACAAACATATAGTCAGGTTTTATATTTACATATATAGCATATAATAATACGTAATTATGAGTACGAGCTTACAAACACGACCGGATCAACCCTCGTTAGTGTACCACGTGGCATTCTATTTTATCGGTTCCGTTCTTTTCTTATAAGCAGGTTATTACACACGAAAATAAATCAATAAATGTAAGAAGAGTTACTCTGTGCAATTACTTGTATGAGAGTATGTATAAAAAAAATGTATGAGAGTAACATTTGATGTTTATTTTTAAGCGAATAGTTCTGCAGGTCTGTTGCCAAATTCAAGAACAATCACGAAATATTCTGAGTTTGCAACATTAAAATTTTATTGCACCAGGTTTATACATTTCTTTAATTCGTATTTCGACTGCACTAATTGAGTGTTCAACGCCGAAAGTATAACGATAAATGATATTTTATAAAATATAAAAGCTTATATTAGATATGTGAGCAAAAAAGTATATATTAGAACTAGAAAATTTTCCGCTGTGCTTTGGCTGTCTGGTTTTAATAGTTAAGAATGTTTAATTCTTCGTGTTTATTTGCGCGAAAAAGTTACAGTTCGCCATCTATTGATAAGTTCCAATAATCAGAGTTTCGAATAATGCTATATATTTATTTAATAGAGAGTAGATATTGGAAAAACGTTTTTATTATGAATTATAAATATTATTATAAGATCAAAAGGTTATACAGCCTCGCAAGTGCTATACACAAGTCATGTAAATATAAAAAGTAACATATTCTGAATTTTTTCTATATTTTATATAGTGTTTGAATAGAAAAGCAAGCTTATTGATAAATTTGGTACAAATTTTTTCAAAAAAGCAGTTTTGGCCGGGCTGTGATCCCCCGTCCCCCAGGACTTAACTGAACTCTAAACATTTATCCTGTTAGCCCCTTATTCTTATTATAATCAGACCCTGATTAATAAAGTTATGAAATCGTAGATTTGACTTAGATTTTGAATGACGTGGAATACAACGCAGAAACATTTTGAAAAAGAAACCAATATATGAAAAACTTTATGCATGCAGCAACATGTTTTCTTTATTCATTAAAAAGTGCCCTTTCTGTATGCGTGTATGTGTGTGTGCGTGTGTATTGTTGTATTCCCACCTCCCAAGGATTTTGGAATTAAAATTCAGAAGCTTTCAATCTTTTAATTTTAATAGTTTTCAAAATGGCATATCCTTAATAATATATCTAAAAAAATAAAATCTCTTAATATTTCAGTCTTGAACAACGAAATTATTCATTTGAATTTTATCTTTAATTTTGTTGACTTTTAAATTGCAAAAATGCGTAATTTTCTTGCTCCATTACCAATGATAAAATTTTCATAACATAAAGTGTTTATGACAAGATGACCGCATAATTAACATATAACTGGTTTAGTTTCGGATTTTTCAGTTTAGATTTTAGATTTGGCATCGACAGGTATCTGATAGGACTGGTTTCACTAGACCTTTCAGATACCTGTCGACGCCCCTGTATATTGTATTCAAAAATTTAAGACGCTTTAAGATAAAGGATAGTTGTTTTCGTCCTTCCAAGTAAAAACCTAAAAAGCTTTGAATTTGCATATTATCGAAAACGAGACCAGTGCATTTAAAGAATTTTAAATGAATCATAAAAATTAATTTAAAAAATAGAATAAATAAAAGAATATCATAAAACGCTTTCATATATTTTCATTAAAAGCAATGAATTTCTATATTGTATAAAATCATTTTAGAAATAAATTATTCGCTTTGATTGATGCATTTAACATAAGTGAGTATATTATAAGAAGAAATGGCAGAATATGCAAAAAATTTGTGCACATAATAAATTGGGGAAACAGAATATATAAATTATTTGCTTGTATTCTACGGTGAACGTGATCATAATTTCAATTTAAAGTAAAATCAGGAAAAGAGTCATTTTTCTTAAATACTGAATTTGTAGAAAGAAAATTAATTTTACATTCCTTTACTGTGAATGTCGAAGTTATAATAATTTATAGTTGAACGCCCGTATTGAATGTATATGAGCAGTTTGTCGTATAAAGTATTGCAAAGTTCAAGGAAGTTCGTTTTATATATATATAGCCATGATGATCACGATATAGATTGAATATTGAACTAGGTTAAGTGAACTTTACCTTGAACTGAATCGTAAATTCGTACCTAAGTTCGGATCGAGCTTAATAATAAAAGTGTCGCTATTATAACCCAAGAGCAGCAAAGTGTGATTGTACGAAGTCGACAAATATTTATATATACCAGCAGACCCTATTATAGATTGGAAAGAGGGGGAGGAGAAAGAGAGAAATAGGTTTTTTGCACCATAAAAAGACCGTCATCGATGGTATGTCACATTTTATCAATATAAACATATTGATAGTGCTGATTCATCATTATTTAATCTTATTGCGATCGTCATGAAATTATGCGAAGAGAGTCGAGTGACTGTTAAGTTTAAAATGTCGCATTTCATTTTCACGCGTGAAACTTGTATGGTGAAACTGAACGGTAACTTTGTTACTATGTCTGTTTTTTTTTTCTTGAAATCAGTCTCGGAAAAACGTTTCCAACAATTTTACGAAATTGGACCCCACAGTGGCTTGAGTTCCAGAATAAACAGCCTACTAGATGTTGTCTTAGCCAATGACTGCTCTTGAAATATTTCGCCCGCAAAGAGTCCGTTGCGAGTGTGTGTTCAAATACTATTAGTAAGATGATCAATATACAAACACAAAGAAAGCGATGCGTGTGCTACTTATATCGCTGTATAAACTGGATAGAATACTCGCGAAATTTTATGAGGTCTAAGAAAACTAGGATATTAGAATCGATTAAAAATAAGTACGATTATTATTTACATTATTTTCTGTAGTATTAATTCTAATTAAAATTACGTAAATAAGCTTTTACAATAATGTCAGTAAAAATTAACCTATTTATTACTAACAAATGATTGTTTTTTATTCATTATTACATATATTAATAGCCTAATTAATACAAAATTGCTCCTGTGCATAGAAAATTTCGTACTTTTTATTTTACATTGTATTATTGGTGATAAAAGTATCGGTTTGTTGACTATAGCCAAACAGCGGAGGCACAGTTTTCGTTCGCAGAGTCGAGGCTGGCTCGATGGGCCGCGGTCGATTTTCGCCGCATAGAATTTTTCGAAGATAGAAATTAAGCCCGTTATTATACGTAAATATTACATGTAATAGATATACAAATAAACGAGGTATATGTACTACTGACATTGGCAGATATTTACAGCGATATTAGTAAATTTATAATTAAGCCAAAATGTGTATATTTTCCTGAAATTAAAAAAATATTCTTTCTCCAGCATGGATTAATAATTGAATTTCAACGACGGCTCCGGGACTCGCTACTCAATATTAAGCACACCTTTGATGTTCAATTCTATAAATAAAGCTTTAAGGCACCTGATGGCACGCGTTAAATATTTATGCCTACAATAATATGTAAAATCAACATAATATACACATTTGCGCAAAACACTCCCCGGATTATAATCAGAAAAGTGTAAATATTATTTCTCCTCTTTTATGTGTATACCGCGGAGAGGGCATTTATAATAATTATTCATCGCCTCGTGCAAGAGGATATCTTTTCGTGCAAAATGGAAAACCTGTCGGGATGCCCTTGATGCTACACGTATATATATATGTAAGTCCGTCATCAAAAACAAAATGCACTTTTTTCGCAAATATAAATTTGTTCACATGCACACACACCAGACACCAAATACACACACCACACACACATATACTCGTGGCGAATTACAAGTACAAGAGTATAACGAGTAAACATGAGGTGTCTCTCGCGAATCGCGTGCATAAATTTATCGTAGCTCGAGTGGTGTTTGCATTACAGAAGCTGGGTTAATAATGTGTGTGTGTGTTTGTGTGTGTGTGTGTGTGTGTGTGTGTGTGTGTGTGTGTGTGTGTGTGTGTGTGTGTGTGTGTGTGTGTGTGTGTGTGTGTGTGTGTGTGTGTGTGTGTGTGTGCCTGTGTATACCTTCTACAATGCACCTAAATGGCATGTCATTAATCTCGTCTTAACGAACGCTTTAAAAAAAAAATATATATATATATATATATATATATATATGTGTGTGCTCCCGTACTTCCGCGATCGCCTGACTGTTCTTTTTTTGTGTGTGCCACATAGAATGCGCTTTTGAATTTATTTTATTTCAATCTTTTTTTTTCAATCGCACCGAGAGTCATTTTGAATTCCTTACGAGTCTGTGATTTTCATTGTTTTGAAAATACTTATTCGTGCTTCGTACGAATCTATACGTACGTTATACATGTAGATATGCAAAATTGAAAGCTAAATTCAAAAGTTTATATATAAGACGGACGTGCGCGGAACGATGACGAATTCTATGTGTATATAGAAACTGTGTATATATAGAACCATCGGAGGCAACGATCGATTGAGGCTGTAGGGCTTTCTGCCGAAAAGTCGAACTACTCTCGAAAGTTTTCATTTCGCGCAGCTCATATTTTTCGAGAAAAACCTAATATTTTTGAAGCATCGCCATTGATATGATTATAGGTTATTAATCGGAATAATTTGTCTATTTTATATTTTTCATGGACTCACTGTTTTTATTATTTCTTTTCAGTGTTTCATTTTATTCAATTAAACTCATGGAATAAATAAAATTGATATGCATTAGTTTAATATAATAACTTCATTAATATATGTACATCTAGTAGCAGAATAAAGTGAAAAAGATTTTTAATTTAGAGCATTCACCTAAAAATAGTTGGAAATGAAGGTATCGACAGACATAAATAGAAAATGAAATACAATATTTATATAGTAGTACAAACATTGAAAAAATTTCAATAGTCAACTGTAATTTCAAGACATTCTTTTCAGTTTTATAAAGAGTAAATAATTATGCTGGATAGTCGTTTCTCTTGTTTAGTGATTTTATTTGAAAACTCGATTTGAGCGACTTAATTAAAGAATTAACTTTATTAGACTAATTTCAAAATTATTATAAAAACCACGCTTAAGAATTTTTGCTAAATATTTTTCTATTATTCTTTTTAACGTATCAAAACGGCATTGTTAGTTTTTTTCGTTCTTGTATCATTGAACCGATATCTAAATAATCTTTCCTAGGGCCCTCGGGCTTACAGACGGTACCGGGCCTCGTGCCGGTCTAGTCCGGCCCTACAAGCACGTTTCGCAGCTGATGCGCGATGCGAACCGCTTGCTCGGGAGCGCAAAATTGCCCGCGGAGTCACAGACGATCGGGGGCCACATAATATACCGCGTGCATAATGAGACTTCTGTTCTATAAGTTCATGTGTGTGTCGAGGTGTATGCGTATGCGTGTGCGAATGTATAAAATGTATACACACACGCGAGGACGGAAAAAAGGTGCCAAATCGATTTTACAGGCGACCGCGTGCGCGAGGAACGAGGCGAGGAAATAAAATCGAAAAGGGAAAAAACAACGAGTGCGGCATTCGGACAAAAGATTGCCCGGTCTTGAACTAAAACAGAGCTCGATTATTCTTCTTGGTTTTTGAGTTTTGTGTGTGTGTCTGCGTGTGTGTGCTAGACACTGAAGTCTTATAATAGGGCGACGGGACAAATTATATTCATTCTTTGTATACCGCGCCGCGTTGGTCAAGGTTTACTTATTAAAGGCATAAGTGTACCAAATTTAAGACACAGATGGGGTCAATGCCAATTTGAGATTATATATACCTTGACAGAGTGTAAATATAAACACAAATGCCAGGTTGTAATTCTTTTCGCATTATTTACCAAAAACTTAACAAATTATGTTACGATTAAAACAAAATTTCTTTTTTTATTTCCTTGTATAATCGACTAAAACACATTTTCTTTTATTGTTATGTTGTTTTATCTCATTAAATATAAAAACCAATGTGCCACATACATGACGAATCAACATTGCTTTTTCACCAATTCAAATTCTTATAAAATTTTTTTTACTTTTCGATTTTATTCAGTATATATTCTAATTAAATTTGTAGATGCTTCTACTGATGGATAAACTGACAAATATACAAAGGTATTTATGAAATTATGGAATTCATGGACGCTGCTTCTACTATATCTATCTAACAAAATTGATATAGATGGGGTGTCTATTTTTGGGTATTACTTTTGTAATTTGATAGAAACTTTTACATACTTGCCCATCACTTGCAAATTCAATTGAAGATTTTATTTATAATATTTGGTTATAAAATTATGGTTTGACGAATCTGTTGGAAAATTTGCAGTAATGTAAAATACACATAACAAACTTGACATCATGATCCTATAATTTTCGATAATCTGAAAGTATTATAATAAAGTTGAATTCTTCAATATGTATTATAGATTTTAAATTATATTTTATTGCTATAATTATAAGATTCATGCAGAATTTGATTGAAAAATATTTGCAACACCTTTTTCTTGTGTTTAAATCATTTGCATGCTTTACCATTACAAAAAGAACTAATTGTTATTGTTCAAACAATCGTTCGCAGGGTTGTTCGTCAATATGGATATCGACTGTAACAATCGTTATCAAGTGCATTGATGCTAAATTTAAAGAAATCAAAAAGACTACACTGTCCTCATCTATCGTTATTATCCTTGAAAATAAAATTCTCGAATGAATATAAATACAAAAAAGTTTCCCAATGCTTAACAAATTGTTTTGTATGTGTTATATTAGCAATATTTCTTAAAGGCTCGTTTATATAGGTATATTAATAATAGTGTTGTAAGCTTTACACGGAGTTTAAGAGCAGAGAGAGAGAGAGAGAGAGAGAAGGAGAGGGAGGAAAAGAGGTTCGCAAATAATTAATCGCTATATCCGACGCTAATGCATGTACTCTTCAAATATATGGGATCTAAGGATGTAACTTATTTGCACGAAACGTGTATTTTTAGTTTTTCTAATTCTAAAAATTATATACATATAATATATATATATATATATATATATATATATATATATATATATATATATATATATATATATATATATATAGAAACAACCTCTTGTCGATTTTCGCTCGACACAATGGTACGCGCTGCGAAGCGGTCGACTTAATACAATTCAATCCCAACTTCAGGTGGCAAGGTTTCCGAAGCCAGGGTACTGGCACATCACATGCACACGCGCGCGCGCGGGGGCACGGGCACGGGCACGGGCACGAGCACGCACCATACACACACCATAAGGTAAAATCTCCAATCGAGAGATTATTACCTTCGAACTTTCGAGCAATATCATATACAGTATCCCGTCATATGTATGTGGCCTGTTAGGGTATATAGACATTAAACACACATTTCACGCGCGCGCCATCGTTCCTAAAGATAGTTTATTAGTTCCTCCAAATGATATTCGTGTATATTTTTCGAGATAATTAGAAACTACCATTAAATGATCCTGGATTTTTAACATTTTCTCGTTAACTTATTAACATAATACAATAAAGGAAAGATTTTTATTTATTTTTATTGTTGTTGTTGTTGTTGCCGTTTTTATTGTTATTGTTATTATTATTATTCTTCTTCTTCTTCTTCTTTTTATTATTATTATTATGTGCGCGCACGCGCATGCACGCATGTGTACATGTATACAAATGAATTTTTAACATACATTTACAATTTTTTAATAACAAACTGACCATAAATTAAGTTTTGCAAAAGAATGACTATAATATCTAAAGGAAAAAAATTTATTTCTATTTTCCAAAGTCATTTTGTATTGTATCTTGCGCTTGGAGCACTATGCGTAAACTAAATACGTACGAGAACGGCATCATCAATGCGATAAGTGGAAACGGGGCGGCTACGGCAAGATTCGAAGACTGAGAGACTTACAGGAGAGCACACATTCTTAGTATATGGTAAAGCCGATAAAGGTATAAATATTCCGCATTCTTATATCATCGATAAGGAATCACTACTTTTTACGCTCTTCAATAGATCACAATATCGCTATTCGAAAATTCGACATGGTTTATGAACGTTTTCGTCCCTCTACATATACCTCTTTTGCACCTTGGCCTCTTACGTTCGGAGGTACTGATGGAAAAAAAATTGAAAAATGAAGATTTGAGCGATACAGCTTGAAATGGCGAAAAAATTTTACATATTTTTTTCCGCTTAATTTCGCATTACAAAGATTCATAGATACACCAAACAAAAAACATATGCGAACATGACGAACTTGCCATTATGAATTGATACAGCATCGCACTGTCTTTGCTTGTGAGGTAAAAAAGAAGAGTTTTCTGTGGCGTATTGTGACTGGCGATGAAAAGTGGGTCGACTGTGACAATCCTAATCGCGAAAAATCATGAGTAGAATCGGACCAACCGTTCCTATCAACACCAAAAGGAAACATCCACTACCAAACGGTATTGCTGCGCATTTTGTGGGACCAACAGGGTGTGCTGTACTACGAGCTGCTAAAACGGAATGAAACTGTCATTGCCGAAGTATACAAATGCCAACTGAATGATTTGCAACAGAAATTGATCGAACATAGATCAGCAATCGCAAGCAATAGATGCAAAGTCATTCTCTTGCATGACATTCTCGGCCACATGTTGCGAAAGCCGTCAAAAATGCCCCGTGGGAACTCGAATGGGAAGTGGTGGCGCATTCAGCAAGACATAGCACAGTACTCGGCAGACGTATCACCTTCTGATTACCACCTATTCAGATCGATGCAGCACGACCTCGTTGATACATACTTCGGACATGTTCACGGTATCGCCATATTGCCATAAAGATGGGAAAATTAGTAGAAAATGACGGAAAATATTTTGATTAAGCTATCATGTATCCATTTTCCATCATAAATGTCCTTTTTCCGTTAAAAAAGGTCGGAAACTATGTTCACCTTTTAATAATACAGTATTTATTATTATTACTACAAATAAATTATATTAAAAATTAATAATAAAATAAAATAAAAATAATAAAAACAATATTCTATGTTAGTAAAGGACAACCTGAGTGCCCCACCACCTGAAATTAAATTCACCTTTGGCGTCCGACATTTCGAACCGCTACGGTTTATCCTCAGGAACTGAACTGTCATTATTTTAGTTAATCTACGATATTGTAAAGACTGTAAGACAAATAAAAATATTTATTAAACTAAATTAAGATCAATTAAACTAATTAAATTAAGTATACGTATATGAATCAGTCAAATGCCATACAAAGTTTTTATCAACAAATTTGCCTATAACTTCTTCTGATTTCAAAAATATAATTAAGTGCAGCTTGAAGCAAAACCAAGCGAACAAATGATTACGAGTTGATTTGTGTAAAATGGCGATGAAGATTAAATATATAAAGTCGTAGAAAAGCGTTGACATTTTTTAATTTATCATGTATAAAACTCATTTAATTTTCAGTGAATTTATTAATATTTTATAAAATTTATGATAAATAACAATCACTTCTGCTTTATTGACAAGCATCATGCATTGGGAAATCCACTAAATAGCACACCTGCAAGCATATAGTCTTGTAATATATGGAGAATGAAGCTTGATTCTCAAAATCATATTTCATTTATTACGATATTGCTATATCTGTTCTGTCAATGTGTACGTTGACGATTTTCTTATTGTAGCATAAAAAAATTTGGATGGATTATAATTCACCATGGAAAAAGCTTAAAATAATTACATTTTACATTTCAGGTTGGCGTATAATAAAATCCGTGTCGATTAGAAACTGATTAATAATGTTATTTAACTTTTAACGATAATTTAGTATTTATTAATCGATCGTTACTTAATATTAATTATCTTAAAAGCTTTGTAACTCAATATAGTAATAAATCGACCAATAAATTAAAAATATCCTTTCGAAAATAATAATTTAGAATCTTTTAATATCAATAGAGAATCTAATAGAGTTTACAAAATACATGTAATCAGTGTCATTGCCCGTATGTCAAAAAGAAAACTATGAAAATTGCATAGAAAAATCGAGAATTATGTGATTTTTATTATGCTGTATAAGCGTGCATAATCATCTAATCGTTCTTTTCTGTCGTACTAATACACAAATTATGGATTGAAAAAAAGTCTTCATCTAACAATAAATAATTAAACTTGCGTTATTATAATGCTTAGTATTGACTGGTGACCACAACTCTTACTTTATAGACTAATTATATATAAGTGATGGATATATTCCCTATTGTATCGCGAAAGTCTACCGTGACATCTGTATTATATACATCTCGAGATTGATTTTCCTATAACGCGCTCTCTGGCGTGATTTATACAGCGTCGCGTAAAAGCGTCGAGTTATGGAAATTAACGGGGGTAAGATAAATGCTGTACATGTGAATAATGCGAGAAAACAAAACGCTCGACGACTCTCGTCCATAGGAAATAATTTAACCTGACGATTCGTACAAATGTCATTTTGGCCATTGAAATACATTCGCTAACATGGAATATATATATATATATATATATATATATATATATATATATATATATATATGTTAGTACACTCGTCCTGTTTCTACATATTTGTCACAGTATTTGTCACAGCGTCTTTCTGTTTTACGCTCAATTCGATTATTTTCTAAGTTATTTGAAAAGGGTCGCTGCTCAATCTGCGACAACTATCAGTGCAAACTCATTCAGCGAGAAAGTTAGCTTCTTCTTCCTCATGAATTAATTATTTTTCGCGAACCTGAATTTGCCAGCCTGTAATAAAATAGGAAAAAATTGATGCCGTATGTAGAATGATATGTAATTTTTTTTACGTGCGTATATACGAATTAAATCATAGATATGCAATTGGGAATTGAACTAAGTATAGATCCTGCTCAATTAATGTAATTAGAGAATTTATATTCCTCGAATTACTAGCTGTAATACGTCATCGCATTATAACGCATTTTGTAATTTTCTATTTAATTTTTTCAATTGAAAATTCACGAATCTTCTGGCTGGAGGGAAAAAGAAAAGGGCCAAGAAATATCTCGTATCTCAGTCCAAGTCTTTACTCTGATCCGCATTTTTTTGTGTCGAGTTTCAACGACTGCTCGTCAACGAACAATTTCCAAACGATTATTGGAAATTTTACAATATCATTCTGCCACTTAATACGAGTTTATGATATGTGTTTTTTTTTTACGAATATTGTAAGTTTTAAATTAGTTATTTAACAAAATGCAAAGAAAAATTTTTTGCATCAACAGTAAAACAAAATTCATTCCGAATCTAATTAATCTACTTATATAATAAACGTCCATTTTTTTATGTACTAAAATTTTTCCGTTTCAGGAGTATATAGTGTCAATGAGAAATGTCGTCGATTCGACAGAAAAAGTTTCTTTATATTTTGTTAATTAACTATAATAGAAAAATTATTTTTTTTTTTAAGTCAGAAAATTTATTGTAAGAGTTCCAATTAAGCATAGTGACTAGTTTTTTTTTATGCAAGCATTGAATTAATTTTGTCTTAATTTTTAGCCATCTATATAACGACTCTACTCACTTAATGAACACGCGTGGTTTTTCTAATAATATCTTATCATGGAGAAATTTTTTCCTTTTCTGACCAAAAAAAATTGTTTTCGTCGATTTATCGCTTTGAAGCTTGTAGATATGCCTGCTTATAACGAGCGAATTACTTGATCTAGAAAATCGCTGCGTATTTCGTAAAGATTTCAAAACCGTTACATTTCTAGAAACTAATGTGAAATAATAATTACAAATTATTAATTCCATTTATTATAGTATAATGTTAATTTATTATTGTTCTGGTTTTATCATTTTATACCATCTTCTAGCGCATTGTCACGATGATAATACTTCGATTAATTTTTTCCAAACATGTCTCGATTTAAGCTCATCAGTTTTACATTCTAACCGCATTAATTGCAGTTGGTGTAATTGCAAGTAAACTAATACTATAGAATTAATAATTACCATTCCGCGTTCGAGCCATAAAGAAATTAATATGGCTTTACGCAGATACGCGTATAATTACACACTGATAATATCAAGGTATATTATCCCAGTGACATTATATTTCTATATATATATATATATATATATATAATTAATCTATCTGTAATGATACTTATGGCCTCATTGTCGATTTTCAGTTAGATAAAAAAAACTTAAAGATTTCTGTATCGCTGTCCGTATCTAACAAGGTATCTGCAACTCTTTGTTTACAACCCTTTTTAAGACGCTATAAAATTATTAATATTTATTATTCAATATTGGATTTCTTATTTTTATCCTATACATATTTACCATATGCGTATATAGCTGCTGGAAGAAAAGAAGAAATAAAGATTTTGAAGATGCGATTAATCCTTGAATCTTTTCGATTATAGATGCGTATATATAAGTAAATTTCAATTTTATATTTTAAGGATTATATATATATATATATATATATATATATATATATATATATATATATATATATATATATATATATATGTATATATATATATTATGTATATATATATATACATTATACACAGACATATAATTTAAATTGATCCATTAATATTAAATATATATTTTTTTTATAACAAATCTCAAAACGGCTAAATCAATACACTGATGGCATATAAATATCATTTTAGTAGAGTCTTTCTCACAAAGAACGCAAAACTTTACTTTGTCATAACTATAATCAAAAGATTCAAGGATCATGGAGAACTTCAAAATCTTTTTTCTTTTCACAGACCAACTATATATATATATATATATATAATATTATAATGATCGCGGTCTAGAATGCAAATCGAAAAGTCACCGCGACAGCGGGGTCGGATCCTTTGAAAAATTCCGCACAGCATAGCACAGCTGACTCGCGAGAAGGTGAGGACATCTCGAGTTATCTCGAGGTGAGATGAGGACTTTAACCGCGCGCCCTGGGCTAAATCAGATATATAAATATATCAAGCAGATCTGAGACGGTTGATTGGTTATATATATATATATATATATATATATATATATATATATATATATATATATATATAAATGTATTTATGAGAGCAAAGAGCTCAACCTTGTCGCGTGAACTCGCATGGGCAAAAAGCCTCCTCGGAGAACGGAACAGAGAAACAAACAATTCGGAAATATAATACAGCCCAGTGTGTGTGTGTGTGTGTGTTGTACATGGAGGGTTCGATGAATTCCGTGGCCCGACGGGAGACCGGTTCCCATGCATATATACTTATTTCCCGGACGCGCTCTACACACAGACACACACACATGTGTGTGTAACCTGCGAAACATACGGTATGTAAATCGGGAGCGTATTAACGAGGAGGAAGAAGATAGGAAGAACGCGCGCGGTCTGGCTGGCTCACCTTCGGAAAGATCAGCAGCTCGCGCCCGCGCGCCGCTCTTTTCTTCCGTGCGCCCGTCGCCCCGTCGCCGAGACCTTGCAACCCCGGTAAGGAGAAAGATAAAGGAGGAGAACACAGAAAAAAAGTCAAAGAAAACAAGCGGAATATATACATATATAGAGGTGTATGTATATATACACATATATATATATATATATATATATACATACATATATATATACATATATATATATATATATATATATATATATATATATATATATATATATTTAAAAGCCGGCACACGCGTGCGCGCGCGCCTCGGGAATCGCGGGCGAGCTGGGACGCGCACGCGGTTCGCGCGCGCGGCAGCGAAGGAAGAAACCCGTAATAATCTGTGTATACGTTCAGTATTCCGGCGGACGCGTTCGCGGATGGCGCGAATCCCTCCCCGTTCGCTCTGTTGTGTATTATTTATTTTTTTTTTTTTAATTCACTTCTTTAAACATGCACGGACGGACAACGTACATATTATGCGAGAAATGTATATAAAAGAGAGCTATATATAATATAGAGCTGTTTTTGCCGACGCCGCGGCATCGTCGCTTCCTGGAAAGATTTCCGCCTTCTTCGCCGATTTTTACCAGTGAGTATATGTAAATATAATACATCAGTTTGGCATATTACTGACCCGCCGCATCAGACTACTTTCTCGAAATTACAATGTAGATATCTATATATATATAAATTATATATGTTTGTGTATATACGACTGGGGGAACGAACGGGGAGGCTTTTCCGAAAAATGACAGTGTTTATACGTGACGAAATTTCATAAAATTCGCTTAAAAAGTGAAAGTAACTATCTATAAGCATATACAAATGTGTATGCATATATAATAACGTGTGTGTGTGTGTGTGTGTGTGTGTGTGTGTGTGTGTGTGTGTGTGTGTGTGCATATACTGTGCGCCCGATTACACATGGATTAGATTTTATTATAATAGGGGTATATACGCGCGCGAGCGCGCGCGCGATAGAAATATTAAGGAGACTCGTATGGAGAGTAGAAGGAAGAAGACAAAGACGATGTTGACATTGAAGAATTCTGGTATTTTATTATAATACTATAAAGACGAAATCGTCTGAATTTTAAGAAGCTCTCAAACTCTATAATTTAAAATCGGTATGGTAAAATTATACCGAAAGCGAGTGTGTCATTAAACGTGATTTATCGATAGTTAGACAAGTAAGACAATTTGAATTTTGGCAGTTTCCATTAATGCCCAATTAAAATATTTCTGTTAAAGTTAAAAAGATAAATGTTATCAAGGTCATCATTCGCTCATATGTTAACTGTCAACTTTTAAGAACTTAAAACAATTCTATAGGATTTCGATTTTTGGATTTCATATAATGAGTTGTTGGCGAAATTTCAATAATTTCTTAGAGCATGAAAAGCCTCTCGTTTATTTTGTCGAGTTAAGTACTGATACCATTATTAAACGACGAAAGAGAGCTTAAATTTTATAATTTTGGACGTATTTATGAATAAAGCGATTCAATTGTAATCCTTAGTGAGTAAAGCTTTTATATTCATAAATAATTTCTAAAAATGTTACATTTTTAGTATATGACACTGAGTAACATTATGAAAATGATATTCTTTTCAACTGCACAAGTTTAAATTATAAAAAGTATTCATATAATCTATCTTTTTAAAAAATACATCAGAAAAATATTGGAAAATATAATTTGCTTTTACGCCGTTAATAATATGCCATTCTTGTAATTTAGAAAAGTAGATCTACGTAAAGCGTGCTTAATTATTTTTATTAATTTGAGTTTATCGATAGATATAGATTTAATCTCAGACTCGAGTTTTTGTAGTCTTTCTTAAAATCTGCTTGAATTTGATTTTTTTACGAACATTTTGTCATTATGAAAAATCACAATAAATTAAATTCACGCCATATTATGTTCTTCCATTGTCTATCAAGCATCTATGACAGTTAACGAAAAAAAAGGGGTAACACGCGAATATAGTTGCTGAAAAAAAATATATACTATAATATGTTAATGGAGAATAAAAAAAGCAGTGGATTTTTTACAGTGCTTATTAAATATATAATATAATGAAGTATGAAAAAATAATTTTATTATCATTTGTGGGCTGATTAATGGTTATAACGTAAATTGACTCGAACGCGTTTTTTAAGATGGGGAAATGGGAGGACGAGTTTCTGAGAAAATGAGAGACTGAAAATGCAGATTTTCAAGAAAATCCTAGGATTTTTTTAAATTCAATTTTTGCAGTAGCAATAATTTGAATAAAAATCGAATATTTGTTATAAATATTTATTAGAAAACTTTCGATTATTATTAGCCAACAACAATTAAAATTTGAAATGGAACCGCATACAATAATAAAGAAAATTAGATAAGATAATTTTGAGAAAAACGCATTTGAAGTTTCGAATACATAATACATGCATAGGGTATTTCTGCACTGTATAAAAGTCGATAAAAGTTGCCTCTGCGTCTTTCGAAAACTTTGCTTTTGTTAAAAATCCAATTAGATATTGTTGTTACGATGTTAAAACATTCTGGAAGCATAAAAAATTAATTTTTACGATTACTTAACAATATGTCTAAAAATCATGAATCTTCATTTGAATTGAACAGTTCAATTTAAAATATAAACTGACATTGATTCAGTGACATATAATTACAGTGTTATTTCAGAAATGCTCGTTCAACATTTATCGAGGCAATCCGTGCCAATCAGTGTATCGCAACGAATCTTAATCTGTGATCAAAACACAATAATGATTGATCATACAAGGAGAGGTCGCGACGTTTCGATGACGAATTTGGTCCAGATTGAGCGAGAACCATCTTTGATTGCCTGCAATCTTAGTCATATGAAGTTTTAGCGTCTGTAATGCACTTCTATTCCTAAGATATAAGGATATACCGTGTGTAGTTGAACAATTTCTTTTTTTTTTTTTTTTTTTTTTTTTAATGAAATAAAAATAAAATTTAATTAATCAACACGGTATTAATGAGCCTACTTTCGTAAGTCCGTAGTCTCTTAGTTTTTGTTAATTAATGTTTGGCTGATTTTACACACGTTAGGCAGATAATTATTCGCTAAAGCGTGAAAAATAAGCCAAAATTCAATTAACAATAATTCAAAAGTTATAGATATGCGAATCCACGTTAAGTTCATTGGACCTTTTTTGCTTGAAATGCCAGTCTTCCTTCGAATTAGATGCGAAAATATATGATTCTCTTGGAAATGGAAGAGCGTTGAATCTTCAAACTTTACAGGCGTCATTTTGTGTGTAATTGGAATTATTTCAGTCAGTCCTAATCCGTTATCCTAATCGTTAGAGTATCTCCTTGTCGGTCATAGTCATTATTATAATACATATATTATTTTATGCTATATGGACCCCGTTACCGGCAGCATGAAATTTGAAAATAACGATTCAATATTGACTTATTAGCAATAAACATTAATTAAAACTAATTATGTTGTGTTGCAATTCCATAAACTTTAAAAATTGACAACCATCTAACGTTATTGTTACATGACGCAATATATGAGAATTCTACAATGTGGCAGAAAGAATTATTTATGATAATTGTATAAATTGTAGAATTTAATAGAACGAAGATTTATTCGTATAAATCAATTCATATGCTTTCTTTCATGGGATGTATTTAAAATGAAAGGCGTTTTTTTGTTTAAAAAGCAAATTTTTATGTGAAAAATTCTAAAAGAACTTGCGTCAGAAAAGAAAATTCTTTTTCTAATTGGAATCCGACAACTAGTACCGGTTCGATTTTGCATTTTTACAAAACTAAAATTTTGCCATACAATGGACAATGCAATATTCGCGATGATCAATAATTAATCATTAATAACAATTGCATAAGTAGATATAATTTAAAACGTTGAATGAAAATCAATTATTGCGAAGGCAAAATATAATACCGTAGTTCCGCCTCTCGGATTATTCTTTATACAGATTCATCGATATTTTTTAATAGCGATTTATTAGTAACTCGTGTAATAAAAAAACTAGGCGTAATTGATTTATGTTAATATATGTTTTTATACTAGAATTCTTCATAACTTTTATTAACAAATTTCTCGGTATACAATGAAAAACCAATCATATAATTTTTAGATAATGCGTATTCTCAATTCATTTTAATTTATTTGTAATCGTACGTATATGTATACATGAAAGTGAAACATTTTATATAAAGAGATGTACAGCCGTAACAACAGTGATGTTAAGATTTTTTAATACATATATGAGTGAAATATCGATTCGTAAAACGAATAAAATCATATATACAGATAAAGATGCCGTATATGAGGTAAACTTTTAATCTATTTAATTATATATATATCGAAATGAGTAAAATTACATAAATTAACTCTTCTTTACAGTATACAGTCACGCAGATAAATTTTATAATTCTTTCAAATATATTAAGAAATAAACTTCACCTAATTTTCAGTAATTTTATCCATTTCACACAATATTTTCGAATACACTTATACAATTACTTTTTATCTGCAATTTTTTTTTATTTTAAAATTATGTGTTCTTAAATAATTAGGAATTTTTTACGATATTGCATTTCAATTCCGATTCTGCACACGCACACGCACACGCGCGCGCGCACACACACACACACACACACACACACACACACACACAAATGAAAGACACAGGCTATTCTGAAATTTTTTTCAAAAAAAAAGTACATATAGAGAATCGTGCCCTTACATCAGAAATATAATTTTCTCCCAGAGTGCCCAATTCTCCGTTTCTATTGTTAACCAACGATGAAACAATATGTGTATATACATATGTGCATCCGAGACGATTCTCTCCGTCTCTATTTATCTCTCATGAAGATAAAATATCTAGTAAAGTATTTAATGAAAATCATTAATAAACCCCGCTTTCAGCCTGAGTACATCTCAGGTATTGAGAAACGGAAAGCCGCAACAACGCCATATATATATATAGAGAGAGAGAGAGAGAGAGAGA
Source organism: Sycobia sp. Sy_11 (assembly GCA_018907035.1). Classification (NCBI taxonomy): domain Eukaryota; kingdom Metazoa; phylum Arthropoda; class Insecta; order Hymenoptera; family Epichrysomallidae; genus Sycobia; species Sycobia sp. Sy_11. The sequence continues at coordinate 362,849 of JACCIC010000187.1, forward strand.
GAGAGAGACCAAAAGGTAAAATCCCCAATCCGAGAGATTATTACCTTGGGACTTCTGAGAAATCTCGAATATAATATCCTGGCATATGTATGGGGCCTGTTGGGTTATATAGACATTACATACATGCACATACACACACACGCCTGTAATTTGATATCCCGCGGCAGTAGTATAGCCGCGCGCGTCGTCAACCGTGCAATTTAGAAGTGCGCGATACGTGTATATATGCATATATACAGCGGAACGAAAATGCAAAAGCCTTGTTCGACGGAGAAACAGCTCCGCAGTCACCTTCACGATATGCATATATAGATGTATATATAAGTACTTTAAAGATTCATTCAATCGAACCCATCGTATGCCATCTGGTATCTACTATCGTATACTAGAGAGTGGGAGAGAGAGAGAGAGAGAGAGAGAGAGAGAGAGAGAGAGAGAGAGAGAGAGAGAGAGAGAGAGATTAAACTGGCGTTCCGCGGATCCGAGGGGCTTCAGTAATCGGCGGTCGCGATTTTCGATCCCAGCACATAGTTTTCAATTACGCTAATCGCGCACCTGTACGAGAGTATATTGCACGTGTACGTGCGCGCGCGCCAATTCAGTATCAACAAATAAATTAATAAAGCGATGATATACACTATGACGTAAACAGTGTGTTCTATTTTGTACTCGTTATGTACTTTGATCGTGGGGTGGGTCTTATTCTTTTGTTCCTTTTATAATTTTGATGACTCCAGATTTATTGTACACGCAGCGACCATCTTCATTTACCTTGAGCCAGCATTAGGTGGAATGGGTTTTCCAAAATAGAATGGAATTGTCAAAATTGCCATTAGAAATCAAATTCCCGAAATCCCCTCGGTTAGAATCGAATTCCCGAAATTTTCGATAAACTTAATTTGCTTATTCTTACAGTTCAAATAATGTATTGGTTACAATTAATGGCAACAATACTGTTAGATATTTATTATATTTTTAACAGATTAGATAATCCGTTGACCGAGTCATACACGGATATCGAGCGTAATTTCCACCACTACAAAATCTGGTGAATATACTGTTTCATGGAATGACTTCGAAAAATTCGGTCGACCTATTATTATTAAATAAATACTAAGAATTTTACTTTATATAAATTTTTAGAAGTCTCTACAGATTTAAAACGAGTTCGGTCTAAAGGTTAAACGCAATATTTTTTTGCTTACAGTGAAAACTCGTCTAATAATTTAATTAGAAGAAGAGATCGCGTATATATTTAAGATTTGATCCAAGAAATATAATAACATAAATCTGTTTGTGATTTTCTTCTTAAAACATTGGAAGACGTTTTCCGGGTAATTATGCATCTGCAAATAATCTGCATCCGTCGGCAGTAACTAGCGACAGAATCAGATTATAATGACGTCAAGATCGTAGTTCTATTTTATCAATAGTATCATCCAGTACTAACCCTTAAAAATCCATTTTCGAATGATCGTATACGATTTTTCTATATCAAGAGTTATGGTCATTTTAATCGATCTTGTATTTACTGAAGAAACTTATCCTATATATTTTTGGAGCATATACAATAAACTGTATAAGTAAAATCCAACAATATCCTTTATACTATATACATATATGTGTGTGTGTCAAAGATCGCTTTTTCGCTTAAATTTGTGTAGAAGCAATTTTAAGAATTTTGTTTATGAATTTACATACCAAATCTAAAAATTTAAATTTTTGGTTCAATTTGGTTCAATCGAAATTTTAAACATTTATTTCTTGTAAATATATTACGTTTTACAAATGTTGTAAATTTTATTTGGGTTTATGAAGCCTAGTTAAGAAAAATGAGGCTCTCGTTACAGAATTTGTCCAACCTGCTGCACGAATCATACATACATCTTTCTTTAAAATCTGCATACGTCCTATTAAAATGACCAGGTCTTGACAGAGATATCATACACGAAATTTCGAAAATGCATTTTGAAACAATTTGCTATAGATTAAATTTTTCTAGAGCTGTGTCTAGTATCAAATATTCTCTTATAATCAGGGCATGATTGGCCAAGTCTGAATGTAAACTTCTTTTGAAAATAACATCCCAGTTGTAGTTATTAAGAACGACCACATTAATTTTTTTTCTTTAATTTAAAGTATAAAAATATTATTAACTTTTGAATATATATATATATATATATATATATATATATATATATATAATTAAAAATTTAATAATATGCTTATATTTTATAAATTTTGCAAATGTTTTAAAATATTTATTTATAAACATTGGAGCTGTGTTTCGCAACTCGTTTTGGCGTAGAGGAAATGTTTCTTGTGCTTTTGTTCGATGAAGGAGTGAACATGAGCTTATACCATAATAATTTAATGAGTCAAGTATATTGTTGAAATTAATTTCAGATAAATTAGTTGTTGAATTTGGGACAAAAAAAATCAAGTTTCAAAATTTTTAAAAAACATAGTTATTTATTTCGAAACAAACCTGGACTATATCAATGGGTCGACATTAAGTATTTATATACATACGTACTCGTAAGTCTTAGAAATATCGATTTTCGACCCCCTACAGATTCATATCATTAGCCAATTTAAGAATGCCAGCATACCTACGTATGCACAGACGAAATCAGTAGCAATAATATTCTATAAATATTAGTTATAAATAATTAGATAATGCTCCAGGAAAAGAATTGACTTTATTTAAAACTATTTTTGTGTTTGGAACTCAACAATTGTTTGAACCAAATATTTTCAAAGTTAATTTACAAATTTTCAAATTGATTGATAGCTATAATCGATTTAAATGAACAATTTTCGTCTACTGAAGTATAATTGTAATATAAAATATTAGAATAAAAGAAAAAACAATTTATTTTTTAATGAACCAATAACACTTGAGTAAAATCGCAAAACATTATTTATATATATATATATATATACATATATATATATATATATATATATATATATATATATATATATAGTATTATGTTAATATATAGTTACATAAATCATTTTGTTTTACATTATATAAAAACAAAGTATTTGAACGAATGTACACCTATTAACATCACATATGATCTTTGTAAGAAAATTAATTTGATAAATTTATAACACCAACTTTTAATCGACATAGTTTATAAGACGAATTTTATGCAAGCTATGCTATTTTTTAAGTCTTTGTAAGACTTATCCGGATTTAAATTTGGATTTGGGATGGAAATCCCATTAATCTTTGAAATCCATATAGCGTACGTTTCTAGATGCATTCGAATATGATGTCTCAGTTGTATTCGTTATTGAAATGCTGAAATTAGAATAAAATTATAGAGCCCATTATTTGCTGATTTTAGACATTAAACCTAGTATTTCGAGATTTCTGTATATGTATAAGAAGTCCGGAAATGTACAAGTTGTAATTTATTTTAGTTATCGTTATTGTTATTGTTTTTGAACACGGTTATTTTACGTTAGCTCGTGTCAGGCAGTCAATCGGTTGTCATAAATCAAGACTCAAAGCAAATGAAATAATATGGATTTTAAATACTACAAACATAAACTTGGAACCAGTTTTTGAAAAGCAACATTATTCCTCCCTGAAAGATCCGTATCATTAGAATATATTTTTTTTCCATAAGTCGCTTATTTTTCAAAATACTAGACTGGGAAAGATTAATAATGAAACACTGCAGATGTATATATATATATAGATTGCTATTAATTGATATCCGGTTAGTCTAATAAACTTGGATACTAATATGCTATACGATAAAAAAGTTGTTTTGCATGTAGAAGATTTATGACTCTGCTTTTATTAAACTTTTTCAAAAGCATACAATGCTAAATTTATAGGCGGTGTAATGGATAAAATTTTTATTTTCCACATTAGCTTCATAGCGTTTAATTATGGTAATATGACTTCCTAGTTCGTTAAGAGTATCATAAACAGATACCGAGTACAAAACTTACGTTTAAATAGGAATGACAAGTACTTTGGTTAATATTGATATTGAAAGTAGATGTAAAAGTATGTAGGGAATGTGTCATCTTCGTATTATTATTCCGTGAAAGGTTTCAATTTGCAATTTATAAAGTTTGCGAGGTGAACTATTGATAGTAGTCATACACATCGAAAGATTTCGCTGTCCTTGCAAAAGGCTTGCCACCCCTCCCCCACCAGGCCAGGTTCAATCACGTGTAAATGCATCGATTTCATGTTAATAGAATATCTTTTAGAGTTATTTCTGCTTGCATTAGACCAGTAACGCAGATTAACAGCAATACAACAATTAATTAATAACAATAGTATTAGAAAAGAGTTTTATGTTTACTGCGTTGAGGCCTGCGGTGGCTCGATCTCTATAGGGCGAAGGACTGGAAATTCGGTTGCCTGAGTTCAGGTCCCGACACTAGCGCCGCTGTAAATATTTACATGCACTTTGCTTACAAACACATCGTAGACCTCCATCGCCGATTAGCACCGCAATATTTGTAAGCATAAATAAAGCGACGATAAATAACATAAAAATAAAGTTTACATGTGTTATTTCACTGTACAATCGTATATAATAATTAGTGCTATTAGTCAGCTAATACTTAAACACAGATTTAATGTAACGTCTAACATAAATTAAGTCATAGTTAATATTACATATTTATTGAATAATACTTTGCCTAGTTATAAATTAAATAGATCTGCATAAGAATTAACATAACATATGTCTACATAAGCATCTACATGTATGATCTTAGATTAATGCAATTATTTGCGATTAAAAAAGTTGCAATTATCTAAAAATCTTATATAAAAAAGGAAATTTGTAACTTGAAGAGTAAATATTCTAAAAATCATCTATTTATTGATATGAAAAATAAAAGTTAAATAATTTCATTACAATTTATGATCTACACTTGATATATTTTTCTTATTAGTATATTTATTTAATTTCTATAAAAATTCTAGCTGCACTTGTGCTGTCTTATATACACCAGTAAAAAATGGTGTATACAGTATTAAAACTATTTGAAATACGAAGCGGTTTTCTAAATGATAATTAGTTTGATCATAAAGTATTACGTTCGTAATCTGCACATAAAAAAATACATAAAAACGCTGTTTTAGATAATAAAATGCTCCCTTTATAAATTGATTTTACTAAAAAGAATATAACTTTAAATTTAAATACGAAATGGTTAAAAGAAATCTCCTTTGATGGCATTTGCAATTTTTGTTCGAAATTTCAAAAATGTTTCGTTTTATCGAAAATAATGGGATAGATCTCAAATTTTATGGATTTTTCATCGTTTTCAATATGCTGCTTTTATTTAGTTAAAGCTTACGTATTAATCCAGGCGGACACTTAATTGAGCAGCCAGTTTGAGGTCTTCGAGATCTTTCAATTTTCTATATGTTTTAAAGCATCTGATTTCAAATTTGGAGATTTCCCAGTCGAAATATGCTGCGGTTTGGAGATATAGCTCGTTTTGGGACAAAAACTTAATTTCTTAAAAAATACAATAAACGCATTAGAATAATATATCACCAAATCATTTTAAAAAATCGGCCCATTTTTCAAAAACAAATATCAATAGAACTTCGTGAAGCGTACACGACGGTTGGTTATGTATTTTAAAACTTTCGATTGTATCAATTCAAATAAAGAAACTTTATCATATACAAAATGCATTGTTATAAGAAATGATTCTGTATAGTATTATATGTATTCGCTTTTGGTGAAAATCAAACGGTAAAATTTGATTATATACAAATAAAAACTTTTATGGACTGTTTATTTTATAACATGAAACATTTAAAATTTACTGTTCAGAGTATAGTATAGTAATATTCTGGAACAATATTTAGGTTATACCTATTATTTAAATAATAGGTATTTATTTCAGCTTCAAAAAGAAATATATCTTTATACAGTGGTTTATGTTTATGTTTATTTTTATTTAATTAATATAGAAATTCTGATTGAACAGAGAAAGTTACAAGAGGAATATAGTGAATCAACGCAAGCAGGAATTTTGTTCAGTCCTGTATGCAATTTTAGCTGGCCGACATAACTTGATGTTATTGTATTATTTTAGTGCGCCAAAGCTCTTCGAAGTTACCAGACTTAAAAATGGCCCAGTTCCGAAAGAAGGCCTAGTTCTGTCCCAATATGATTATTTATCCGACTTTTTTATAGGAATAAAATTCATTCTACTGTATATACTCTTATTATTTTGACAAATCAGTGCTTTTTAAGTATATCTCTGAAGTGTCTTTCATAAAATCCATATTTCGTGGGGAAAAACCTCGCGAAACTATTCAACTTTGGACTTTATATCGAGAGATAATCTGAAAAATTATATTATTTCGGTCGATTCTTCTTAAAAGTAAAATTTTGTAAAAAATATTTAAAAGAAATAATATTGTTAAAATATAATTCTTTATAGAAGCAAATGGGTTACATAGTAATATTTGTTTCATTTTTTCAGAAAAAAATATAATATAATATAATATTATAAAATATAATAAAATATAATAAAATATAATATTTTCAGGTAAATAAATATCATTTTCGGTCATAAATGGCTCTTATATTGGACCTGAAAACCTTAAAAACCAGCGCCCACAAGAACCTAAGATAACACGAATTGATACCAACGCTTCACACCACCCCCTTAATCACAAAAAAAGAAAAAAACTCTACATAATTATTCTTGAGTTTATATCGAATAATTTAATGCATGTGAAATTTCTATCATTTGAATTTGCAAAAAAGAAATTTGCTTCGAAATACATTAGCAAACGAAACGTTGACCTGGCGAAGTTCCGCTGCCATTTATTCTTAAAATATGGATTTACGAAAAATATCTAAGAGTTGAAAAATGTTTTAAATGTAATTATTCATCGATATAGTTAATTTACGTAATGCGTTCTTTTGCTTTTTTTTTGATGAATTAAGATTTTTGTTCTGAAAGGATAATATCTTAACAACCAGATCACAATCAACTTCGCACGGGCGTCTCTAAAAAACAAAATCGAGTTATCTATAGATGGTTATCGCGATCTCCTTCGTGTCGCCTGGATTCGTGATAATTCTTAAAACATTTCTCGTCAGTTCTTCAAAAATAAAAGAAACTATCTCTTCTTCTCCATCCTTGAGTTCCGAAATGTTTTTAAATAACAGTAACAACAACAACAACAACAATAATAATGATAAATGACTGTCGCTCGCGCAGATGTATGACGTTCTGCTACTGGTAGCGGCGACGACTCTCGCCACGGGGGTTCAACTCGCCGCAGCGAGTGTCCTGGTGGCGAACCTCGGCATGACGCGGATGGTGGAGCTGAACGCGGGCTCGCCGATCTGCTCGCTCTATCACGACCGTGGCGTCATTCAGCGCATGGTCCTCAGCTCCGATCCTAAGAAAGTGAGACGGATATCGAACAACCTGGTGGCCGATCTCGAGCAGACGTGCAAGGAGTACTGGGGACAGGTCAAGGAGAGGGTAATTATATATATACGTCCGTTTTTTTCACGCTTGCTTGCCCGATGTAGATAGAAATTACTATGTAAGATTTGTGAAAAAAAAAAATTACCAATGGACTCGAATAAAATTATGTTGGATTTTATAGATGAATTATTTTTTATCAATGCTACATACATTTCTCATCAATAAATAGTATATCTATAATTACTTTGTTATCGTGTTTTAAGCACAATAACTATTTGATGAATTCTAGTATAAGAAATACTAATTAATCATACAAATATTAATCGCGTTTACAAAATTTGTAATTCATTTATATTATTATCAACTTATTTTTATTTCAGAAAAATTAGGTAATATTTTGGTTTGAGTGCTATACAATAAATACTTTATCTCAGTCATGTTACATTATAATTGATAATTTAATCATAAGTTATATTTTTCATAAAACATTTAAGAATTTATCATAAAGAAATTATTACATTGACTTTGAAACATAAATAATTATTTAATTAAAATTTAAATACTGTACAATAAAGTCTCAGTCATGTCTATTAAATTATGTTCTCCAATCTCAAAAATTATTTGGTTTAATTAGATAATTTAAGTTTAATTTTTAATAACCCATTTAAAAATTTGTTTAAAAAAAGAAAAAGATTTATCTCGAGGTTATTATATTAACCTTGAAAGCAAACTTATAGGCCGTTGAAATGTTATTATTTTTAGTTTTTGAAATTAAAATTTTAAGAAAAACGATAACTAAAAACTGCTGTTCTGTGTAAAAATTATTTCGTGCACTTTCAGTCACGTACTTATTTTAGAAGTCAAAGTATATCCCAGAAAAGTAAATACTAAGTAATGATTGAAGTTATTGAATGTAAACAGTACAAGGTAATTACGATATACCAATAATATATCTCTTTTTTCCTTCCTTTCTTTAAAATTTCCTTAACATTATTTAGAAATTTCCATTTCTTTACATTACTGGTGTCAAAAATGAAACGCCAGCAAATAATTTTAACCTTCAACTTGATCCTATAACCAAATCCTTTTACTTTTAACTCAAAGACGTTTATCATAATACTCCTGCTATATACGACTATCACAGTAATAAAGCGTTCATATTTATACAAAATATTTAATTATTCACGCTCTTTCATAATAAAATAAAACTTTTTACTCTTCAGATTAATCCTTTAAAAATATGATTATATTCTTCATTTTTTTTAAACAACCTCTCTAACTATTTCGATTGTATCAAGAGCTCTCTTTTTCATAAATATGTTTTCAATAAATTCATAATCGTTTCAAAATAGACGTTCAAAGCACATAAAAAATGCTTCGTATTTCTAAACAATTATTATTGTCAAATTACAAATTATCATTAGCTTTTAAATTGATAAATTCAGAAAACTTAGAATTCTGGACGTTCATAATGAAACGAAAGTATTTATTTAAAAAGTTTTAAAAAATCCAAAATTCTTTAGATGCTAAAAATGCAAAATTATTCAGATAAAATATATACAGCGTACAGCATTGTGGAATTACTTTGATATAAAGTGAAAAAGAGTGGTCAACTCATTGGTAAACCGTTCATTTGGAAATATTATAAATATTACCTATATTTTTAAATGAAAAATAACTCTGATCTGAACAATAAGTTCATGGAAGTAAGATTTTTTTATAATATTATATGTAATATTTGTTCGTCATAAGATGAGTCATTCGTTCAAAACCATAATATGAACGATCATTTGACACTGGTCAAGAAATATCATTACTCTGCTTGGGCGATGAGAGCAGTCTTCTCACGGCGAAAAAGAACTTGTTTCTTTTGGTAAATTTTATAAGTAAGCCGTACATTCGGACTTGTAACACGATTTTTTAGAAAGAATGATTTACCCTGTTTTTTTAAAATTCTTTTAGATTTGTGTCGATATCACAGTTGAAGACTTTTATAAGTCGTGATTACATGATATCTTTATAGGAGGCTTTTTAAGCCTATGCATTTGCTACACTATTGATTCCTTGTCAATAACTTTCAGAGGCTTCCTTTAGCCTATACAACTTCAGGACCATCTCCTTAAAAGAGCGGCCTACTTTTGTTCCAATATGTAATGGGCCGTCTGAGTCTGACATATTAGTTAAATATACATACATTTTTGCTTACACAGTTCTAATCTACACTTATGTAAGTTATGATCAAAAAACCAAGCCGACATTTCTAAATATATTCTATTTGGTAAGAATCATAACAGTCCTTGGAGCCAACTTAAGTGAAATACCCCTTCCCATGTAGCAATTTAGTATAGAATCTTTCACGAATTCAGTGAGTTATCCCTATGTATAATTGAGATCTACAAAGGAAACCTTAATATTTTTGACTGTGTTTATTTTACATATTTTTTAGAATTCTAGTAGGAATGTCTAATTAGATTCTAGTATGTAAGACTATTTAATATCTAGAAATTCTATATAAAATCTATTAAAAGCATTTTTATTTGAACTCGAAACTTTCTTCCATTCCGACTCACAAATTACCAAAATCTGATGTGGAATTAGTACTTGAAAAATTACAATGTGAATAAATTATTTAATAGAAAGCAAAAATTAATTTAAATTAAGTACGCACAGGTTTCCATGTTTCATATAAATAATTGTATTCTATTTTTCAAAAAATATTTAATATAAAACGTAATAATTTAAATTATTTTCCAGTTTTTAAGATTTTTACATTACTTTATTATATTAATTTTTTACGATTATTTTCATATTTTGACACACACACACACACACACACACACACACACACACACACACACACACACACACATATATATATAATGTTTTTCTATTTTTTTGCCGGCGGAAATTAAGTTTGTTAATGTGTATATAAAAAGGACTATTCAGTCCATGTCATAAATAAGTAAATAAATAAATAAATACATAACAGATTATGTTTTCGTATGTATTATTAATTATCCATGTACGTTACAAATACTAATTTTATTTCGCTTAAAAAAACATCCGACCTGATCTGGATTCGAACCTACGTCCCACTGGTTCGCAACCAAACGTATTATTCCAGTTGTTTTTGCGTATAAATTTTATTGTCAACAAAGTACATGTGCAGGATAGAAAAATTTAACAAACATGCACATTTTTATAAATTAGAATAAAATAGGCTAAATCAGTACCCCTAATTACAATTTGTTTTGTTTTTTATAATGTTAATTTTACATTGGGATGTCGGGAAATTTAATGATAAACACTTACTATCATTATTTAGGCTTCTGGAGTTTTTGAATCGATAGTTAGGTTAGTATGAAGACTAAGAGATAGGATAGTGTGGAAGTATAAATAAATATACATAATATGTATTGCGATACAAGACTAGATGAGTATATGAAAGATGAGTTGATATTTAGATGTGAATATAGGTGAGCCATGCTGCAATTAGCGATTTTTGGGGTTGGCACAGCCTATTTTGCAAGTTCCTTAGTATTCATATATTAGAATAGTACTTTATTTGTATTTGCGGTTTTAAGTTGTTGATGAATTTATATAATTTTTTATTACTGTTTCCTTTAGGGATATAATGAATGATTGGAACTAATTGCTGTTTAGTATGTAGACATTGTTGTTGAACCAATTAAATTTGTCGATGATTTCTATATTATCTGAATAGTCGGCAAATATTATTATTATAGGTGATAGTAATAATGGTGTTTTTTATGATTTATATATTGTTCCTATAATTTCTCATGAGATTTTAATAAGAATATATTTATTCTTGGTATGTTGACTTCGCTATAAACATATTGATTTCACAGTAATTTTTAATTCTCATTAGGTCCTTTTAAAACTATATACATAATGACAATTTTTATGTTTGTGTTTTCATTTTCAAACTGTTTTGCTTTTGTGAAGTCAATATTATTTAATATTAGATCTATCAGATTCTGTAATAGTTCGGCTTCTGAGGTGTCTTTATGTGGCTTTCAATATTATGATTTTTAGCTTTCTTCATTTAGGGACATAATTATAAAATTACATATGAAGGTTGATTAAATTATCAAGTAATGCTTCGTATTGATCACTAATCTTTATTAGCATATTAATTTCTTTGCGTGAGATACTTTTGATTATAAAACGTTTATTATTACTTATTTTAGTTAATTTTTTAATTATTTTGTTTGTGTTAAATTTTTTGATCATTGCTGAGGGTGGCATATATAAATGAGGTATTTTTTATTTCTAACTTTAGCTGCGATCTTGCTGTTTTTTTCGATATATGTTTCTCATGCCCCGCCTAAATTACTTCCTTCTCCTGCTTCGACTTTAGTAATGTTACGGGTAGCATTTGTTATTGTTAATTGTTGTAATATCTATTAGCTCTAGCATTTTTTCACCTTTCTGAAATTTTACCAAAAAACAAACAGTAAATTTCTACTAATAGATGACTCAAATGAAGTACACTCACTCTTACGAGATAATTTTACTAATAATAGTGGTATTGATTTCACAAATTGACTGCACAATAATAAACACATCTAATATTGTAACGTCAACACATTCCGCGTTCACACCTTCTCATCCACGAACATAAATGTCCACATAGAAATTGCTTCTGTGGACTTAATTTTGACTTTCAATCACTCATCTATGAAAATTAATTTATTCATCGTCAATAATATTTGTTTATAAACATACATTATACCTAACCTACCGAAAAGCAAATTGGAAAATTTTCATAAACACTTAACAAAAAATAGCAACCTGGTGTGGAAAGACATAATAAACATGTCATATAGCCAAATCGACACTGCAATTAAAATATTACAAAGAGCAATTAATAACACGACACGAAAAATGATCTCAATGATAACTATCGATAATAGATTTTAAAAAAGTAATATGCATCATAAGAAACAAATCAATATAGAACTCAGAACAGCAGAAAACAAATAATTTATCAACAAAATCACATGAATCAATTGCAAGAACTCAGCTGACCATTTTCCAATCACAAGTAATTTTTCAGAAGTAATTCGAAGTCCATTGAACATATTTTAATTAAAATTTCTGAACTCCGCACACTAGTAGCCCATTACGAAAACATTGAAAAAATAATTCTAACAAACTGAGCATCAACAGTAAAAGCGATCAACCCAAAGTCAATACCTATACGAATAAATCGCAAACTAAATCGTGATCCGAAAAATATGACTGAAATATACCTAGCTTCATTCAATGAATATGATAAATAATAGAGTGCACCTAGCTTCATTCAATAAATATGATAAATAAACCAAAATAATAGAAAACAAACATAAAAACCTTGCTTGCATAAAAACATCACTTGCTTTCATCGAAACAATTCCATCATCAAACCTCAACCAATTCCCACCCTCCAAGCAATCAGTCCTTTCCCATTCACTAACCTGACTGAAGTTTATGCGCTGATAACAATAAGTTTAAGGGAAAAATATGCTCCGGGTTACATTTGTGACGTCCAGCCGAAGTTGGTGTCACCCGGAAAATCTTAACGGCGATTTAATGCCGTTAGTTACCGGCGAATTGCCCCGTTAAATTTCGGCCAACGCCTTCGTGTATTGAAGCCGGGGATACGCGGGGCAGATCGCGGATACTTTTCTCGCGAGGGCGCGGGTGGCTCCGGGTGGCTCTTACCCCGGCGTGTCGGATTCGGAGCGGCGACTGGCTTCGATATCTCCTAAGGGTAGCAGCGGCACGCTTTCAGCCTTCCATTATTACCTTAGGCCGTCGCGCTTATTTTTACCGGAGACTACGAGTCCAGCGACAGCTTTCTGTCTCCTAGATCCGTGCCTCCTGCTCTAAAAACGCGACCGGCAGTCTGCTTTTCGCAGTCCAGCGGGCGCGTATTTTTAGTCGGGGCGCGAAGCCGCCGAATTTTTCCACGCTGGAAAAATACATAGTAGTGGGAGAGATGAAGGGACGTTTTTTTATTATAGAAATGTTGTACTTCCCTTCATCTCCAACAAATACTATTATGATTATCGCTTTCTCTTTCGTTCTAAAATACGCTCGACAAAGACTTTTCATACAAACTACATGGAAACTAACCTAGGTGTCGTCGTGAATTATAAATTACTAACATTATTTAATATTTAATAGAAAATATAATTATAACTATAGAGTTAATAATAATAATCGATTAATTGTAACACTATTATACAATAACATACTTGTATGAACTACTACATTTTATGATGGTGAATCCGCTTCAAAAATATGAAGACTAATATTAATATTAATTAAAATAATAATTGTAATAATAATGATAATATTAATGATAACAATAACAATCTTAATAATAATGATCCTGATAATAATATTCAAAATAATAATAATACATAAGTAAGATAAACACGCATGATAATAATTAACATAATAACAATAATAATAATTAAAACTATAATAATAATCATGATTGACGCAAAATAAGATAAACAATCATGATAATAATTAACTTTATATAGTTAATAATAATAACAATAATAATAATAATAAAAACTATAATAATAATAGTGATTCGCAAAATAAGATTATCTTAACATTCGGACATAATATTCCTGGAGACATCGAAGCAGAAATTAGATTTTGAAATATTATTTCATTATGTCAATTCCTTTTAGAATTCTTCATTTTCTTCATAGGGTCGTTCTCGGTGATCTTTCGTCTCAAAATTCGTCAATGTATACAAAAGGGGGAGGGGGTCGTAAAAATCGCAGTAGCGCGCCTTCTGCGCCGTCCTGAGTTTTCCGCGGGGGAAAGTACGATCGATGAGGGGGGGGGGAGGACACTTCGGTCCGTGCCGCATTACGGCGGACCTGCAGTCAGGCAGCCTCGTTTGGGCCGCATCTGGTTTTTATTGCGAGGGGGGCGTGTGCAGTTCGACATTCGACACTGTCAGCATTCTCCAGGTCCTAGGAATAGGAAAATTTTGAGAAATTCTCATTTCTTCTAGTATATATACGTATATATATATATATATATATATATATATATATATATATATATATATATACCTTTTTATGATGGACAGTGTCATCGCGACGTTGCCGAACGTTCGCCCCTTTTCTTCTTTCTTCCTCTCTATTTCTATTTCACTCTTCTTCTCGCTCGAAATCCGCGTACATTCCCGGGCTTGAAAAACTGCAAGGGAATGACCATTTGTGTAAACACTTATACGCATATCCATATACACATAGGCACGTACATACATATACATATATACGTGTATATATATATATATATATATATATATATATATATATATATATACATATATACGATATCGTTGCTGGACGAAACACATTCTATCATATCATATCATATCATGCTAATTTATAAAGACAAAGTGTGTTTTTGTTTATGTACGTTAAACAAAAAAACTATTCAGCCGATTGCTTTGAAATTTAAAATATATATTCTATACTATCTTCAGAAGGACATCGACTACGTTTTTTTATTGAAAATCTTGTTAATGTCATCAATAAATTAAGTTAACGGTCTTAATAGTCCGTTTCACCAGCGATCAGTAGGTGGCGACTTCAGTCACGTCGAATATCAATCAAAGTAGTTAGCTTAAGATATTAACACCAGGCCAGCTCGTTTGAATGATCATATCCAACTTTGGGATTAGTATCCTAAAGGAGGTGTGATTTAATCAGTATTATCTTTTTTATTCTTCAGGTTAATGGCCATAATTTTTGTATAAAAAGGCGCGATACCCAGCATTCATTTAAAAAATATAGTATTCGCAGACCATTATTTTGCTTTCATTTCAGTTGGCACAGTAAGTCAAATATTCACGCTATTTAATTTAAAATATGATATATATAGGTACTTGAATATGATATCCTGGTGTCTCAGGATGATTTCTGCTGAGAGTTTTGTGTTTGGATGGTAAAATATCATGTCCACGTGCGTCGGGACCTCTTCTGCAGGGAATTGCGTGTAGATGTCGTCCGGGGATACCTGGACATCCTATTGTACCCATCCCAATATAAAATTCTCTATCGCAGTCGTGTCAAGATATATTTTATTCCCTGAACATGATACTCTCCGTAGAAGTTGTCTCAAGACATTTGGAAATATTTTTCTACCGCCGAACTCGAAAGTACAATTTTCCCCATAGAAGCCATATGTAATATGCATATATATATATATATATATATATATATATATATATATATATATATATATATATATTGTATAAAATGGTCAGCGAAATATCAGTTTTTTGAAGTGCTTTGCAGTAGCTTTTTATACAGAAGCGACGATAGGTAAATTATGGTAAGTTTTTTTTATTTCTTTATTTTTTGTCGCATCCCTCATAGTGAGTATAAGCGACCGCTGCCATTACATAGTGTTATATTGTATATATTTTATTTACACGTTTGGTTTCTCTTTGACATATTTTAGTATAATTTAATAAACTTATAATAATATTTATAATAATTGTTTTATGTTTATTCCATTGATAAAATTTATCACATTTTTGCACTCCTGTAATTTGTTTAGTTCTTTGATGGTTTGCCTTGGATTTTACTTTTTTTCCTTTCAGTACAGTATTTTGAACATTAGTAATTCTTGTAAAAATTCATAGTTATTTTTTATTCTATTAATATTCCATCGTAATATTTTTCTTTTTTCTGTACTGCTTATTTTTTAGTTATGATTTAGCTTTGCTAAAAATGGGTTTAAAACGGCTCGAAATCAGAGTTTTCTGGAGTATACGAGATGTGTTCAAAAAGTAACGAGAATTTTTAAATTTCGAGGGTTTAGAGAGTCCGCCTGTATAAAATTTTTGTTATTATGTTGGAACGCATGCCCCTGAAGTACGATAAAATTTTCAACAATATTCATTGCTTACTTTTTAAGTGACAACCGCTGGCTTTTGCACCAGGATAATGTACCTGCTCATACTTTATTGCTTGTTCATGAATTTTTGGCCAAAAACAAAACTTTAACGATGCCTCAGCCTTTATATGGCTCATATGGCCACATATGGCTCCATGTGACTTTTTTATTTCCAAAAATAAAGAGAACATTGTCGTCATTGTACAAGCATAGATGATATTAAAAGCGAATCGCTGAAAGAACTAAAAGCTATTACAAAGATCGAGTTTCAAAAGTGTTTCGAGGATTGAAAAAAGCGCTGGCAGAAGTGGATTATATTCGAGGGGGATTACTTTAAAGGGGACAAAATAGATATTGATGAATAAATAAATATTTTTTTCATAAAACGAAAATTCTCGTTATTTTTTGGACACACCTCGTATAATGGTGTACTATTAGGTGTATGATTCTGGTTAGGATTTATTTTGTTTATTATTGAACTACATCTTCTTTTAGTGCTGGCATAGCGAACATTTGGATAAATATCATTTTCGAGGAATTTAATGAATTCAATAATATCATTTCTGTATTGATCTATTATCGTTAGTACGAATGTCTTTGTTACTCTCCAAGAAATTTTTGAATTGGTCATAGTTTAGTCAGATGTGTTCTTGGTTTGAATAATTTTTTATGGATTAAAATTTTGTGTCAAGTGGGTTATCTTGAGTTAGTATTGATTTATTTGAATCATTGCTATTTGTGTGTTGATTTATATCTAGCATTTCATTTTTTACCTCGACATTACTTCTGTTGTTTTTACTTATATTTTTTTCCATATTATTAGTTTTTATTCTTTTTTTGTTACATGTTTTTCGCTTTGTGATACGTTTGAGCTTATTACAAAATGGGTTCTTTTTTGTATTGATTCGATGTTTGTAATAACGATAAATTTGGTGGGATACCTGTTACCTTTATTTTTATTATATTTTTGACTGTATAGTTATCTGTAGAACTTATATTATTGATGTCATTAATGTGTTTACTATTTCTTTTGTTCATTCTATTATTGATCTCACTGATGTGTTTATTGTTGGTTTTCAATTGTTCTGTTTCTATAATTGGTTGGGGAGCTACTGCAATTTCCCGCCAAGTATCCTTCTATATTGTCGATAAAGCATTTTAATACTTCTGTGCTTTCAAATATGCAAGAGCCTATGTTATTGAAATTTATTCTGTAGGCTTCTCGAATTTTTTCGACATCTTCGGGTTTCACATAAATTTACCGTCTAAAACTCTCAACGTGGCTATATCCTTCTTTGCTAATACTGGATCGTAATGTTGAATAGTGGATATAGTTTTTACT
The DNA here is from genome assembly GCA_018907035.1 of Sycobia sp. Sy_11. NCBI lineage: Eukaryota > Metazoa > Arthropoda > Insecta > Hymenoptera > Epichrysomallidae > Sycobia > Sycobia sp. Sy_11. The sequence goes on from JACCIC010000187.1 coordinate 380,589, forward strand.
TATAGCTCCATGAGTACGTTTTCAAGGGCAAAAATGGGAAGTTCTGTCGGAATATTAGAAAAAATGATTCTTTTCATTAGTTGTTATATAGTTTTGATTTGTTGTTATCTGACTCACAAGTACTTTGCTTTTTATATACACACATATTCGATTATTAGAAATTTTAGAAGCGCTTCATACATTTTTTTTCTACTAAGTTACCCATGGAACATATGTAGTCGGCTAGATTTAAATTTTCAACAGAGTCGAGCATTATTCCTTGTTCTCTTTTAACTGATGCTGCCGTTGCGTAACTATCGTTATTTGGTATGTCTATTTTAAACGTAGGAATCATTGATTGTAATCGTCACCCTGATTGTGAAGCCATTATTCTCACTTCGGTAAAGTTGATAACTATATATCAGACTACTCTAACATTTAAGCACTTGTATATAAACAAAGCAGTAAGATTTCCACGTCAAGCTCGGAGCGTTTTGATAAAGACTCGCTTGAACGAAGAGTCTATGGTAAATCATTTATAATAATATAGATTTTTATATATAGAGTACTTTTTACTTAGATATTATTGAACTGTTTAAAAAATCGGTTAAATTATTATCACGAGGGATGCTGGTATTACTATAGACTAATACTGGTATACTATATACAGTAATAAAAAAAATATATAACCTCCCCAATATACTATCTGTTCCCGACAAGCGAGAGCGATGTGGGGACCGTACTCATACTTCGGCGGATAGGCATTTCAGCGCATATATTGGATGTTGCAGCCGTATTATTTTGTGAGGGCGCATTGAAGGATGTCGCTGCCGTATGTTTTTCATATTGGCATTTTCCTTCTCTATTTAATAGGGGGAGGGGGCGGAGGGAAGGCCGTGAATTCCCTCCACGTACGCTTTGGTCAGGAAACGTGCAGTCCCGATGGCCAGCTATATGTAAGAATAGCGCAGATGTGGCGGCATTTCTGCTCCGTTCTCGCGAACGCCTGGGAACATCGTTTCGGTACGGAAAAAGACTGGTTGACGACGATTTTCGATTATTTACGATAACAGTATCTATAGTCTATAGAATGTAAACGCTGTTCTCGACGTAGGTTTTTACCTATAGGGTTTGCCCTGCGTCGCGGGCAAATACCCGAGCAAATGCAGGAACAGTGTAGAATAAATATTAAAACTGTGCGACGTCTATAAATCCGTGAATTTAAGAAAAGGTCCATGGTCCACGTGTTTTATGACACTCCGCTCTTGGGCAGGGTCGGAGATTTTGGATGCATAAACCTCGCTCGCGCTCGCGACATATGTTTCAACTTAGGTGGAGCTAGAGACTATCGTAGAAATTTATTGAGCCTTAAAAATCTAAAAGGCGCTTGAATTTCAACATCTTGCGATGGGAAATAAGGACCTGGGGAAGGGGGAAAATTTAGGTGACGAAACAAGGATGAGCGCAGTTTTCACGGATTTTGCGTACAGTCTTTTACGAGTCTCGGAGCTGAATACTTCGAGGATTGTATAGAGCCTTTTTAAAATATATTTTGTGTTTACTGTGAATCTTGTGTTTTGTTTGATTACCCATTACTCCAATTCCCTTATAAATCTAGATCTTCTTGAATTAAAATGAATATTTCAATATAGTTCGAATTTCGTAAATTTGAATACTCCGGACGCGATTCCGCTCAGGAGAGCGGCTACACTATCGAATCTTCGTTTACTCAACCTTCTTCCATCCATGAGTAAATTTTTTAATAAAATTATTAAACAAAAAATTAAGAATGTTGCAAATACAATTAATTTTATTTCCCCAGAACATGTTAATTTTATACCAACATTCATCCACTATACTCTTTTAAAACATTTATTTAAAATAAAAGATTAATTTTACAGTCTTCGGAAGTGCATTCTCATTTTATTAGAATTTATAGGCGATTTTCTATATGTATTAATTATACGTTTACGATTTGGTGCCGCTTAATATAATATTTAGCTTATCGATAAAGATCAAGAACGTATGACTCTACGATTTGGAAGCTAATGATATTATCCACTAAACTTAATGCAGTGTACAATGATGAATAGTTGCGAATGAACATATATCTCTTAACATCATAATATTGTATAAATACGAGATAAAATATATTATATATACAAATGAATATAATTGTCAAAACTTAAGAAAATCTGACTAAATTCAAAATAGAAAGCCTAATCATTTTCTTAATTTTTTTCCTTGAAAATTTTGATTATCGAATACGCAAATTTCTTCCCCACGCCAGTAAAAGTTAAAGAAATCTAGTAGATCCAAGAGGGTAATAAATAAAATAAGACAGATATCGCATAATCGTACAGAAATCTAACTTGGATCTCGCGAATCTTTAGTATACGTGGAAATAATCGATAATACTGACTAAAATCTGGCCTGAACTGGAGATACATTGCGGATATTTCTGCACTTGGTGACTTTCTGAGATATTACCTACATGAAAATATTATGTCTGGCCATGTGCTTGCAATCCAAAAACACAATATTTTTTTATATTCATTAGAATAAATAGAAAACTTCCCAATTGAGCGTTAATGCATAATCCATCTACGACAATTTCACCCCGTTGATATAAATATATTTAAACATACAGGCGCTCGTGAAACAAGCGGCTGGTCTCATGTATCCGGGCACCAAGTGGTGCGGCCCCGGCGATCGGGCCCAGTCGTACGACGACCTCGGGCGCCATGCCGCGGAGGACGCATGCTGCCGCGAGCACGACCACTGTCCGACGACGATCGCACCGGATAACTGCATCCACGGGATCTGCAACACGTCCCCGTATACTCGCTCCCACTGCGACTGCGACGCCAAGTTTCGGAGATGCCTACAGAGCATCAATACCGAAGTCGCCAATACGATTGGCGCCCTCTTCTTCAACATCATACAGATTACGTGCTTCAAGGAGAGGCGGCCCTGTTCCAAATGGCAGAGGTGGGATATATATTTATTACACATACACATATATAAAATTATATTCGTTTATTCCGATATGACGCGCTCGTACCGTGTTATTCTCAATAATTTTCTTTTCTTCTCTACGCGAATATTAGATACACAGGGTGAGCCATTTATGTCGAGCTACCTGAATTATAGCTATATTGACAAGGTAATTATAAGTAAAGAAGTAGCTAAGTAGGCTAAGTAGCTGGTTTTTGATAATGTATGAACCTCTATTTTTCAGATAGGACGAGAGTCTCTAAAGAAACACTTTTAGTTTTATTTAGTATAAGACATGTGTTTTGTTTTATCAAAAATAAAGTTAGGATTTTGCTTATTAATATAAGCGACCAGATGGAATAAAACGGCAAAAGCCACTACCATCTCATATACATTATCATTGAATTTCAGCAGCTTTGATAATGGATAGCTTCAAAGTTACTTAAGAAAATATTAAGAACATCCGAGTGTACTTATAACTTTCATCTTGGCAACAATTTCAATGATCATTTGATTGTCACTGTAATTGTTTTTTAAATAGACACCTCTATTGTTGACTTTTGACTTCTAGAGTCAGAAAATGGAGAAAATGTTACGAATGAAAGGTTAAAGAATGGGTTAATTGCAGTTGCACAGAAAGTAATTTCGAAACATCAGATTACTAACCATTAAATTTTTAGATTGCCGATTTGATAAACTAACAACATAAGTCTACGTATTCTAAAGTTTCCAAGACGGTAACATAAGAACTCAGTTTTGGCAATGGCACGTTTTCAAAATTGAATTCCTACATCATACGAGTTTCATTGCTCTTGCGCAGGGGCATAATAATAATTTCTGTCTCCTGTAATGCAAGCGCTATAGCCTACAAATTTATGTAAAAAAAACAAATACGCTAATGGTATGGATATATAGAAAACTATGAAAAAGATGTGGGAAGAACCAAATTTGCTAGCTGCAAATGCCAGATTACCAAGACCGAAATCTGGCGTTGCCGACAACTGTAATGCAGCGTGGCCAGCTCTTCTGTTAACCTAGAATTTTGAAATTACTGTATATGTATAAGAAGTCCGGGAATGTACAAGCTATAATTTATTTTAGTTATCGTTATTGTTATGATTTTTGAACACGATTATTTTACGTCAGCTCGTGTCAGGCAGTCAATTGGTCGCCTATATACATATATAATATATTATATATATATATTCAAATCAAGAATACTCATTGAACAAATGTTTGCGAATTTCAACGTTGATTACCCTCTCCCCTTCCTGCCAAATTTTTTAAGTACACTCAAGCGATCCTGATTCTCCTGAGCAACTTTTGCGTAAACAGTGTAAAGAATTTATTTATACTCTGGTGCATCGATTCAAATGGCCAACCCTATAAATAAACTAATAGTAGATTTGCAAACGTTTTTATAATTACATTCATTCCTGAATGACGATTGTGCCTGATTGTTTAGATATGGTTTGAACAAGTTGCAATTTTTCGAATATTTAAAATAATACCGATGTTTCAATCATATAACAGAATTAAATAAAGCTCGATTGTTCTTTGTCTAGGCAATTGTGGTAAAATATTTTTCAAGTTATTTGATTTAAGGATTTATATATATTAATTGGTCAATATTCAGAAATTTTTTCAAAAAATTGCATTTTTTGAAACTACTATATATGCTCTCTAAAGTATAATCTTCGAAAATGACAAAAATGAATGTGACATACAGTTGAAAACTGATATTAGTAATTTGCAGAGCAGCAATTTTGAAATATATATAACCATTTATAATTATTCAACTAATGGTCACAAACTTTTAATCATATTTTCGACACATACAGTTCTATCTTATATAGGAGATAATATTTAATAATGAAATCGAATCTAAGCTTTTATTCTGGAAATGTTCAAAAATATGCATTTTTTATAAAAATCTCTTCTTTATCTCAATTAATGAACGTGGCACCATAATTTAATGTAGATAATAAATAAGCTAAATTATAAATTCATTAATAGAATGAATCTATTATATAAAATATGTTCGATGGTGGTTGACGGCAGCCCTTAATTACGAAAACAGAAGAATCATATATTAATGTACGTAAATTAAAATATTTTATACGATTATTTTTTTCGAAAATTAACATACTTTCCAGACTCGAATTCAATTAAATGATCGATAATTTTAGTCTTTTTGAATACTATTCAAATAACCAGATTCATTTTATTATTTAAAAATACAGTTTTATTCAAGTTTCACGTCATTTATATCTATTAATTTTATGTTTTAAATAGCGTTGATCTAAAACTTTTTATTTCAGCGTCCAGAAATATTTTCCCTTATAGAAAAACAGCGATAAGTGATTTCATCGACCTGAGTGACTATGTGAAGTCGAAATTTGAATCTACTTCAAACCCATCGATTTTAAATATTTTTAATTAAAATACAATTTATCTATAGTAATATGTAGTTATTAATTAAACTATTCGAAGAAAACAAAATTATTGCTTTTGAATGTAGAAAGAAAAATTTAATATTACAATATATTTTAGTGAGCTTGAATGGATCAAATCTCCACATTATGTTGCGCCTGGTGTAAGCCGAATATTATCCTTAAAGCAACAACTATTAAAAACTATAAATAAAGAAGTTAGTCTCTTTCTACGGTGGACGTTCGGGTAGTCGCAGTCGAAAGTTTCAGAAATTGTAAATAAAAATACTCTTTTAATAGGAAAACACGGTGAAGGGATTTGCATCATGATTTTTGTTGGCCTCTGTACTTTGACTATCCATTTGTCAATTACATTGTTGGAAATGGCTTATGTCAAAAAATTCTTTTGAGCCAAATATATTTAATTGTCGATAGGAGCTTAAATTAATACAATATTAACAAATCTTTTTATTACTAATTTAGAATATTTTCACATTATTAGTTTATCATTACATATTCATTTATATATTTATATATTAATTAACCCAAGATCTACTCAATTCAAGTATTTTCTTCCAACTCAATTTTTTTTTAAACTGACTTGAAACAATTTCCAAGGTAAAAATTATTACAGTAATTGATAATGATAATGATCATGATTTTAATGTGATTACTTGAAAGTAAGATTTTTTACCAGTTTTTTTTTACATTTTATCAGAACGTAGCTAATTCATTCGATTACAAAATAAAAATCAATGCGTTTTCGATCCATTGACTTTAAATTATCGAAGATAAAATGTCATAAATTGATGTAATTAAACTTATGAGAACTTATTTTTGGGTACTGTTTGTTTGATTTTAGTAAAATTGAAATATAAATATTATATTTTAACATATAGTTTCTATTTCAAATAAAAAATTGTGGAACGCCCTTTATAATTTTAATTGAATTGACATGATTTGTGGGAAGCAGTAATAAAAACCTTGGTTTGGAGTTTTTTTGATTAATATAAAATAATGCGATATATTGGCTTATAGTAAAATTTTTCTTGTTAAGATATGTATACTTGAAAAAAAAATTGAACTGGATCCCATTCTGAACCTAATTATTTGAGCTATCTTACAAAATTTCTAAATTTTCTATTAGAATGATTTTAAATTTAATTTTTACAATTTATAGCCATATAAGCAAACCAAAGTTTTCAGACGATCTTTATTTTAAGAATTTTTCTCTAGGAACTTCAAGCGTACTTTTTTTGTTTTTTTATTCTATCCTTTTTTTATTTCTCTATACAAAATGCAATGAATACTTATTAAGCAAGGTTCTATGTACATATATTTTCATCTACTGCTTATTAAAAGTAAACTAATTGCTCATTTAACAATCCGTTTTTCCTCTAATCTGGTGTATTTCTATAAAATTTTTTATCATTATAATAATTCGTCAACGAATGAATTCCTGTGCTTTTTTGTGTAAAATCTAATCTCAACCTGAATTTTCCTTTCTAGGAACGGTTATACAGAAGCTGAATGGGCTAGATTGTGCTCCCAGTACAAATTCCAGCCAAGTGATAAGTACGTGCCATTAATGCCGCTGAATTTATAAAAAGGTGACCATGAACATTGACGAGGGTGGCGGAAGAAAATCATGACGTTTTCTTTCGACAGTGGCAAATTTTTAAGCTTATAATGACAAAGATAATCAGCGCAATGAATGAAAAGTCTTAATTCAAAGTCCTAAACTATAAGTTACTTCGTGTGTATATATATATATATATATATATATATATATATATATATATATATATATATATATATATAACAATAGGATTTAGATTGCCAGCGATTTTGACAGTTTTGCTATAAATGATAATGAGTATGATATAAGCATCGATAAATATTGTTAGTTCGAACATAGTGGCCTTTTAATGTAGAGCCTTATTTATTATATTATTGTTGCGATTTATTAAAGAAATTCTATGCAATTTAAAAAAAAATGCTACATAGGTATAATATTTATACTTGTAAAGTACTGTTATTATTTTTGTAAAAAATATTATCTTATATACCAGAAAATACTGTTTAGTCAATTGTCTTTATATATTATGTTCACTATTTATTTAAATTAAAAAAACAATACTTTAGAATTATAACAATTACTTGAATACGTCCATGGATACTCATTAGAAAATGATGTTGAAATAATTTTTTTATACATTTGTTTTGAAACAAGAAACTTTTATTCAAAAGAAAGAATATACTAATTTTTGTATTAAAATATTTTTAAGAATTTTAGCTTCAATTTTAAGCTGTCAATTATTAAATAACAATAATAAAACCTTTTAATTGTTCATATTGTCTACTGAATGACACTGCATATTGACGTGGTTTAGCTAGTACTACAATAATATTAATTATAAAGTATTAAGTTTTATTTGTTATGTTGTTATCAACAAAATGTTAAAAAATTGTAAATATAATAATTATAATAATTCAAATAAAACTGTCAATATTTTTAATTAGGTTAGGTTAATTTTATTCTTAATTCATAATAAATAAACGTTAATCTTCATTGAATGTATTTATGCTGAAAATCAATAAAGACTATATATTATAAGTGTTAGTTATATTTACAAATGAAGCAGTATTTTTAATAAATTAATATTTTTTTATTTTTAACAATATAATTCATATTTTACAATTTATACATATTCTTTTGATTAATATAATCATACATACATTTACAGTTATATATACATGCATTTTAAATTTGTTTATACATATGCTTTACGTATTTTATAAATATACATGATTTATACATAATATTTTACAAAAGATTCATTTAAATCTATTCTACTTTGGATTTTGTACAAACTTGGATTTTACAAATTACTATTTATGATTCTATTATCAAGCTTTTTAAGAACTTCTCCACATCTGCCGTGGATCTTAAATTGTGCAAGTTTATCTCCTCTTGTTTGGCCAATATTTAATATTGCTATAGGTTTTGCAGTCTCAGATGCTTGAAGTAAGATTCTGTACCCTGAAAATGTAGATAGAGAAGAACCCAGTACTAGAACAGAATCCGCATTGCTTACTTCATTCTGTACTTGTTCATTAACTTGTTTGGGTACATTATCACCAAAAAAGACAATATCCGGTTTCAAAATTCCGTTACATTTTTCACATGGAGGTATTTTAAAATCAGCTATTTGTTCCTTTACAATAATAAGAAAACATTAAAATCTTATTTATTTAAAAAACAAAATAATATTGGAAAATTTAAGAGAGACCTCTGCTAAATCAACATCCCCATCAGGTCGTATTTTATCATAGGAAGTTTTTAAATCTGGATTTAATTCATTTAGTATTTCTTGAAAATCAACTCTGTCGAGTTTATTATTGCACTTCAAACATATTACTCTATAACCTGTTCCATGTAGTTCAATAACATTTTTACTACCTGCTTTTTTATGAAGATTATCTACATTTTGAGTAATAATACAACTTACTTTTCCATTTTCTTCTTGATACTTTAACCATTTATGTGTAAAATTAGGTTTGAATAACGAGAACCTGCAAATTAATTATAATTTTTTTATATATAAACATTAATCAGCATATGAATTATAATTAACATTTAATAAATATACCGTGGCCATGCCACATAATTTCTTGCCCAATATCTTTTTCGAATTGAATCATTTTTACAAAAATCTTGATATACAACAGGTCTGCGATTACTAGTTGCAAATAAACCAACACCTTCAGATCTATAATCAGGAATTCCACTTTCAGTAGATACTCCAGCTCCTGTTATCACACATATTTTATCTGAATCATTTATAAATTTCTTTAACAATTTAACATCTTCTAATTTTACTGGCTCACATTTCGGAACAAAAGTAAGATTTGATAGGAAGGAAACATGATCTGAAATTTAATGTCATTTATTTTATAATAATTCTACATGAAAAATTGGTTATTATATCAGAAACTTTGACCTAGTTCTAACCTGTGAAGTTCACTGGTAAAGCGCTACTTTTTAAGGTAATCGCGCGAACATTAGACGTAAACAAAAACATTTGAACTTTTACGATTTTTTTTCTCAATTTTCTAAACTACCTGTTATAATAATTTGACATCATGAAAGCATCTTTCCAGATTTTACTTGAACACCTTTACTGCAAAGCACAGTTATTTTTGGTTATAATAAAAGACATTTGGCAATTATCACTGCAACTGAGGAACGTAAGTAATGTCTGCTAAATATCTTCAGTTTTTCTGATGAATTTTGATCAGCTGATTTGAAGACAAATCTAATTTTAGATTTGCGCATGCGCGTATTTAAAAATATTCAAGTTATAGTTACTTTAAATAAAAATATATAAAAATAAGAAAATAACATTTTAATTTTTAAAATTCAGTGAATATTAATTATATTTCTTCTATAATTACTTTTTTCAAGAAATTCAACTAATATAATAACTAAATAGTTTTTTCCGTCAGTAGAAGTCATAGGAAGTATAATTAATTAATTTTCAAACATTGTTATTAAAAATATTATAAATAATCATGAATAAATATAGGATCAGTTTATTTAATATACATATGCTATTATTGCGATATAACCTAAAAAATACCTGACATGTATTGGTTCAATTAGAAATTTTCATGATTTTTCGACTATTTACAATTTTATTATATATCTATAATATAATATAATATAAAGACAAGATTATATAATATAAATGTTAAATCGACAGATTGTGAACAATCAGAATCAAAATAATAAAAAAAAACTCTAAGCAAATTACTGATTTTAAAAATTATATTATAATTTCTCTAATGAGTACATCAAGTTATAAAATAAAAATTCGTATTGCCGATATTCAATTTGAAAATGTAAGATACAAAAAAAGAAAACGTTTCATTATTATAAGATTTTTTGTATAGGTAGAAAGTCTATCTGTAATGACTTTGTACTGCTAGATTTTTCAAAGACCAAAGTTAAAAATTATTATACTTGTTTTTCTAAACTTTTATATTATAGAGGATGAAAATCCTGTATATTTAGGGCCGGATTAAAATATACGATTACCATCTAAGAATTTAGTAACTTAAAATTATTCATATTTAAAAATATTTGATCCAGTTTGCGACATTTTTATCTAATGATAATATATATCAAATATATATCAAATATATATAATTCCCAATAATTTGAATAATTAAATACATTTTTAATAAATATCCAATAAAATTTCTTCTCTAATAATTTATTTATCTATAATTATTATTTATCCAAATTTACAGCTTCGCTATATTTCATAGTATAAGTAATATTGTCACTTTAAAAAATTCGTAGAATAGAAATGTTATCATCGTAATTTTTTTTTAATCTAAATATACAAGCATTCGCCTACCTTGAAATATATGAAACAAAATATATGAGCCATCTTCATTAAGTAACCCCAGTGCATAAAGGCTTGTCGATAATTATAGATCATTAACTTTTTGAATAGGCTTATTATATTATATATAGCATTTCTGTAATTTTTACATTTTATTCACTTTTCATAATTGTACATTGCAATAATTATATATAAATTTAGATTGTTTAAATTAGTACATATTCCTTTTATATAGTCTTTTTATTTTTAAGGTTGAAGTTCAGACAGCATTTGATTTTTCTTCATAACAAATCTGATACTGTACTACAAAATAATAATGCAATTTGAAAAAAACAAGTAATAAGTGGCTGTTTGGGTTCGCTATTTATAAGTTAGATATTTTAAATAATTATAAAGGTATATAGAAATGATATTTTATATATGATTTATAGTAATTCATTAACTTCAGTGTTTATTAATAGTAATTAACTTCAGCATTCAAACAACATATGACAATTTTGTAATTATATTATATAATGTATTTATTGTAACCTCTATAATATATATTTAAAATAATTTATAAAAAATAAACAAAAAGATAATCAATTAAGATCAACAATTAAGAGGGAGGAATTGATTCAATAATTTTATAAATTTGAATTCATGCGAATTTATAATAATAATATAAAAATAACTTCCTAATATAATAAAAATATTAATTACATGGGATGGAAAAGATAAACAAAGTAGACATATTTTTAAAATATTATTTTAATTATCAATTTATTCGATACAAATTCTTGAAAATTCTATATTTGATATGTACACATAAATTTTTTATTTTCTTAATTAATCCACAAATATTTTAAAAGTATTTACAGTTGTTAAAGTTATTAAAAAAAAAAAAAAAAAAAAAAACAATGTCGGTTGTTAAAGAAGTACAACTTTGTCATTTGATAAAAGTTTATACATGGGGAAAGATGTAATTATAAGATGTAAAACAGTCTTGCTCCTACTGTACATTAGTAAGAAGATCGTTATTATGTATAACGACTAAATAATTTATGCCAATTAAATTTTTAATATAATAATGAACAATCCAATATTAATTCACTTATCCAGCTATATGGTTATTAAGAGACATATAATAAGGGTTATTTTTGCAAATTCTTCCGAATTGAAAATTTATTTATAATTTTTTCAATTAACGGCTATTAGCGCAACTTCACAAAAGCTTATAGTTGAATTAACAAAATGCACTTATTCAAATATAGCAATAAACAGTTCTCTCTTGTGGCAACGTCGTTTATGGAAGATTATAAAGATTTCTTACAGAATTGGACAAAATATAATTATATTATACATTCATTTGTGCGCATAACCTTTCTTTTTTATAAATTATACATTTACAGTTTGGGCTCTAGTACATGTCGTTGCATTCTTGAAAATGTAATGTAACTACATATAATATATATATATATATATATATATATATATATATATATATATATATATATGGCTTTATTTAATTGCTATTATCTATAAGTATATATTTTCCGTACTTAATTACAGATTTTTCATTCCTAGCTATGGATTGCTTACAATAAATTACTAAAAAGTTTCAATAAAAAATCTGTATCTAATCATTCAATATTGGGCAGTGATTCAATCTCTAAATAGTATTGATAAGATGATCTATTAATAATGTTAAAAAATAGCCTATATAGCACAACTTTACGATATTTAATTGTAATTTGGATACGCTAATAATACTTATTATTCTTTTTTTAAAACCAAAGTATAGAATAAAATTATAGATTATAATAGAAGTAATGAATGATATGTTCAATTTATAATTATCTTTTATAGGCAAAATTCATTTCAAATATTAAACGTAATAAAAAATGTTAATTAATTTAACATTTTTATTCAATAACTCTCTAATCCATATTCTTTTTAATGCGCTAAATTTATGATTTAATGCAGCTTAAATTATATTCCAAAAACTGCATTTAAATTTTTCTTTAGTTAATTTTTTATAAACAATGAAGGTTATTAATTTTGATATATGTAACCAAAATTATAAGCAAAATTTATAGTATTGACTGGTTCAATTTTGAAAAATTTATTTAATATATTAATTATGCTTTTATATGTACAAGAAAAAATTTTGAAAGCAAGTGCTCGTTAATTTTTGTACTACATGTATAGTGATATTACAAATGCTAAAAGGGATAAAGAGACACTTATTGAAATTCAAATTAGTGACAGAGTAAAATAACAAAACAAATATAATCATAAAACATTGAATCGTTGAATACAACGAATAAATATAAACCTAATCAATAATTTACCTAATGATTTTATACTAGAAGTACAGAAATTATTTAATTAGTATTAGCTTGTAAAAATTTTTATAGCGATATAATGGAAAATTTAACAATACACAAAGGAAACATTACAAATATCTCACTTTTATGTATTATGTAAGTTCGTTGATATGTACGTTTAGGGTTATAATAATATTTCGTTTACCTTCAGATTTTTTCTTTTTGTAAGAAATTTGAAAATACTGAATGTTTTTTGTCATTCGTAAGGCTCTCTAATATTCTGAATATTTCTAGAACAATCAAAATTATTATATTTTATCTCTAACAAGTATATGTCAAATCATTTATAAAAGAGATATGCTTATTCGTAACTCAGTTTTAAATAATATATTACATCCAATTTTCATTTTTAATTTTCTTTCATTTATCAACAAATATCCTTAAAAAATGATTTAATAACCACTACAATGTTCATACTCTTCTGCAGTGCCATATATTATATCATAAATTTTATAATATTTTCACAGTTTTGCTTTCATTAGCGAGTTCTTATACACGTTTATTATTATTATTATTATTATTATTATTATTATTATTATTATTATTATTATTATTATTATTATTATTATCATTATCATTATTATTTTTCTAAAAAGCTTTCGCGTCTTTAATTTAGTTAAAAATAATAAAATGTCCCTGACAATACATTTACAAGCATTTAGATTTGCATGGAGAACATTTAATACAATTTACTTTTGAAGCACACATATTAATTAATTTATCATTTTCACACATAATAAGTTTTACTATCCCGAACGAGGACTCGTACAAGTCATTGGGATTATTTAAAAAATATCTATATAGTACACATTTCGTTGACTCACAATTTGTTATATATATGTTATTAAAATTTTTCGAAAAGTATTTATAAAAGATTTTTTTTTTATAATCCAAAAGTTTTTGTATATATTTCGATTTTGTTTCCTAATAGTTCTATAGACCATACTCGTTTATATTGTGATTTTCAGTTTAATGCACGCATATGTTTACAAAAATACTTTTCGTTGTAACTATGGGTTTACACCAGAGCAATTTATTTTTATTCGAGAGAATACCTTATTTCGTTTGTATTTCATCAGTTTAGCTATTTATATATATATTAAAAATTGTTGCTATATATGTATATATATTTGTGACCAACATTAGGCATAAATACTTTATCTCTCCCAAAGTCAACGGTTATCAAAATATATATATATATATATATATATGTAAATATATATAATATTGAGCCCTTCGTTTGTAATGTATTCACCATTCAATAAATAAATATTGAATATTTCAATTATACGCAGAAAAAAATTTTTGTATAAACTCAAATAAATATTTATTTGAATCCTCCTATTTAAATTATTTTTTGAAATTAAAAAATTATTTGATTAAAGATAATTTCTTTAATTTCAGAAAAGTTTATTTGATTTAAGCTAAATGTACCAATGAATAACTATTTAAGGATCACATTATAGTCATATTATGCAAGTTTTAAGCAATTTAAATCTTCAAATACGACTTATTATACATTTCCAGTATGGAAAAGATAATATACATAAAAAAATTCATTTAAGAAACCATTTTATTATTTATGAGGTGAATAATTAAAGAAAATTTCAAATACTCTATGTCGATAATATCTCTCAATATAAATGGTAAAACTTAATATTTAAAAAAATAAACGAATTTAATGAACATAACACGGTATTTAAAAACCGCTGATTTTCCAAATACTCGATTACAACATTTCAAAAGTACAGTCAATTAAAAAATACTTTGTAATAAAGGAAAACGTAATAAGAAATTAAGAAGATAATAAAGAAAGAATAATCCGATCGGTTAGTTTTCTATGATTGTTAAAAATGGACAAGAGTCTTGAACGATACATGCGTGAAATAAAATCATTTTAATCGTGATATTTTCTTTTAAATCATTTAACTAAATTAAAAATGGTTATCTAGTGCAGGTACACAGTTACTCAATGCTAAATTCAACTTTCTTGGCTTAGGAAAATTCAACCAAATATTTATTAATTTTCTATTTGTCAGTGCGCGCGCGCGCACCTGTATACAGATATATATATATACATACATAAATCGACGAGACACACATACAATCAGACTCTCTCTACGATCCCACCGGCCGCGGGACTACGATAATGCAGTAATCGGGGGAAGACGATGAGCGGCGAGGGGCCGACGAGGCCCGGCCGCGGGCTCGGTGCACCGGGCGCCTGTATCAGGACACGACGCACTTCTCGCCGTCCTTGCCGGCCGCGGCCGGCGAGGTCGGCCCGTTGCCGCCCCCGGGGCCGCCAGCGGCGCGGCCCCGCCTCGCGCACGCCACCGCGTCGTTGGGCACGTAGGCGAGCCGCACGCCGCCGTAGGCGCGTCGGGGCGGCAGGGCGTAGGCCTCGGCGTCGTCGGAGCTGCTCGACGAGCTGCAGGTCGAGCAGCAGCTCTCCTCGTCGTCGGCGCGGGACCTCGGGCCCATCGGACCTGCGGGAACGGATGTTTCGTTAATCATTTGTCGGATGCGTTATGCGTACTGTCTGTACGCTTACGCATACGATATAACGATGGCGAGCGATTTCAGTCGACGTCGCGGAATATCGAGGAGCGAGTGAACAGGTATATATATATATATATATGGAACAATTAGATTTCGAACAATCGTTTTGTTTCTTTATTTTCTGTGTTACAATAGGAACACCTACTTCTGATCTCAGATTCTTAAAGAAAAGAGAATTTTACCGCACAAAAAAGACGGGTAGTACATTTATATGTATTCTCATTCTTCACTTCAATTGTGCTCTTTTTTTACATAAAAGTTGCCTCTCGCCCAGAATCTAAGGTCAAAATTAGAGATTCCTATATATATATATATATAAACATAACTGCGACCTTTAAATGACCTTCGCAGTTCAGCTGGCAAGACTAAAGTTTTTAATAGATGTAAAGTGACCTCGAATCATCTGCACAACTTTTGTATAAATAATTTTTTTTATTGATTCTCGATATTCTGATATGTTGATTGAAAACGCTCACTCTGTTTAATAATTAATACAAATATTCAATTTAGTTTATTGTTTATATTATTAGTGCGTAAGGCATGTAGTGTACTTAGATTAACATGCGTTAGAATTAAACTTATACCTATACTTTAATTTTTATAAGATATGCTTTCAAACAATATTTTTATTACATTAAAACGTATGCATTAGTATAAAAAGACGTACTTTAAAATTTTCATGATATGGAAATATGTTATTGTATCTCAGAAATTGTAATAACCGTCGAAAACTATAAAAAGATCTTTAGATATGACTTTGATTAAAAATTATATAGTTCTAGATGAACTTTTCATTCAGAAATCTTCTTAAAATGAAAACATTTTCATTCCAACGTTAGAAAATTTGGAGAGAAAAAATGTTAGATTTAATTCTTTTAATAAACTAAGATCCGGAAAGGATATAAGATACATTGTGCAGCTTGTAACATATTTATAATTTGAGAGAGAGAGAGAGAGAGAGAGAGAGAGAGCAGATGAAATTTCAGCTTTTTATATGATGACCTTGTACCGATCTTATTATATTTGATTTATTGCATTATATATCCATTAAAATTAGACTTTACTTGAAAAATTTCATAATATAAAAAAGTATTTCATAATAACAAATTGATAAAAAATCCATATAATACATGTGCTCATCCAAGATTTAAATCACTATTGAAAGATTTATTTTATTTTTTGATTTGTCAAATGGCTTTTATAAATATACTCTGATGTCAATAATGTAAATTATCTGAAATAAAATACAGTTTCTTTTTTGATAATATACAAAATAATAATGTTTGCAAATTTGAAAAATTCTTCAATTCGAAACCTATAATTATAATTACTTTTGTAATTTGCAACACTGTAATCAATATACGTATAAATAATAATATACTGGATCAAAATAATTGAAAATCAAAGATTTTCAATAAAAATTTTAAGGCTTGGACTAAGAAACAGTTGCAGTCTTAATTTTTACTTAATCGATGATTTCAATCAATAATGATTATTTCAAATGAATTTTCTTTTTTTTCAAATCAGAGCAAATTATTTTTAGTTTTTTAATTAAGTAAACTGAGTAATATTACATTTAGCTGTATAGATAATTCATAAATTATTACAATTTTCAAAGTCAAATTAAAAAATTTTCTAAAGATCAATCTTGAAGGATTTCGAATGCTTAAAAGATAAGAACTTAAGTATCTTTTACGAGAATCTCACTTCCATTGTATTTACATTTAAAAGCAGCTTAAAAATTTTGATTTTTAAATAGCCATTAGAGTTATCTGGATTCATAATTTGAATGCATTATACTCGAGCGCAACATTTTTTCTCCGCGTTATTTATTATATGGTTCATTAGCTTTATAATCTGCGCTTGAAATCATCATAATAATCACGATAAAGGTCAGATTCAAGATAAATCGTTTTGCAATTTTTTCTGGCAAGTCATTTAGGCGTATATGCGTTAATACTTTTATAATTACTCTGGATAAAATTCTAATCAATTAAATTTTGTAAGCTTATCGAGCCTTTATAAAAAAATGTATAATTTCAGTAAT
Organism: Sycobia sp. Sy_11; assembly: GCA_018907035.1. Lineage (NCBI taxonomy): Eukaryota > Metazoa > Arthropoda > Insecta > Hymenoptera > Epichrysomallidae > Sycobia > Sycobia sp. Sy_11. The sequence continues at coordinate 398,389 of JACCIC010000187.1, forward strand.
AATCGAAACTATGTAGTAAAATGAATATTAAAAAAGTCAAATTTTTCTCTATGAAATAAAAGTGAAAAAATTCTAGTAGGCCTTTGTTGATAAATTATCTTTGTTAACACATAATATTGCAAAATAGTCTGACCAATAAAATCAAGCTTAATATATTTTATAAGTTAATTTCAATATTCACGTTGTGATACTAGGATGAATAAAAAATAACATTTATTTATTATAAACTATCTCAAACTAACCAATATTTTTTAAAAAGAAATATAATTATTCTGGTAAAATGACAGTAATGTTTTTCTTATTTATGAGCACACTCGTAGAATATGAAAAAAATACTACAAAAAAAAAACGTATATTCAATATTTTTTATTTTTCCTGTTTCAAGAATTGTTCTTTCCAAATTCTGTGGGGTTGATTGTAAACAAGGACGGTCTGACTGTCATTGCATAATTATAATTATATTATTGCATAAAAAACTGCAAGACCGATAAAGGTATTTGTTAATTAGGTCGACAACAATCGATACGTGTATAATTGCAATTTAGATAATACAAAAACTTTCCTAGTTTAATCTTGTAAATGACAACGTTCAGTATAATTTAAAGTATGTTTTTAGATTTGTTGATCGTGCTCTCGTTTGCTTTGTATGAAATATTTAAAAAAAATATAAACTGCCTTCCGCGAACATATACATTTTACGGCTACAATTAAAAATATCTACACAGACGGCAACCCGGCTATTATGCCAAGTAAGCGGATCTCGCAGGAGGCAGCGCCCGCGGTGTGCACACGTGCATGCGCGTAAAATGAAAAATGGATCGTTGGCTCACCCCAGGACGAGCAGCCGGGCATTTCGTCGGACTGGAAGCTCCTGGACCGCGGCACGCTCGGCCTCCTCGGCAGGCAGGGCGAGGGCGGCGACCTGCTGCGGCCGCCGCCGTGCCTCGTCATCGTCCTCGTGGTCGCGGCCGCCGTCGGGCCCTGATGATGGCGATGGTGGTGATTGTGGTGATGGCCGTTGTGATTGGCGGAGGTCGAGGGCCGCTCGTCCGCCGAGTCGTCGCCCTGGAAGCGCACGCGCCTCGCGCTCGTCGGCGCCTCCCGGTGCGGATGCTGCTGCTGCTGCTGCTGCTGCTGATGCTGCTGGTGGTGGTGATAGTTGGTGGGGCCGGAGGGCGCGGGCGGCGGCGGCGTGGGCGCCTTGACGTCCTCGGGCGGCGTCGCGGGCGAGACCGAGGAGCTCGAGGACGAGGCGCTGGTGGCGGCCGACGAGCTGGCGGGCAGGGCGGTCGCGCCGCCGTCCTCCGTGCCCGGGGACTCGGGGCCGCAGGAGGAGGGCGAGGTCGGGGCGATCGCCCCGGTGGCCGGCGGCCCGTCGGGCATCAGCTCGGGCATGCTGGAGGCGTGCGAGGGGCTGGCCGAGCCCGGGACGCAGCGCAGCGGCTCCCGGTCGCGCGCCTGCATCAGTCTGAGGAACACACAGACACACACGGGCACACGTCAATACGTACATGCATACATGTATAGATACGCGCGCGCGTATAGAGAGCGCTGGTCATTACGCATAATTAATGGCGGTATATTATGGCGTGATATTATGCGCCGGGGTAACAGGATTCGTAAGGCGGACGGTACGAAATTCGCGGCGGTGAGTTTTTCTTTTGGGTTCGTTCTTTTTTTTTTTATTTTTTATTTTGCAAATTTCAGGAGACGACGTTTACGGCGTTATTCGCCAAAGAAAGCTGTTAGGCGGTTTTACAGTAATGGACACGTATATAACGCTTGGGAATTTAGAGCGATAACTTAATTTGGAGAACTCACTCGAAAACTGACATTTGTACGGCGCAATTACTCAATATTGCGATGGTGAATCTTTGTAAAATAATTTATAATAATTTATGTATAAAATTTATGATGCAACGCATGCGTATAATAATTTGAAACGACTGTACGCGTAAAATGCTAGTTCGAATCAATTTGTCGACTAGAGGTATGAAATATCGAAATTCATGAAAAACTCGAAATCTAGATCGTTCGTACGCGCCATTATGATGACGTCGGTGGACCAGAAATAGGTGGTCTATTTTTATATAATAAGGATGATCGCAATAAATTGCCACTCCAGCCGCATAAGATAATAACTCCCGATGTATAATAACTAACAGTATTTCCAAAGCCGTGCTCGATGTAATAAATCGAGATGTATTAACTTGTAGAGCCTATATTGCTGTCACATATAGCATAGTTTATCGTTATAATAATCCTAATATTTTTATTGAAATAATCAATATTTTCTGGCTCAATGACGTCACCATAGCACGGGAAAGAAATTTTATTATTTTAATAATTAATTTAAGTACTTTTCGCACAAAAGTACTTGTAAACGTAAGCATATAAGCAGTAATTATCAAATTATACTTCTTCCTTCAACGAAAGCTATTTTTTGTGCATAAAATAAAAAAAATGTCCCATTATTATAAATTGAACTATCTAATTTTCATAATTGCAGATGACGAAAAGAAAAAGAAATAGAAACACCCTAAAAATTTAGTACGGTAATCAAAATATCCTGAGAAGAAAGGCCAAAATACTCGACAATTTTCGACATAAAATTTAAGGATGAATTTTCTTTTATAAAAAACGCCTATATATATATATATATATATATATATATATATATATATATATATATTTGAAATCTCTATTTCTGAAAAAGAAGATTTTACCGTAAAAAATGTCAAGACGACGACGATGATAAAATCACCCTTACGGGTATATGAAAACATAATGCTTCACTTTAATCGACAGCAACTAGAAATCTGTCCATTTTTGGACATAGCTACATTTTAAATTATTTATGTACATATGTATCTTTCAAAAATCGAGACTAAAAATAGAAGTTCCTATTTCAAAAAACTATTCTGATTTTAAACTAACCTTGGAAATAGACTCCAAGGTCACATTTCTTTTTGAAAGCTGTAAAGAATTCTGAACTTTTTTGAATTTTTCTAATTAAACTTCTAAGGATTTCCATAGTTATTTTTATCTACTTTTATCCTTTGCACAAAACCATTGTAGTTATGAAAAAGTCTCGTTTGTGTCATTGATGCATACGTTCACATTTTGATCGACTACTATCTTCAAATAAATAATCGATACGAGTCAACGAAAAGCAGAAAGTTTTTCTGTTCTAAATATTAAATAATGTATGAAAACAGGCATATCCTGCTATTTCGAGATTATTTCTTTTATTCATGTTCATCTTTTACCATATTAGTCAACTACTGTGTCTGAAAATATTTAAACTACTATATATTCATTGCGCAAGGTGCGAAGGAAATATATAAATTGTTTTATGTGAAAAACTTTTGAATTTTTATTTAATCCCCGCGCGTGGGCATTACAAAAGTATATTATTAGATTCGTTTTTCTGGAAAGCTGTAATGATTGCAAAAAGCGAGAAATATGTATACGCATGTGTGCATATATATATATATATATATATATATATATATATATATATATATATATATATATATATTGGTAGCGGTCAAGTAAGTTTCGCGGTTCTTCAGGATGCGGAGCGCGAAAAATAGAATAAAAAAGGAATAGGCAGTGTAGGACTAAATAGGTATAGGCGCGAGCGGAACTCCGTCATTATTGGTATTCCGTTATGGGCATTCCAGCCGTCCTTTTTCTCGCATCCTGCCCAGGGTTTTCCCGCATACTGTATATCGTTCCAGGCGCGCATCTCGCACAAAATAGAAGCTTCATACTGTAATTTATCAAATTGAGAAAATTATTTCAGTTATCCTCTTCTTTTATATTTATGTTATGGGGAAAAACACGCAGCTCGAAGATTAATTTAACAAATAACAGATGTAGAAACTTCAATAGTGCGTTCTACCGTAGATAAATTCTAATATATTAGAGAAATTCAACTTTTTCTGTTTTTTTTTCCTTTTGACCGAACGGAGCTCCAACCGGCTAATTCGCTGAATCAATAAATTTTTTAAGTCATAGGAAATTGCAAAGATTATTTATAAAAGCTACATTTTTCATCTTGTAATTTATGGTTTTAACCATACGAGTGTACCGTTAGAAGATGTTCGTCATTTACATGTAATATGATAATATTTATCATATATATTTATAGGGAAAATTAATAACTTACATGATATATAAATTTAATAGGAATATGTATCTTAAATATAAGGTAACAAATATGAATTTTAATATGTACATGTATATAGAGCGGTTATCTTAATGTCTAATGGCAAATATCTTTGAATTTCTTCGCTGTATATGTGAAAACACAATATCTTGCCAGAAAATTTTGAAGAGGTTAAACGGGATCAATTGAACATTGCGTTAATGTAACGGACTTGAAAATATAGAATCTTTATGTAAGAAAAATATCCTTCATCTATTATGGATCAAAATAAAAATAAAATCGGTCGAAAAAGATGAAAAACAATTCGGATTAAACGCAAATTATTAATGAAATTTTTATGTGAGCGCACGTTCAACTCCCAAAACGAGCTGACTTCTGGTTATGATCTAAATCCAAATTAAATAAATCATGGCAAGCCATGGTGTGATTGATGAAGTCATAGTCTGGAGTGTCGTTCAACAATGTTTATAATATAATACAATTAGATTTTAATAACGATTATAAAACTAATCCTAAAGAATGATAATCTTATTGAAAGGTCCCGGAAATTACAGAAAATTTTTAAAATGAAAGGTTTAAAAAGTATTAATAGAATCGAAGAATTTAAGCTTAAATGGAGAGAAGTCTTACGACTGGATTTGTGGTGATGGAGCAGTTTGAAAATTTATGATATTCGAAAGTGTCAATAGATCGAGTTGTTCACAAATTTCAGCCATTTCAACCATTCAAATCGTTTTGACCGCTTCTAATGGAAAATTTTCCACTCCCTTTTTGTTCGGGATCGAATCTAGGTATTTTAATTAAAAATAGCATTTTCGTTTTCAAATACCGCTTGTACCATAAGTTGATAAACTTTGCTCTTTTTAACTCGAAAATAAAATAATATTTTTTTAAAGAAATTTCATGACTTCGAAAAGTTTAAGAATATCAAAGTAGCATAATGTCATAAAATGCCAAAATAAAATGTAAAATAAAAACCATTGCATTGCATGGTGTACGTTAGATCCATAGTCTTAAGTTTTAAACTTATAATATATATGTTTATAGTATAAATATTACATCAAAACTAAGTTTATTACTGTATATTTTGGATTAGATTCGCTATGCTCATGTTATTGACGTATGTGCAGCCGTAGCGAGTGGCTTACGGCAAACTTTATAAAATACGAAAATAATGGAGTTCTTTGAATTTTTCAAATTACATTATATTTTGACATTTTTTACTATTATATATAGATGAAAAGTTGAACTTGGACCACTATATATATATTTATGGTTTCGTATATATTTCTTTCTACGTAATTCTCTTTAACATGCAGTCCGAAACCTCATTGTTCATATCTCTGTGTAAACGATGATTCTGCGATATTTCTCGTTAGAGAATTAAATGGGCCTTTGTGCATATATATGAAAATTACTCCGCAACACTTTTCATTCCATAACCAGCGCGCAAATGTCCAAATAAAGGAACTATACATATATAATCTGCAATACCAATTAAAGGATGAGGAAGAATGCGACCCGCGAGAATAACAAGGGCCCGGAGCGAGCATATATCTGCATACCCCATCCCCGGACTTAAGCATATTACCGGGCGAAACTAACGGCTGGAGAGGGACGGGTAGGGGGACCACGAGGAGGACGGCGGGGCGGGAGGGGGTAGGGGGGGGAGGAGGATAACCGACCTGCCGAGCTCCGTGCCGGATTCCTCGGCCTGGGAGCCGCGCTCCTGCAGCAGCCTCTCCAGGTTCCTCTCGAGCAGCACGCGGTCGAGGCCCCCGGAGCGCGAGCCACCGTTCTCCGAGCCCCCCGCGCTCCCCAGCTCCCCGGCCAGCGTGGCCTGGAGCGGGGGCGGCGGGGGCGTGTGCGACGGCGTCCCCGCCAGCGAGACCGAGGCGTGCTGCTGCTGCCGTTGCTGCTGTTGTTGTTGCTGCTGCTGCTGCTGCTGCTGGTGCTTGTAAGCCGAGTGGGACTGGTGCTGCTTCCTGGACATGCGCGGCGAATTCCTGGGCGAGCCGAAGCCGTGGCGGGGCGAGGGCGAGCCGTCGCCCGCGGTCTTGGACGTACCGTGCCTCTTCGACATTCTGCGCATACATTATATACGTATGTATTATAAAAGCGGCGATTTGTGTTTGTGTGTGTATACACGTGTGTGTATATACATAGATTATTATAAGGAGGGTATATGCGTTGTATAGAGGGGATTATCGATATAGGCGCATATTATGTACATACACAGCGTATACAACGCCGCGTCCGTTTATCGCGAATCTCTTTCCGTTCTATATATCTTGAGTTTAATTAAGGTGTGTCTGTCTGTATGCGTGCAAAGTATGTATATGTATATATATATATATATATAGAAAAGCCTGTCCCTGTAATCTTGGCGCGTTTTCACTATATTGCAACCTAATTTTTTTTAGCGAAATAAATGCGATCTCTCGTACATTATAGTTTGTCTCTTTCTTTATTCAAAATAGAAATTGCCATAAACAGCGTCAACGAGAAATATAACGCATTCTTTGAGATATAATTTCCTATAGTTCTTTTTGATCAACAAGTATTCATTGTAATTCTCAAAAATAATTTTATTATATTCTTTATCGAAATTTCATTTACTTTTGAAACAACTTTTCCTTCCTCGTGATTTGCATTAAATCTCAAGCACAATTACAGAGCAATTTTTCAACGATGTAACAGGTTTCTACATAATTTTAAATATAAGATACTTGATGGTGTATAATATTTTTTCATTTAAATTAATACGTTAGATTTCTGTTCTACGCGAAGCTGCGAAGTTGTACCGAGTAATACTTGACGGTTGCGATTCCTCGAAACTCGGTAGGGGGGGGGGGCTAAGATTCGGTAGCTCGCGAGCCCTCTTCTCCCTTTTTGCGCACGGAGCGATCGCTCTTACACTGATCTGGCAACGCAGCATCCCTCTTGCGATCGGTAACAGCGCTACTTCGGCTTTTCAATATACATATAATTTATATTCGATCGTGTAGAAAATAAGTTCTATACATCTATTCTATTTATACGCGCCTTACATTAGTATTGTAACATCTCACATCTTTCGTCCGATAGTGTATATACATATATATGTGTATACATGTGTGTGTGTGTGTGTGTGTGTGTGTGTGTGTGTGTGTGTGTGTGTGTGTGTGTGTATATATATTTTATATTTCATTAATGTAATTTTTTTAAAGAATCATTCAAAAATAAATTTAGCCTTATTATTATAAATTTTTTCCAACAACTCATTTTTTTTACATAAGACTATTTCCAACAATATTATTGACTTGAACCTAATGTTTTGAACTAATGAAAGAAGAAACGAGAAGCATTACATTATATGTATAAAAAGGCAATCGAGTACCATATTTTTCAAATAGTTCGTTTTTAAAGTAATTAGAGTTAGCTTCCTCAATCTATACGAAATCCTTCATCCTAATAATGGTAGTGATCTTTCTAATGAGAAAAAAAAATTACTTGATTGAGATACGTAATTACTTTCTAATTTGATTTATTGGATGGTAATTTTTTTAATTTAAATGTTTGTATTTATAAACGAGATATATCAATCAAAAGATGACCAATTATTTCCTAGCAAGTTTCTCATTCAGTGTATACTTTGATTTATCTTAATTACATATAGTTTTTTTGAGTTAATAAAACAATCATTACGATTAATTGTGCTCGTCTACAAAAACTCTAATTCTAATATATAATAAAATGTCATTTTTTTAAAAATAATAAAATAACCATTATGATTAATTATACACATTTAAAAAAAAGTCGATTGTCGCATTTAAAGACAGATTGATACAGATTTTCAAAGATGCTAAACTCTACTTTCTGAAATTATATGCAACCGAATAGTATGAGTATTACCGAATATTATTATATCTTTTTTAGTATAAAATTATTTCTTCGCTCGGAATAACCATCGTCAACAATTAGCGATCTCCATTTGCTAGAACAATGTGACTTAAATAAATTGAAAACTTTCCTTCAATTATATTATTTCACAATTTGAAAATTGGTTGAAAAATATCCTACAATTCGGTCATTAGATTGCGATATTAAATTTGTGAAACGATACGATTCTACAGTATATTCAATGAGTTGGAAATGAGAACTTAACGAAAAATTTTTATTATTTCTATCTCAATTCTTTATCTTTCTCTTTTCCCACAGAGATCGCGAATTACGCAATTTTTCGTCGCAGGAACTAAGACGCGCTACTTTTTGTCGCAGGCATTGAGCTGCGCTACTTATCGCCGCGTACTCGATTGTGCTACACTCTTTTTTTTTTTGAATTTTTACGTACTGAACACGCTATTAATTAATATTAACAATATGAGCAACTGTAAAATATAACTGTATTCGTGTAAAAGATTTCAAAAAGTACTTTAATATAGATTGAATAAAAAGTTATAGAAAAAAATCCGCATATATTTAAGAGAAAAAAGAAAAGGAACGAATCATTACAAGTATTTAGTAATTTACTTAGATTTTACTATGAAACAGAGCATATTTATTGATGATTTAATAAACAAAACAAATTATTTATTTTACACATTCAAGAAATTATTCGTATTTGAAAGAGTTAATGGATGCAATATCTGACTTTATATTTTATCATGCATTTTTGAATAGTTTCATTACGTATGGTATTATAGTATACATAGTTTATAAAACCGACCTAAGTTTATCATAAAATACTAATTATAATACTAATTTTCAACAACAGATTATTCATTTAGATCAGAAATTTTTGTTATAATCATTGACTTCGTAGTAGTTTATAATACAAATATCTTCATTCCAATATAAGCATTACTAGAAATAACGATCTAAGTATACCTAGGAAGTATAATACTAATAATGAAAAGCAGAGCATAACTTGTACAATGCGATAAGAAATAAATTAGCCGAAGAATTACAAATGATCAATAATTAAAAAATAAATTAAATTGTTATTAAAACAAAGTTGAAGAAATGGATTTTGAAAAGTAACACAGATACATTTATATCATACTGTTAAAAATGCATAATTAGCCTCCGAATGTATTTTATATTTTATCTTATATATTTTATATAGAAAGTCATTATTAATAATTAATTTTACTTTGTTTTCTTCTTAAATAAAATCATCTTTATTTAATATTAACAATATTAAAATATATATCACGCACGAATAAGATATATGAATAAGATATAAGGACAGGACCATCGCGCACGCGCGCGCGCTCTAATATAAATCTAATAAAATCTAATGAGCGTATTATACATATATAAGCTGGAACGTCTGCGATGACGTTGTAACCGATGCTAAAAAGCATGCGCCGTAGATGCTGCGTCGGTGCAGTAGCGATCGGACCGTGTGAAAAAGAAATTAATGGGACAGCTTATACGGGCTCCCGAATCTATGCTATCTCCCTCAAACTTCGTAGAAGCGCAACCGTCGAGCGGTTCCCCTTACACCTTCTCGATATCGCACAAAATAATAAGCATTTATTAAAAATATTCTACATCTGTATAATCTTTATTTTATATATTGTATTTTATAAATTTCTAGGAATTCGAGCAATGTACAGTTAATCTATTACGTCTTTTGAGCCAATAACTAACTGAGAATGTATACCAATCGGACTTCGGCGATCATTTACATTTTTTGATCAATATATAAATAAAAAATAAATGTGTATTCTTTATAAGCAAATCAACATGCCAGTTCGTAAGCAAGGAGGCTGATAATATTTGATTTAGTGAGCTAATTTTGTTTGAGAATTCGCTAAATTTCGATCGTAGAACAGAAATTCTAACGAATTAAATCTCACACATATCTCGGAGGTATGGGGAAAAAGGAGGAATTTTCAAACGCATTACGAGTTTTAATTTATAAATAGACTTGTTCATGAACGAAGCGGCGGGTTACAAATCTCGACGAGTTTATTTGCAAAAGCCGTGGCGAAAAAATAGTTCACGGAATGAAAAGCCGCAGCAACGAGCACCTTAATATGCAAGTTCGTACGCATACTCACACGTAGGAAAAAGATATTTACAATCTCGCGACGCGGCGAATCGAGCTCGCCCCACGCATATATATATATACATCAGACAGACACACACGCACGCACGCAGACACGCACGCAGGCACGCACGCAGGCACGCACGCAGGCGGACGCGTATAAATAAAAGAGCTTACCTTGGGTAGGAGGGCGGCGCGGGCGTGGGCCCGGCCGACGAGTCGCTCGGGGTCGTCGGCGGCTCGCCCTTGCTGCACGCGATGCTGCAGTAGATGGCGCCGCGGCGCGGCAGGAAGGGCCTGCCGAGCAGGGAGGTGCGGCAGGTGGCGCAGCAGAAGCAGCACTCGTTCGCGTGCCAGTGCTGGCCCTCGTGCGACATCTGGCCCTGATCGACGCCGATCGGCTCGCTGCAGCTCTCGCAGTACTCCGCGAACGAGGCGTCGAAGCAGTGGAGGCAGTAGGGCCTGCCCTCGCGCATCACGTACCTCTGGCCGCCGAGCTGGAACATTTGTCGGTTGGCTCGGTCATTTTTCTTCGTTCGTTGTTGGGCTTTTTTTTCTTTTTTCTCTTTTTTTTTTAAATACAGCGGGAACGTGCCGATATCAACAGGATCGTATAGAGCGCGCGGAAAATTGGTAAAATTTAAGCGGGCGTGGGACGAGCAGAAGCGTAAACCAGTGGGATTCGGAAGGAAACGTGAGTCCGGTGGCCTTTGAATCGACCTTGAGCATCGATTGCACGGCCATTTGAAGGCTAAGATACGTGGTTTTTTTTTTTTTTTTTTTTTTTTTTTTATTTAAATATGAAAACCGAGTATTTTTTCTTTCGAATTCTAAGAGGACTGATAATGTTTTCTTGCGCGCAGGTATATCTCTGTCAGGCGTCGGAGCGATAGCGAGTTTTTTTAATTTTATAACGTTCACATATAATTTATGGACTCTTAAACATTTACATGCGAACAAAATTTTTTTCGAATAATTAAGAATTAAGTCTACTGTGAGCGAAAAAAATTTTTAGCCACCGCCAATATATCGTATTATGTCGAATTTAACTATATAATTCCATTTTTATGGATTAACTTGCGAAAATGAATCGGATTAGTCGAAATAAAAATTTTATATTCCTAGTATAAACGAGTAATATATTTTTTATACGATATTATATAAAAATAAAAATAATAAGAAATAAAAATCGTAATAAAAACCCAGTCTCAAAAGAATTATTCACCTCCATATGTAAAATGTCTAGCTTGTCTTTGAGGTTACTTTGGAATTTCAAGGTTAATTTGACCGACATGAGGACGTCCGATGAAAAGGAGAAAATACAGACTGTCCTTACTTATGGTTATCAATTATTTGAGATACCGATCGAATTTTTTCTTTAGTCTGATAAGCGATCTTAATCGATAATAAAAAAAAAACATAATCAGGGCAAAAGTGGTACGTTCAGGGAGTAGAAAAAATCCCGAACGCACAAAAAAGACATAGCAGTGTGTAAAATCCGAGGGCGAGAGAGGGAGAGAGAGAGAGAGAGAGAGAGAGAGACATATGGGGAGGAGAAAGAAGTAAAAAGGGAGCATTAAAAAAGAAAGGCAAAGTAGTCGTAAATCATCGAGAGTTGCACGCGAGGAGGAAGCCGAATGAGAAGTAGAGAAATAAAAAAGAAAGATGGAGAAAGAGACCGATAAGGATCGATCGGCGAGCTGTAAAAGCGCACCGCGGCACTGCGCGAGACGATCTTTGGCCTTCCTTTTTCTTTGATCCGACCATACGTATGTGTATGTACCATATGTGTATGTATGCATGCATGTATGTGTGCATGTGTATATATGTATACATATAAATATCGAAGCATTAACGATTAACGCGTCGCGTCGAAAATGGAAATTCAAGATCGGGACTCCTTCGCGAGCGCCAGCGCGCGAGAAGCCAATCCCCCAAGTGCCGATAAAGAGTAATTAACTTTTCCCTTGATTAAGTCTAATGACTTTTTGTATAAAATATGGTATATATAAATTTTGCGGTCGCCCGACATGCTTCCATACGTGTATACATAAAAGCCCTATTTCATTCCTACGCGATATTACCCGTCCGCTGCCATTTTCGCTTTTTCTTCTCCTTTTTGTTCTTATGCTTCTTTTGTTCTTCGCGAACAGATATTTTAACGAAATTATAAGCGTATTGGAAGAAAATTAACGCGAGCAACCCGGTAATGATGCAATTAAGCGAATGGCCGGGAAAAATTTGCAGTTATCGGTAATATAGTATTAATTGTCGGCGTTTACATACAGTGTTAAAAATTTTAATTCAAGCAATTTATGCGTATTTCTCCCCATCTCCCCCCCCCTCTTTGAACAGACACTGCATAATTAAAACCCTTATTTATTGCAGGCCCAATGACCGTGCTACGTGAAACTAAGTCGCAATACAGTACATAGCTCGTATTACAAGAGATGCTATAATCCGTCGTAATAATGGGGAATAAATGCCGGGACGAGATGTCGGCCGGCTTTCGGTAATACACTTATGTACGATATTTCAAATTTAAGACTCATTCGGTGGAATCTTCAGCCGTAGACCGGCAGGTATTATATATCTATATAGTCAATGGTTTGTGTTGAATTATATAATAAATTAATTAGAATTTGGTATGAAATCACGACCAGTGCTTCAACAATACCCAGTCAAAGACCAGATTTTGTAAAATATTGTCTCGGTGTCGAAAAAGTAATGTCAATTGAGTTCTGGACTCGATCCTGTTTATATGAATTAGAAATTCTGTATATAATATGTACAAGACCATAGACGAATGAACAATAAGTTTTCGACAGCCGGGCCATCTTTTCCTAAATCTAGTCTTGGTCTTGGTGTCGGTGAATATTGATGAAACACTAATTTCAGAGCTGTGATTAATTTCACGAATTAACGGAGATATATTTAGAAGTTTTCGTATACAATATTCGTTATATTCGTTATCCATTATATCGCGACACCGAGATTATTTGGCTTCGTTGGCAATAATTTATCTGAAAAACACGGTACCGTTAACTTTCTCTACTTACTTCATTAGGAGAATAGAAGAAAAAACACTCCTAATCGCACTATTAAAAGTTTGAGACAGCCGCGATATCGATCGCTCTCGAAATGCCGCTATGTATACATGCGGCGCTCTCCTGTTGATTTTTGAAATTTAATAATCACCCATTTCAATATACTTATTAGTCTCGAGAGATTGTGAATACGTATATATATATATATATATATATATATATATATATATATATATATATATATACACGGGCGCGGTTTTCGAATTGAAAGTACGCCTCGGCGCTTAGTAATTGTCAAAAACAACTGCGACAATTGCGACCGCGGGTGACGAAAGTATATATGACTAGGCGCTTTGAAAATATCGCCATGCATTAAATTAGTAATATTATCTGAACGGAAAGCTCCGCCGTACGAGTCAAGTATCCAGGTACAGTGTGATAAGGTATCAATTAAGGCGTATAAAGTTAATAATGACAGTGCGATACGATAGATTATTAGCAGCAGGAGTAGTGGCGGTGACGATGGCGATGGTCGCGGTGGCGATCGAATAAGCAGTTTGCAGGCTAATAATGTAGTTGGAAAAATTCATTTCAAGAAAATTTAACGATACTCGAGAAGAAAAAATATCTATGCATAACTGAAAGCAGTCTAGAAACGTCCTGAAAAGTAAGCAGAGCACTCCTGTCCCATATTTTCAAACATAAATGCATGGAAATAGTCGCACGTAACCAAAGTTTATACTCATTTATATATAAATTATGTTATTATAAAAGCAATAAATAAATAAACGATAACGGAACCTCGTTTTATTTGCAATTGTTCTTTCGGATTGATTTAGATTAGAACATCGGCGCCGCGGCGAATGTTCGCACGCGCGTGTACCTATACGAAACGGTACAATAAAAAGGAACAAAAAACTAAACCAAAACAAAAAAAAAAAAAAAACCCACTACCTCGGTTATATCCCGAGATGATGAAGCAGCTTCGTGCGCGCGCGCGGACGCGTCGGGATATCTCGCACTTATTGCAATAAATGCCCGGAGCCATAAAATTTATATCCAAAACCATAGCTCGGTACCGTGTGCCGATAAATATATAATCGCGAATGTTGCATTGAAATCGTGTACGCGCTCGCGCGCGCGTGTGTGTCTGTGTCGGATTATACGAAAAAGAACAAAAAAAAGTAAATGGAATAATATATTTACTGCTGGTTTTCTATGTAGGAGAGGCGGGCTTTTTATCGTTAAATTTTCACAGTACGATTGGTCTCTGTGGAAATCGGACGGTGAATTAATTTAGTTTCCATGATTTGTTTTTTGTGAGCGAGCACCGCACTTAGAGATGTAGCTATTTTCAATTATTTTACTTCTTCTTGTGTATGCCATAGGAGTATAAAATTAACTTTTATGGGGCTTGATGGTGACGCTATAATTAATAAAATAGCGCTAAAAGTTGCGCAATTTAAAAAAAAACTCTTAAAAATCTTATAAATGAGTATACGTGAGAATTAGTAAATAAAATGAAGGATTGAATCAACGAAATTCTTCATCAACTAATTCTGACCTTGTCTCGCCGTACTTACGTTGTAGACGGATCATTTTGCCTTTTTTTTCCCGAGTCCATTATTTAAGTTAAAGTCTTTAATTTAAGTTAAACTTCAGTTTTTAATTCAAATTAATCTTCTTAGATTAATCATGATTGAAGAATGGATTTGATACATTATTTATTTAATATTTGGCACATATCAGATTTGTAAAAAGAGGCTAAAAAACTTCGAAAAATTTCATCGTCGATCTAAGCGTTCTTATCGCAAAACATTATCCAATAACGTAACACGATCTACGGGGAAAAATTGCTAGTGTAAGGCACTAAATTGATAAATGAACATTTTTGCTTGATTTACATCTGAATTTGAACCGTTTAAAATCATTAATTTACTTCAAAGAATCGTAGGAAATATATGTTTGCTATCCTTTGTAAGTTACCATACTCTGAAAATTATTTTGTTCATTATGACGTAACCATCTATACGGAAACAATTTCAAATTGTCGTGTCCATCTTTATTGGAATCTAAAGGAGCCGAAAAATCGTGCGAAAAATGCAATTTTAAGTTTGAATATTAAAAGCATATTTTCTTAACTATTGGTGAATGAGAAAGCAGGTAGACTTAAGTAGATATGGCCGAAGGCGGTAAGGCGCCAGTATATGAGCGTTCGAATACGTTTATCAGTGACTTACTAATATTTTTGTCCTACCAAATCATCAAAAATAAAATAAAAATTCTGTCAATTTTATAAATAGGCATCCTTTTTAGCGCAACGACAACAAATTAAATATTTCACTTGGAAACACCCGGAAGTAACGGATTTTGGGTATAACGCGGCAATCGCTGAATGACGAAAAAAAGAAAGAAAAACAGCCCGAAGACTCCGAATTTATCTACTCCGGACGTCAATTATATGTCTATATATAATATAATTGACGTCCAAGCGGTACATCGGAGGGAAGATCTGAAAAACGAAGGAAACACCTGCGTCGGCGTTAAAGCGACCAAACGATGTGGCCATTCGAGGAGGAGGGGGCGGGGGCATTCCCCAGGGGCCGCTCGCGTAATTGATCGATAAAAATAATTCGCGACGAGTGCCGGGTATAAATTGCCGCGATAACGATTTTTGCCGAGCCGGGGCAATCAATTCATCGCGATTCCCCGCTCTCCTAACTATGTATACAATCTCGCCAAAAACGGCACGAAGCAATCGAAATGTCAAATATGTCCAAAGAGCCGGGGGGAACGCACGAACGAGCTAATCTCGCACGGATGGCCGCGTCTTCCTCCTCACGGCTCCACTGCTTCCTCGGTATACGGGGGTAAAAAAGTCCCCACCGACGCACACGCACTGAGAGAGAGACTGAGAACCATCGAGACCGCAGAGGCTCGCACGGCCAGACGGAGAACTTGAGATTCAGCTGAGGGATTTGCGCGTATCGTGTTTTGCACGTAAAATGTCTCGTTCTCTATCTTTTTCTTCTGCATCTTCTCATTCTTCTTCTTCTTCTTCTTCTTCTTCTTCTTCTTCCTCTTTTATGCGAACGTTTTAGTACTTGATGGAATTACGCGCGATGTATACGAGGAATTCTTCTGCGAACAATGGAGGCGATGGGAAACAAGACTTTTTACGGTCCAATTCAACGACCAGTTGAAGGTCATTTAAACGATTGATTCATCCAATATATTTACAAATACAGCAGGTATAGTTATGGTATTTGGCCCAGTGTCAAATGGAAATAGTATCCAAGCGCATCTACCATTAAAAGATATTAATGTGCTATGTAATAATAAATAATAATGGTAATAATTGAATTTGACATTTCTGCAATTTTACGCGTATAATTACGTAGCGTCAATTGTATAAAAAATAAATTCGTGTATGTGTATTTTATACACGAAATTGTGTTGTTTTTCTTTTGTTTTTAAACGTACAAATTTTAAAGTAAATTCTAAGAGAATCCTCTTTATTACATCAGAGAATTTTTGAATTGATTATATCAGAGAACAATGCAAGTTTATTTTTTATTAATGATTCTTAGAAGATTTATTTAGACTAATCGACATTTTTATACGGTTATTGATAATTTACAAACAAAAATGTCAACGCCTGGTAACGTTTTCGTCTATTGAATGGTCACTTACAAACATTACAATAAGTCATACAAGTAGAGAAACTTATTATGAAATTCGCGAAGCTTTATAGTTTTGAATTTCATCAGATCAGAATAGATATAATGTAGAATCGTGCTACACTGTAACGATTTTATATGTGGCATTTACTGAATATAAGTTTACGGGTCAGAATTGCATCGAGGGAATAAAATTTAAAATCCTAAATGGAACTAGACCTGTGAGCGAAAATTCGCAGTTCTTGCATTACTGTTTAATTAACACTATCGGCTTGAAATTCCATTCTCAATAGGGGCTGTCCGTTAATTACTTAAAGGTGATTAATTTTTTTATTTCCTCCATGTCTCTGGAATGAGGCCGTAAAATTTATAAAAAAAATGTTCAATCTATCGTAAATATTTTATTGGATTTTTATTATATATGGTTTGCTTTTCAAAATAAAGTAAAATCAATTTTGTATTTCCTAATAGAAAATCATTACGATGTTTATATTCTTTATCGTGTTATCTGACACGAATCGCCTAACTTTGATATTTTTATAAATAATATATGAGATCTCGTCGTACATTAACAATAACAAAATATATAGTTTTGAACGGAAATTTACTAAAAGAAATGAAATAAAATCAAGAAATACGTAAAAATTTAAATTTAAAATGTATTATTCTTCAAAAATTTGAATCAATGAACAATAAATGTGACCGATTAAAATTGTAACGTTTCCTTTAAACTACTTACGATCCAAAAGGTAAAGATAAACATCTCGACTTCTCTATACAATACAAAACAGCGTCATGTACACCGCTATACACCTCGCTGAATCGCTCACCTGTCTGTCGCACTCGAGGCAGGCGAAGTGCCTCATGTGCCAGGCCCTGCCCTCGGCCTCGGTGCACTCGTCCGCGAGGATGATCTCGTCGCAGGCGCAGCAACGCGGCTTCAGCGTCTCGGCGTGATGCCGGCCGCAGTAGAGCCGGCCGTCCCGCCAGAAGTAGATCAGGTCGACGAGCAGCTGCCTGCAGATGCAGCAGACGAAGCAGCCCGGGTGCCAGAGGGCCGCGGGTCCGGCCCTGCTCGCGCCCACCGCGATCTCGCCCTGGGCGATCGTGCGGCCGCACTCGCGGCATCCGCTGCCGTGGGCCCGTTCCACCTGCGCGGAAAAGAGGGGGGGGGAGAGGGGTTTAAGTCGCAGAACGAGTAGTTATAAGTATAAATCTATCTTATACGGGATGGGTAGCTTTTTTGGGAGGGTGCAGTCTGAGAACGGGAGTTTGGAACCATTCGTTCGTCCAGTGAAGATATTTTCCGTACGATTTAATGCATGATTTGAAATTTATTCCTATTCCCATCTGATACAAAGTATCTCGAAATTTCGTTTCTCATTTCAGGATTTCGTCGTTCGTCACTGCAGGATTTCATATTTTTTTGATTGCCTTTCGATCCAAAGGATTTCGACTATTACTTCTATATTATACATACATGCTTTGACATTAATCCAAATGCCATCTAATTTAAGTGCTTTTAGATTTTCATAGATTACGTATGATTCCAAATTCATTTCAAATTCCTTCTATATGAAATTATTTAATGAGTTCATATATTATTGCAAATGCTCAAAAATGACTTCCGATTCGAATGCTTACAGGCATTCGCTTATGATTTCATATTTTTTCGAAAGTCTTTCCATCCAAATGATTTCACGAATTCATGTACGAGTTCATATGACGTCAGTTTAAAATATAATATAATTTTAATTATTTCAGCTTATTTGAACATAATTTACAATAATTTCGAATAATTCCAAACGATTTTAATGGATTTTCAACGATTGAAATTGAATTTTAAAAGAGTACTTAACTTCCTTGTACGAGATGAAAAATAATTTAAAAATTTTTTAACTTATTTCCGATGACTTTAAATGATTTTTTCTTCTTCAAATGATCGCAATAGTTTGAAATGATATTAAGTACATTCAATTAATCTCATAATTATTCGTTTAATAAGTATCAAATATTTTCGTAGAATTTACAATCTCGGAATATATAAATTTATAAGAATGGCTCTGACTGTATAGTTATGATATTTCTATATATATCTGTATATATATATATATATATATATATATATATATATATATATATATATATATATACAGAGAGAGAGAGAGAGAGAGAGAGAGAGAGAGAGAGAGAGAAGGGGCGAGAGGGAGAGAGGTAGAGCACTGGCCCCAACCAATACTATATCTATATAGTTATATAACTTGGAATGAGCTTCGAGAACAATATATCAAAGAGATCTCTTATCGTTCCGCTCCTGTTTCCCGACTATTGCTCGCAATCGATCTATGGTTCATTTTTTCTCTACCTTTCTCTATCTCTTTCTCGTTTTTTTGTTCCTCATTCGTAGACCGGAGAGGGTGGACCTTCGAGCCGCGGTGTGCGTCCGCAGGTCTCGCAATATTACACACACACACACACACACAC
The DNA here is from genome assembly GCA_018907035.1 of Sycobia sp. Sy_11. NCBI lineage: Eukaryota > Metazoa > Arthropoda > Insecta > Hymenoptera > Epichrysomallidae > Sycobia > Sycobia sp. Sy_11. Next base: position 417,811 of record JACCIC010000187.1, read on the forward strand.
ACACACACACACACACACAACACACACACACACACACACACACACACACACACACACACACACACACACACACACACACACACACACACACACACACACACACACACACACACACACACACATCTACCTCCGTGTTATATACAGACTCTGCATTACGTTACTTCTCCCTTTTGAAAATGCGCGCGTATATTAGCGGCGTCGAGGTTCTTGCGGTGTATGCGGTATAATAATGATCTCGGATGTGGCGTACATACACACCACGGGAAAAGAATGCTATCGCCTGGTATTTTTTTTTTGTTTTCGTCGTTTCGTTTCGTCGTTTTGCAACGAATGGAATTTTCAGCGGCTTTATTCGTTAAAAGATTGTCCTCGAGGTTAATGAGCGAGTAGCCAAAATTTTATATAAATATAATGTCAGAGAATGTATATTTTAATTCGTAGCGTATCGGTAAATACGAAAGAAATGTACGAGTAATCAATTTAATTACGAAGCCTATTAATACTGCAGTGCGATATCAAGAGTTTTCGATTGAAATTATATATTTTTTATTAGAATATATAATTTTACCTTTATGTTGAATTTATAAAATTACATTTGGTAAACAATACTGTTACAAATATTTCTGTCGAGTTAATATTTAAAGGGGGGGGGATTCTGATTTTTGAGTTAAGCTAAATCTACCTCGCTTGATTTGGCGTGTTAAGAATTTAAATAAACGAGGCGCAGTGAAAGAAGTGACAACAATTTATTCAACCGATGAAACTTGTAAATATGAAAAAGGTGTTTCGTATTTTTTTTTTTTATTTTAAAATACATGCATATATTATTCATGTTCTTATACATGCGCGTTGAATTATTTATGCCTGACTTACCAGCGGCGGGTCAAAAAAATAACCGCGAGCTCCGTCAAAAAGATCTGGTGTAAAGACATTTTTTCCGATGCGACTTCCGCGCGACAATATTTCTTTTTCTTCTCGCAACCGCAACAAAATGCTACGGTCGACCGGAAGAAATTCCGACATTTAATTTGTCCGCCTGCGATAGTAGCCCATAGCTATGGACTTTTTTGGCAGCGATTAACAGGTGAGTAGTAAACTATAGATAATCTAAATGTGATAAAACCCGTGTTTTATATATTTGTGTGAATATTTTGAAAATACCTTAAACTTCTTCTGCATGTTATTGGATTTTAAAACTATTGGTAAAATACTGAATCGGAAGATAAAGTGTAACGGTATTCTTAGAAATACAGTCATTTGCATATGGGATACAAAGGAATATTTATATGAGATTTTCCATTTCGTTGTATATTTTCACAATATTCTTTAAATTAGAATTTGGTATAATAGTCTCTAGAAAGAGTTCTAGACTTATAAAAATTAAAAAAAATTATTAGATCAAGGCTCGATATTTGATATTTTTAATTGGTAATACAGAGTCATATATTCCACATATATATATACACACACATAAAAGTTTAATTTAAATTATATATTGAAAGATATATAATGCATTGCTGAGGACTTCCATATACTTTATTATTTCGTTAAATTAATGTAGTATATTTTTTATTCGACAAATTTTCTGTGAACATCTAAGTGACATTGATTTCTTTATTACCTTCTGCATCGTAGATATTTTCAATATTCTTAAATTGTTTTATATATTTCTATAGTTTTCTTACATTTCTTCTGATTGGTCTAATTGCGTTAATTTCGTTTTAAAGTTTAGTAATAATAAGAATTTAATAATAATAATCAAAATGTTTTTTTAGCTAAATGTTCTTTTTTATTATAGTTTCTTCAACTGTTTTTTCTGATAAAAATTAAAATTAAAAATAAATTTTTATATATTTTTTATTGATACAAGTCTGCTTCTATTAAGTTTTATATTAATCTATAATTATAAAATCCAACAGAAAATGGAAAAATCATAGCATAGCTAAAAATTTAAAGTGATTTGAAAAGAAACGCATTGTTAATTTTACTATGTACTGCACTGCTAAATTCTAATCATCATCGCTCTATATGGGATTTTATAATTTTTAGCATATTGCAACTTAAAATTTTCACCTCTAGAGGGATGCCTTGGATGCCTGGTACAGAAGACGTAGAACTATGTATAATAATTTAGCTACTTTACGAAAGTTCGAAATACGAATATTAAATTAAGTCAGAATTGTCAGTCTTCAGGATTTTGAAAAATAGGCTGAACATCGAGTAGTGCAAATGAAATTAAAATTCTATTCTGGAATAAAGCTGGCTTATAAATTGCCCTACCTTATTTTATTGCTTTCATCGAAATTTTCCAGACTTAATATACCAGATTTCAATAATTTTATGAAATTTCATTCAATTTCGAAATATTATTAATTTTATTTCACTGCGTTTATATTAAATTAAATGAAAATGATTGAATACACAATATATTTATTAAAGGATTTTTAGTCACATTTGCGAATAATCTTCCAATGCATGCACAGAGTTTTCGGAATATTATGGAAAATGAAACCATAGTATCTAATTTTCAATCTTTCCAATGAAACAGTTTACAGTTCCGTTTATGAAATGGGCTTCTCTCTCTCTCTCTCTCTCTCTCTCTCTCTCTCTCTCTCTCTCTCTCTACACGTGATATGATTATACGTGTGTGTATGTGTGTGTACCTGACTGGCCTGGCCCCGTCCGAGGGCCTCGCGCTTCCTCTGCCCGGCGAAGACGCGCAGCTCGCGCTTCTCCTCCTCGCCGAGGCCGCTGCAGTAGCGCGCCTCGTTGTCGTGGGGCGGTAGCTGCTGCAGCAGCTGCCTCACGCGCTCCCGCTCGCCCGCGCTGCCCACGTACGGGATCTTGTCCTCGGGCAGGCCGCTGAAGTACAGATGGACCTGAAGCGGAAAGAAAAATAAACTCAATTAGAAAAACAACGATTAGGATGTATTTTTGCCTGCTGAAATAAAAATTTTTTCGCATCTCGAAATGGGCTGTTCTACGTTTGGAAATTATCGAGTATACTAAGTTCTGCCTGGATCGTATTTATAAACAATGCTATGAAATTAACGACAATTTTTACGATATTAGATTCCGTGGAATGATGTCGGTTAAAAATTTGAAAGTATATATGTTAAAAATAAAATTTGACCATCGTGCGTTAAATAATTTTCGAGCAAATCATTTCGTTGCTTGAAAACGTCGATACATTGATCACGGAAAATAATTGAATCTCTATTTATTATTATAACCAACTATTTAAGATTCAAGGTAATTATGTAAAAGTAACGATAATTTAAGAGGTTTCGATTGTACTATTTTAGAACATTTTTTAGATATAGCGTATCACGTGTAAGGTACCTTTTTCTCCTAAGGACATAAAATTCATAGAATTTTTTCTTATTATAGTTTATTGGAAAATAGAATTATTTAAATTACCTTAAAAACGACCTCCACACTCAGATTAACATTTTTTGCTATGTATAAATTTTGTGAAATATTGATTACTATACGTCTGATGCACACCTAAACGAAAAATCGTCTGTCCTCGAATGTGGAGTAAAAAATAGAGTTTCCTATTTCAAAAATAATAACTAATTTTAAAATAACTTTGAAAAACAATCTTTTCATAAAAGTAATTTATTTTAACGAATTCATTTATTATATAAAGACACGAACCATTGTCTTATTTAATTATATAATTCTGGAAAAGGTTTCTTTTACACCCTCAATATACTCTAGTGGTGAAAATTTTTGCAAAAGCTTATGATTGAATTAATGCATTAATTCACGGATTATAATTAAAAATGCTGAAAATATGTACGTATTTCTTATAAACTTATATAGAAATATACTTAATCCTAGACCTTTATTCTTCTCTTCAAGACTAGAAGATCTTAGGGACAAATCGAGTTGGACTAAATTATAATTTAATAAATCTTTAACCATTAACCGGTTCACGATATATTAACCAATTTATTATTCGAATTGATGGAGTTATTTTTAGATTATCTACACACTCAATTTGAATCAGTAGTAACTAGTTAAATATAAGAAACTATACGTATCCTGATTTATGCATAAGTTCGAGCAACGATCGATAACAAGCTAAGCTCTCGGTAGTTTCTAATAATTTAAATAAAAAGACATGTTTAATTATATATGCATATTATACACACACCTACATATATATATATATAATTTAGAACAGTCGATGAGACTTCACATCGTTAATTCTTTTTAAGGTCAGTAGAACTATAGAAAACTAGTTCCAGGTTAATTAATAATACGAATAATATAGATAATGAATAGCTTCCCAGTCCCTATTGACTGTTCGCTATATTAAAATTAGCATCCTGACTGTTCGCTTTAGATGTGAAACAGTTATTATTATTATTTTATATACGTATACATCAGCCGGGATGAGCACATTCGCTTATTGTTTGGAAATTTTCCCTCCACCGAATTTTCATTTTCATATGCGCTCAGTATCGATAATGGCCGTGGTATCTATAACGCGGCGGAGAAAATGAGAGGCCGTTCCAATTCAAGCACTATTATTATTTAATTAATCATTTAAATCCAATGCTCTGAGAATTGAAAGACACGCGGTCTATACACGAGAATGTAGTTTCTACTTTGTGAAAGGTGGATTTTCAATTTAAATGAGATTCTTTCTTTTTTTTTTTTACATAGTCGCTCGAGGTAAAACAAATTTATTGAATACAGGAAATGTATGATTTGTCGTTGTATGCGATGGACAATTATTGGCGTTGAAGTTCGAAATGTTATATATCAGTCAAATTTACCTTGATGAAAGGAAAAATTTGTATTTAATTTAAAGAGATAAAATTATTTTCAAATGGACATTATAAACGTTGTTACAGTTGCTTAAAATTCATTATCGAGCTACATATACTTGAAAATTGACAATTTGACCTCGTGATAGGCACAGATAATCAATATTACTTTTTACATAGATATCTTATATAGATACACAGGCCCTGCTTTTAATAGTTGACTATTAATTTTTTGCGATTATGTATCATATAATATTTTCCGTTTCTATGCATTTTCCCAAATGATCACACGCAGGAACCAAGCACATTCTCAACAGTGCATATTATTATATTTTTTTGGAACAGAACCTACTTCCAACAGGATCGCTATTCGATTGTTTGTAACCATCATGATTTGGAATGTTACCGGGAAATTTTATCTTGGAACAGTCGCTCGTCTTTTCGAAATATTTGAAAATACCCATTAGTGAATAGACATTTGCACTGACTGTACATCGAAGGTTTTTCCGTTCACAAAGCAAGTTCAACGGTATTCGCGATCTTTCGTTAAAAGTATTCAATTGGCGATCAAATGAAGATTCATGTGTTATGAACAAGCCACTTATATGCAAAGAGATATCGTAACCAAGTAATAATTTTCTTTTTCGATTGTTAAACCTAATTATTTGGCCAAAGTATAGATTTTCTTCCACACACATTTTCAATCCACACACGATGGCCTATCGGCGAAAATCAACTTTGGACAGAGATTTTGTTTCTTCTAACGTTGATACTCTTTGTCTTTGCAAAAATATAAGTCGATGTATTTAATCGTGTGGTCAGTGTGCTTATCTCGCTTTATATTCCTCGCCGTATATAACTGATGTATAGGACAATAAATATCTATTTTTATTCGTTATAAAAATAAAGGGGAAAAAATCTAAAATTTTCCGCTTTACCAGGGCTGCGTCGAGATGCATCGGTGTATAAATAAAAAAAAATATACAATAGATTTCATCTTGCGCATAATAAATTTTTAAACATTTGTATTGTGCTCGCTTCTATATAAGTGTGCATGCCCCTGTGTGTGTGTGTGTGTGTGTGTGTGTGTGTGTGTGTGTGGGTGTGGGTGTGTGGGTATGTGCGCGTGTCTATGCGCGAGTAATATATTATTGACTAATGGTGTTCGGAACGTATAGAAGGCTAAAATATCCGATAATAGCTTTTATCGATCGTTAAGAAGATAAATGAAAAAGATTTCGCAACGCGTACACATAAATAGCCCGGCTATTATATTGCATATCTCGAACGCACCCCGCATTAACGCGCCCTTTTGATCTATATATAGATGTATATATACAGAGGAGCGCTGTCCGATCGAGCACGCCGACGTGTTAGTTCCCGATACTGCTGTTATGGATTCCTCCAGCGCGAGTCCAATGCGTTACCCACCTTTAAGGACTTCGTAAGTAATTTTTTGTACCGTACAAAAAAAAAAAAAGAAAACTACAAATTTTTCATTACTCATTATCTTTATTGCCCGTATTTCTCAATAATTTGTTTTTCAGTTATAAATTTGTTAACATATGAATAAATATATACACACGCAGATATACGCAGGCACGCACGCGCGCGAGTACTATGAATCACACCAATGCACCAACGCATCGATCTCGTCTGGCGTCCTATCAGCTACTATTGTTCTCTGTAGGCTAACTTTTATCTGGACCTCTAATAGACTAAACATCTCGTACGGATCATCAGTGAAGAAGAAAAGACAAAGACACTAAAGTGTATAAATGAATTGAGAATCAGCGATGCGACGCTCAAAGACGTGTAAATAAAATGTACTTCAATAAACTCCTCTTGTTCAATTGTTTTACTTTCTTTTATCAATATTCAAAATATAATTGTTTAACTCGCACGCTCGCGCACGCACACACTTATATATAACGCTCTTCCCGCCTAAGTTGTGTACCAATTCTCGCTGTCTAACAAGATCAAGAAGCTAATTAATTTAATATTTTATCATTATTTTTTTCCGCACAGTGTGCAATATTATTTTTCCAACAATCGATATGAATTTTATTTTATTTTAACTTACTACGGAATTTATCGATATAATTCAGAATTTTTTCCAATGGAATAACCAGTAAGAATCGGTGATTGTGGATCCATCACTTCCGCCCCATTTCTATATTTCGGCGTGCTTCCTGTTAATGACGGCATTGATCATGAAGGTAATAATACATGTGATCCGTATTTGTGTGCGTGGATCTGCACAAAGCCCCATGAATTACTTTGGGAGCAAATTCATTATACTTATATATATATATATATATATATATATATATATATATATATATATATATATACACACACACACACATACGTTATCTAATAAGCATTACGTCTAGAGCTGGAAACGGAAGAGAGAGAGAGAGAGAGAGAGAGAGAGGGGGGGGGGGGGGAGAACCGAGAACAAAGTTACGATCGAGTTTTCGCGCGTCACCGCGAGTCGGGCTTCTATTATAGGCTGCGATGGCTACCATTTTGCTTCCGGCCTCTGTCCAAGATGCCGCTCTCCTCGTACGACCCTGAGATGGAACGTACGATGCGGCTCGCGGGCAAGAATCGCCGCCTGCGCGGCGCGTTCTTCTACCCTTATATATATATATATATATATATATATATATATATATATATATCTATCTCTCTCTCTCTCTCTCTCTCTCTCTCTCTCTCTCTCTCTCTCTCTCTCTCTCTCGGGCGCGCAGTTCACGCAGGTGCCAGTTAAGCGAAGTGGCAGCTGTCTCGCCACCGTATAACGCAGCGGTTCTCTTCCTCTCTCTTACTCTCTCTCTCCCTCTCTGTGTTTCTTGACCCCCCTCTTCCTTTCCCTCGCCCTTTATCGCTTATCCGCGAGGGTCTTGCGCAAAATATTTAATTGTCCGCCGGCTTCTGGCGGTGCGGGCAGGTGATGCGTGCAGGCGCGTTGGCCTCGAGGATGGGACGCATCGGCTCGCGGACAATTCTTCTGTATATATATATATATATATATATATATATATATATATATATATATATAGTCCCGATACTTTCCAAAGTGCGCGGCCATATCACTACTGTCTCATATGGCTCTTAGTGTGCGGCTTTTCCGATCGCTTTCGTATTGCATTACCGAAATATGATTATATTCCTACTCTTCTTCCATGCCTGATTAATCCTTGTACATATATTCATCGATGTATATACCATAATTATAAATTCAAATGCAAGAAATTTAAAATATATTGGGATTCATTTCGCATATTCAAATATGGAAAGTAATTTTCCGGATTGATTACTTCCTCGTTGGTTCGTGATGGCTCGACGTTAAGAATGAGCAGAGAGATTTTTATAAGACTGAAGACAAGGGGAAAATGCAACGACGGAGCAGATGTATATATATATATATATATATATATATATATATATACATATACATTCACACGAGCATACATAAAGCTTTCGTCAAAGCAACATTTCTTCCCTCGGACACTTTACACTCGGATTCTAACGGTCGCGCGTACGCGAAACTGCGCTCGGGATCGAGGCTCGGCTCCAACGATGTATATCCGACAAATGTATCTCAAGCCGAATTACGCGTATTTCTTGTGCGCGTTTTACGCGCGCTCTCGACGAACGACAATGGAATGTCGTTATATCTACAGGGGGTGAACCATTTGAATCATTTGATAACCAGCATCTGCCTGCTCTATTAAACCAGACAAGAAAAAAATAATTATATATATATATATATATATATATATATATATATATATATATATATATTCATAAGAATTTTCAGCTCATTAATAGCGAATATATTGCCGAGTATATAAATTTATAGCCACTGCTAAAGATCCCCGTGCTCTCAAGGCGGTTCGAGCACAACTCAATTTACCGGAAAATTACATTAAACCAGTTTTGAATGTTTTATAAATCAAAACTATACAGATTGAAAAAAAACGTAATTGCCGGTCTAATGTTTATGAAAAAGCAGTTTTAAATTATAGTGCCTATTATACACGGTTTTAATATATCTATAATAGATATGATACATTTCGTGCTTTTTAAAAATGTTCGTTTTTCATTTTTCTTATATTGAAACTTTAAATCTAAATCAATTTTCTATTTCGATAGTTTCTAAACTATTCGATAGTTTCTACATTTTTCACCGATGTATTTTTCGAGGAAAAAGCATGTCAGTCGAATCAGAAAAGATATTTAATTACTCTTGATGTTAGAAATAGAAGTATTTTCACGATGTCGATGTTAAATCTGACAGTTATGGAAAATAAAAATAATATTAATGAGAATTAAAGATTCATGCACCTACTATATATATATATATATGTGTGTGTGTGTGTGTGTGTGTGTGTGTGCGTGCGCGCGCGCGCGTGTGTGTACGTATGTGTGTGTGTGTGTGTGTGTGTGTGTGTGTGTGTGTGTGTGTGTGTGTGTGTGTGTGTGTGTGTGTGTGTGTGTGTGTGTGTGTGTGTGTGTGTGTACGTATGTATATATGGATATATAAATATGTGTCTTGAGAACGTGTGTAGCCGCGTCTGTCAGCCTCCAGTAAATTATAGTTACAATAGTTCTACGATCTGCTTTCTTCACTTCTTTGACTGCTTTCACATGTGTTTCTAAGCGGTTGAAGAATCGCTGTACTACCGACTTAAAACTCGTCCTTACACACACGCGCGCGCGCACACACACACACACTCACACACAGACAGGGAGAGATACATATCTATTTGTATTTCTTTTTAATGTTGACAGTGCATGGAGAGAAGTGTTTTATAAGAAGTACTATACTTTCTATAATAAATATTTTTATCGTCCTTGCAGTCTTCATACTATAATTTATTAGACTAAAATAATGACGGTCAGACTGTCCTTGTTTATGATCACTAACGAAGAATCTGAAACAGAACTTAGTACTAAAATAAATTAAATTAAAAATTAAAAATTATAAAATAAACTAAAATGAAAGAAAAAAAAAAATTTATATTCTATGTTAGCAAAGGACAACACGACTGCTCCGATCACCTTGAATTTAAATTTTCCTTCCATACCCGACTTCTCGAACCGCTGCGTTTCATCTTTAAGAACTAAACTGAAGTGCTGTTAATCTTCGGTAACATAGAATATAGCTTATTTTTATTATTTTTATTATGTTTAATTTTTAATCTAATTTTATTTGAGTTTTAGTAATTTTTATATCAGATTCTTCAGTGATGATCGTAGCCAAGCAGAGTCTGACTGTCATTATTCTAATTTAATTTATTATATTCTAAAGAATGTAAGACCGATTAAAATATTTATGAATTTCATTCCAAATAGTCGAGATAAGTACAATTTTTAATTTTTAATTCATCAAAAGCACTGTACTTTCTGTTAATAAGAAAACATACTTGAATTATGAGAAATAGAGTAGTTATGAAAAATTAGGGTAGGCATAGAAATTATTAATAAAATTAATAATTTAAACAAGTATGTCTCGACATTAGCAGAAAGTTTCGTAAATTTTAGCGAAACGTTTCTCTCGGTGTGCTGAATGTCCATTTATTCAATTGGGAAGCATAAACGATCAGCATTAATAGATCTCAAACACGTTGTTTTCGTGTATTTTATAATATAAGTACGTCAGTTTATTCAATTGACTATAATATACGCTCGATCTAGCTAATTTTATATCTGTACACACACGTGCGAAAATAAAAAACCCATGAACACATATGAGAAATTCGAGCAAGTTCGTGTGTTTCTTCTTCTTCTTTTTTTGTTCCAACTGATATGTATCGTCCAGCAATTTTCAGCGTTCGCTGGCTTTTACAACTTTAAAAACGAACCGGAAATTTTTCACTGGTCGTTAAAATTTAATCGCGCTCGCGCATGCGCTCGTACGCTCATGCTTACATACGTGTGCATACCGTATAGCAGGTAGCACAATTATCTGCTCGGCCAGCATTTCAATGTGTACCGTGCACTTTGATATTCTACTCGAAGTTGACTATCGTGCTTTGGATGCGCTTTTTTTGTTTTAATGGAAAGTTTCGCGAACTAGACCTTTTTAACATTCCCGGCCATCCTCTGCGTAAACATATAAATCTTGGCACTTGTCTCAAATGCGATTTTACATGTATTTCGCGTGCATTTTCTATACGTGCAGTAAATTTTCTAAAAACCGGACCTGAATGACATTTGTTTTAGTTTTTTCTTTTTAAAATACATATATTTAAGAAATATAAACCTTAAATTTAAGTTTGTTTTTTATTATATTTAATATTGTACCAGTGAAGAAGCAACTTTACACATCTGGAGCTTTCTAAACTATTGACAAGAAGATTCAAATTTAAAAGGCTTGCAAAGTTTTCTATTAAAAAAAAAAGAAAGCAGTTTTAAAATGTTACCATTTTCAATGTTTTTTTCTTAATTTTAAAATAAAATCATAAAATAAAAGTCTCACGAACAGTTCGCGTATCGAGTCATTGGTACATATATCTTATATCGAGTGCATTTAAAAGCGTAGATAATTTTCAGATCCTACTTGTTATCATAAGTTGTTGCATGTACATTTTATATTAAATAGTCATTTCTTAATATTGAAAGAAATTTTCGAAGGAATTTAGTAATGTCATCGTTATAGAAACATTTTTAAAGAGATACATCTCTGATTTTCTGAATCACAAAACAATCAGTTTCGAACGGTGCGAACAGAAGTCCGAACTCAGAGAAACGATAGAAAGTTTCGAGTCCGGTAATACACCAGGTATAGTATACCATACATTGTCTTTTGTTTCTGAAAAATCAGTAAATTCATCAACGTATGGATTTAATTTTGTGGAGGTTTATAATATCAGGAAAGCCTTTCTGTCTTTTCTTCAAGCCACTTAACGTTCGTTTGCTGCGATCGCGAGCAAAAAAAAATGTCGTAACCTACGTGTAGAGAGTGAACGCAAGGTCGTCATGCGAGAGGGACGAACGAAGAGAGACGAAAGAAAGCCTCACCTGATCGGGCCTCAGTCCCGGCGGCACCCACGTGTACTCCTCGAGGGCGCAGCCGCTGTCGTCGTCGCTCTGCGAGTGGCGCTGATGATGGTGCTGCTGCTGCACGAGGGCATCCTGCACGACGGGCGGTATGCCGCCGAGCCCGGGCAGCGGGTGAACGGGGCTCTCGAAGCTGTCGGGCCTGAAGCCCGGGTGGTGCTGGGGCAGCGGCGGGGGCGGCGGCTGGAGGGGATGCTGGTGCTGCTGCTGCTGCTGCTGGATCTGGAACTGTTGCTGGTGCTGCAGCAGGAGCTGCTGTTGCTGTTGCTGCTGCTGCTGCTGCTGATGCTGATGCTGCTGCTGCTGCTGCTGCTGATGGTGGTGGTGCTGGTGCTGCTGGCCGGGCGTGCCGAGGACCGAGGAGGCCGGCGCCGGGCTGCTGGGGCTACCCTGAAAGCCCATAGCCATGGGCATGCGGGTGCCGGCGACCAGACCCGGACCGCCGACGCTGCCGCCAACGCCGCCGACCACACCCGGCTCCGAGGGGCTGCGCTGGTGCTCCTCCCGGGGACAGCGGCAGCTCTTGCACACCTTTCTGCGAAAGCAAAAACGATTCATAATCAGCGCAATAAGGCGTCACGAGTGCAACGGTCAGTGTAGACGAATTGATAAAGGTATATATGTATATAAAGTAATTTATTAGCGAAACAGCGAAGAAGTACGAGGATATATCGCAGTTTGAGTTTCATCGCTCGAAGGTGGGCGTAGGCAAACCTGGACGCGGCTCCAGTTCTAGTTGGGCGAGACAGGCAGGGAAGACCTCGATCGATGCAGGGCGTCGCGTAATTAACGATAACGAGAAACGCGCAGCTCCATAAAATATCCACTATGATTTTTATTGTTAATTGTAAAATATTTCTAAGGATACGGCGCCTGAGCTTCTAAGCATTAAAATTTGTAAGAATAATTTTTCGCCTGGCAATGCCTTGAGAAAAATATGTTAAATGTAATTAATAGAAAATCCAAAAAATCGATCGCTGTTTTATTTGCGCTCATCATAGCTTCCGCCACGAGGTCGATCGACGCAGTATTCAGTCGTTGGGCAATATACCAAATTTGTTTCAAAAATGTTTCATCCGTAACGCACGTGTCTCAAACTCTCGAATAAATGCAAATTATGAAAATCCATTCTATTGGAATTTCCAGTTAACTTGTGTGCGTAGTTGCCAAGCTTTAATAAATTTTTTTAATAAATCCGATCTTCTGTTGCTAAAATACAATTGGACATACTTATGGCGATATGCTGTTAATTAGTAAATTAATGTTTTTTGCTATAAAGCACTGCTCTACAGGCGGTCACCATTGAAATAATGTTAAATTTTGACAAGTTGTATTTTTAACATTATTTAGTGGATCAATCCGAAATTTTACAGAGATAATTCTACGATAATTTAATAAATTTACAAGAAATTCTCAATATTTTGCCATTTGATTGAAAATAGATACGAAAGTAGTATTTATTGTATGACATGTTATCCATAGTATACGTAAATAGATAATGAATATTAGGATATATTAAGCAACTAAAATATAGATGTTAGAAAAATTTACATCGGACAAAATTTATATCCAAGATAACTGTTTGGGTCTATAGTATAATCAGTTTAAGAAAGTTGATCGATGTAATGGCATCATCACTATTTGGTATTACCATTCAGCAGAAAAATCTCTAGTCATTACTAAACGGAAAAAATATATAAATGAATTGATAAATTTATGCTGGCTAATAAAATTAATAAAATTATTATACCCAGAACATTAGAAACTAATTATTATGTAATTATAAGCTGATTTGACGCCAGATATATTATATATAGCGAACAACTTTCACTTACAATTCGCTTAGTTCCCTTACATAATGACATTATAAAAATTCCAAAATATATTTTCTGATGATTATTCTTGTTCAAAAACGTTGTATTTACAACAGATGCGTTAAAAATGACTAATATTATCGAGCTTCAAGATGTACGATAATAGATCAAATGCATAATAAAAAAATAATGGTGTACGAAAGATTTTAAATCTCTGAATCGTATTTGCATCCGTGTTATTACATAATTGGCAGCTTACCTTAGCCATAGGTTTAATATTGCACTAAACAACAAAGTTTTAACTTTAGTAAAATTTGCTGTTTTATGTGGTATTTTGACAGATAAAACTAATTTTTAGACGATATAGGAGAACATTGAAAATTCATTTGTATTTGGATTGATATTTAACATGAAATATGGATAAGTCTTTTAACGAAACGATGAAAAACAAGACGAAAATGAGTGAAATTCGATTTTACGCGATTCAGATAGAAAACCATAGACCTCTCGAAATTTAATTTTATATTTGAATTCAATGAAAAATTTTAATAAATATTTAGACTTTATACGAGGTTTCCTATTATTGTATATACGTAGCTTTACTGTTATTCTTTATCATCATTAAAGTAAATATAATATGACGAAGACATATAATAATTACCGATAAAAGCTAATGTTCCAGAAGGCTCTTATAAATTTTTCCAAGAGTATACAGAAAAAATTTCAAAAATTTAATAATTTAATGCACATAAAGCTATAGTATCTCAAAGACAATTCTCAATTATCTCGAATACTTTAAGATTTAATTACTCATTTATTTTATTAAATACGTTAAAGCAAAATTATTTCATTTAAATAGATAGTCGCAAAACTGTTTAGAAACATATTTAAAAAAGCGCTGAAGATAATAATATATTTTGCAGGTATGAGCGATTGACAACCAGAGACAATCGCTCCTACGATTTTTTCTGTCTCACCGTATCGATGTAAAGTACGGGCTTAAATAAATCGTCAGTTACCCTTCGTCCTGTAAATCTCTGTTAAAACGGTTTTCTCAGAAGCATTTATTTTCAGAAATTCTTGGGAAAGAATAAAGTAAGCGGATGCCTATAATTTCATACAAAATGAGCGTACGTAAAACGAGCCCTTATTTGACGAATAAGAATAATAGGATAAAAACAAATCATTTCGTGAAATTTTAGAATATATATTATTAAAAAATTTTCAGACGCATTTGAAGAATATGTAAAGCGGGGATAGTGGCGCATGTGTCTCCGGAGATCAGATTTATAGGATAAGGAGGTTGAGGATAGCCTTGAAAATGGGCTTTAATCTTACTTGTTTCGGCGATGAAAGAAGCGATAAGGTTTTACGCTCAGACGGAACGTGCAGAGGTCACCCGTATATGGATAAAAAACTTAAATAAAAATGTAAAAATTGGCCAAAACTATACGCATCCATGGCGACCTTAACCGATACACACAAGCGCAATACCCAGGATCTTCTCCTCTATATAGTTCGATCCACGTCCACGTTATTATCCCAGTGACAAGCATACATTTCTGAACTAATAGACCCGTTCCTGACACGTTTGGGCTCAAGAAGGAAGCATCCAATTGAAAATTACGAGACAGACGTTGAAGCAAGCTCGAAGATGAATATCAACATCCAGATCGATTCGGACGATCTCCCTCGCGCCCAACGGGTTCCGTGTCAACTGCCCGGGGTATTCCGTCGTCTCGTGACGAACGACTCCCGTCCGTTCGATCGATCGAGCGTGTATGCCTCGGCCGTCGTCTTACCTCCACGCTTAGTTCAAGAGTTCCCCCGCTCTTCCGACTTACCATACGCGTAGTTCGAATTCAGTATGGCAATTACATCATTGATTACGTTAAAAACGTCGTTCCATACAATTCAGTACTTAAGATTTCGCCCTAAAATTTATTTACCTGATCGGCCAATGTTCCGGCCAAGTCGGTTATTATCGTAAAATATCAGGAATAAGGGCCTCGCTCCGGAATGTCTTTCCACGTCCATCGACGAACGCTTTAATTGTCTCGGTTAATTAAACCGTTCATTCGCGACAATTTGCATATACAAAATATACATATTGTCCATAAATCTAGATTATCGATCCCTTCGAATAAACAAGTCGAACGAGCGAGCCGATGGCTCTCCCCTTGAAATTTACGTAGCCTCGCGTCGATTTTACCGAAACACCGTCCCGCCGTCCATCAAAGGGCGCTGATTGGATGTTTCTTTTTTGTTTTCTGCTTTTCTTTTTTGTTTTTGTTTTTTTGCACGTTTGCATTGTCGCCGGAGCAGAAGGAAAATATAGGACGGACAATGGGCGCGGGAGACGCGTGTAATTCGCGGAATTCCGCGCGCGCCTGGGCCTCAATTAATCAAGGAAATTTGTATGGCTGGACGAGCGAGCCCGGCGAGCGAGCGAGCGCGCGAGGCTGAAAAAGCGACGGCGCCCAATGATCGTAAAATTCTCGTCTTTATGGGCCGTATATACGCGCGCGCGCGCGCGCAGTATAAAGGGAAACGCGGCGGATGCGACGGTTCGCCCCGGCGCACACGGCATCGGGACGCTGCGCGTTTATTCATACAGCCGAGAGATTGGAGGGGCGAGAGAGAGAGAGAGAGAGAGAGAGAGAGAGAGAGAGAGAGAGAGAGAGAGAGAGAGAGACAGAGAGAGACAGAGCGTAGAATGAAAGGAACAGGACTCGTCGCCTGTAAAAGTCGCGGGAGCAAAATATTTCCTATATAAAATATGGGCATTAATCTGATAAAAAAAAAAAAATTAATCGTGTGCATATTACGAAATTAGAGATAAATTCAGTTATAATAAAACATGAATTCCATGCATGAAATAGTGACAATAATACGATTAGTTATTCGGAACTGTATGTCTGGTATTGGAATTATAAGGTTATTAGAAAGTCGAAAACTTAAATCTTTATTTTCCTGTATACTGAATATATATACATATATAAATGCAATTTATCGAATTATATTTATTATTGGACAATTTTCAGATTAATTGTAATTTATGGAATAATTTAACAATGGTCATTTGTAATTTCCTTCTGTTGTTTAATTTATATCGATATTATTTTCTCTTATATTGTAAAACAAAATGAGTGTAGCATAAAAATAGAAGAGGTTAAGAAACATTATTTAAATCCATATTTAACTCATACTTAATTGAAATGAATTGAATTTATTGTAATTATTAAAATTATATTTTGTGAATAAATATTTATTTGACTCAAATAAATCTAGTAATTTTTTCAGTAATTTTATTTTCTATCTATACAAACATTTTAACCATGTAGCTATAATAAGCTTATAAATTTAGGTATTAGACTAAAAAATCAGAATAGTATTAGAGTTTGTATTTACAAACTAATAATACAAATAAATAAATAAATAAATAATATATCTATATATATATATAAATCTTTACAAGTTAGATGAAAAACCAATGAAATCTAATGGAACGATAATTCCTGACGTCGATCAGGTGTAAGTTTCGTTTTCTCAAAGTTAGGTACGAAATATATTTTTGAAATAAATAAAAAATTTTTCAAACTACTATGAGCATGATAAAATTAGTTTTTAAATATATGGTGGCGTTATATTTTACTCGAACCCACCAAGAATTATAGGAATTTCATTAGAATTTTCTGTTCTCATCACGTTCTCATCAAAATTTTTGTGACACAAATCTTAAGATCGGCAAAAAGTCGACGACTGTCTTCTAATGTAGGTTAAAATCTAAGTATCCAGGGGAATTCGGGTAATTAAGATTCTTGTGGCTTTTAACTGGAATAATTCTATAAATTCGATGAAATCTATGGAAAGCTAATAAATCGCGTTGAACGAATCAATATCGGTATTCGATAAAGCAGCGTCATTTATACGGTCGGTAAAATACTTTTTAACTGCGCGGCGAGGCGCATATGCGTTATTAATAATAAAAAAGCCATATTGCTGAATTTTTCAATTTTATACGAGATATCGGGCGAATGACGTAAATTTATCGAGCTATCCATTCGTGTTGTCTTTTTGCATCGAACAAAATCATCCGAAATGAATACGCGCGCGAAAGCGCACGGTTACGCACGCATATATATATATATATATATATATATATATATATATATATACACACACATGGCAAAATAAAAATTCCTGGAAAAAGGCCTGGATTTTCATTACGTGCTCGTTATGATTAACGGAACAGCCGTATACGCGGACGTACGCGTAGATATAAATAAACGTGCTAAATCTATATATATATATATATATATATATATATATATATAGATATATAGCACACACATAAAATGGGGTAAAAAGTCAAGCGCAGTTTACGATTACGGTAATATAATTTACAGCGCGCGCCGATATAAAGATCGGCGATTTTTGGCGGGACGCAGGGGCAAGGAGGAGGTAGGGCCGCGGTAACTCGCTCGTCCCGACGCCGCCGCCCGCTCGCGAAAGTTAAGCGTGCACCGGGGATCGCCGGGATTTTTCTGTCGATTAATCTCGCTCGGCCGGGGCGGGGGGGGGGGGAGGCGCTCCCCGAAAGAAATTAAAAGAAAATTAAGCCGACAATCCGGGGATGCGTAACAAAGAGACGCGTCTTAGGTCGGGCAACGGGAATGCTTCGAGAGGTCTGCGAGGATCCTTTCTCTCTCTCTCTCTCTCTCTCTCTCTCTCTCTCGCTCTTCCCGATTCCCCGCGGGCGTCATCGCCACCTGGAGCTGCGGTGATATTTACTCGCCTGGCTCCTTCTCTTTTTCCCCACCCTTCGCCCCTTCCTTTCTCCCTCCTTCAGCCTCGCTCCGCGGCGCGCGAGGGTCCTTTGAATTCTAATTAGGAACAGAAACCGCTCGTAAATCAAAAGACATCCCGTTTGCGCCTTCTTCCACTTCTGCCGCCGCCCCCCCCCCACTATTCGTCACGAGAAGACTTAAAAGCGCGCGAGAGGCGCGCGAGTTTTCGAGATCGAATTCGAGCTTCGCCAACGAGTTGAGAAGATGTGTGAATGTATATATGTATATATGATGAACATGCACATTGAGAGGGGCTTTATCGCAAGTCGAACGATCTGGCGCTATACTTATATTACATGAGTTTTCGAATTGGCTTTTCATTATATATACATATTTGCTCCGTAGAGCCGCGCCAAACGACATCGCTTTTATCGTCGGGGATCTGAGATTCTGGCTTTATATTCAGTCTCATGCTCGAGGGGATCCATAATAGTGAGATTACGCGTATGCGAATTTGCGAAGGAGATGCCTTATTGAAATTACGTTGTATTCGTATGTTACGCATTCCGTGGGGATAATTTATGCGTGGAAAAGCTTCGTATGATCATATGTAAATTTTCTTTCTATATCTATCAATGAAAACAGCAGATTTTCTATTACAGAAACACGAATGGTCTGAGCCACTTCCTTTTTGTACCTACGTGTATATATGATGTAAAATATTCAAGAAGTTATAGTTTTTCAAATGGGTTAACGGGTAATCAAGTTTCATTAAATTTACAAATAGAATTATGGGCGTTTTTACGGCTAATAACAGAAAGCGACTTCGAGCTGTAAATATATTTTTAATGCAATATTATAGAAACACTCTTTTATGCATACGGTTTTACTATTTAAACATCATTCTAATTTCTAATGTGGTTTAAAATGGTCTATAAAATATAATATAATATAATCTAAAATTGTGTGTGTGTGTGTGTGTGTGTGTGTGTGTGTGTGTGTGTGTGTGTGTGTGCGCGCGCGTTTTATCCAGTTAATTTTCGTATTCTATGCAGTGCAATATTTTCTTTTTGTTTTTACATTTATTCTACATTTTTTACATTCTGGTTTTACGAACTGATACTCGCGTAAGTTCGGTGAAAAATGTTCATCCACCAATGATGCTCAATAAATTAACATTTCGTTTTTTCTCCGACAACAGTACATATATATGTATATGAGACGTTCTATAACTATCTCAAAAAAGTTTTCCGTCCTCGCCGCTATCGAAAAAGAGAGAGAAAAAATAGAATCCGTAAGTTATGAGATCGGTACTTACGCGAGGAGACAACCTGTTATACTGAAATATTTACAAATTTATCTCGGTCCCGGTACCGTAAGGACTTGCATATACATACACGTATATGCGCACGTATATACGTAGGGTGAAGGGGGCGCGCGCGCGCGCGCGCGAGGAAACTGGTTTCCGCCGCACGGGGATAAGTTTCCGCGCTCTGTAACTGCCCGCCTCGCAAATTGAAACGTCACGACCGTGGACCGATTAGCCGGGCACCGTGTTTTTTTTTTCCGCTGCCCGCGCCGCCCTCGACGCGGCAACGATTGCCACGAAATCGCGCGGAGCGTCACGGTGACGTGGTTTTTACGCTCGCTCGCGCCTCCTCACGCGGAGGCGGCTTTATCGTGCGAGCGATTTGACGCGTCGACGCGGGTGGAATTAAAACCACCTAATCGAGGCATCGCAGTTGGATAAATGATCCAATTAAGGAGTGTACGAACGTTATTAATAATGCAGACGGAGAGCAATTAAACGTTATACTCGAATTCGTTTATTTATTTATCACGATTATAGAGACGGAAAAATTGACACTTATTGCCGGGGAAGCTAAAAATCGGAGAACGCGGTCATGGCGGTGGAAAAGTACCGATTTCCCGGGAGCATCTTTGCTTGAGAAAAGTTTGTCAAGTGCCTGACGAATGACTTACTTTCAGTACGATAAATTAATATTTCCATACGGACAACGACTAAGCGAGAGTAAAACTAGATTAAATAATAAAAAAAAAATTATCGAAAAATTGATATTTCAATATTCCTTAAAGGAGAAAAATTAAGATCTGAATTAATCTTGATAAATAAATCTTTAACTTAATGTACTCAGAGGTATAGATGATTATAATCTGTATTGAACTCCACTCAAGATCGCGCCCCTAGGGCTTTTCAATAACGTTTCGTAACGCACAACGCAACGAAGTTTGGCTAGCGCTTGTCTATCGAGCGTAGCGAAAGCAAAAGCAGTCGTGAAAAGGCCGAACTTACGCCGTCGCGTAAAGCTTTGGACGCGCGGTTGTTCCGTTTTCAGTCGAACGCCGCGTGTCGGCGGCGGCCTGCGCGTTGCTTCAACGGCTGCCGTAACGATGTCAGGCTTTTCCATGATTTTAACGCGACCTTGCGGACAAGCCGGGCGGACCGAGTAATGAAAATCCGCTCGAACAGTTTGGAAAACCGAAAGGCTCGTTAAATGCGATAAAATTATCAGAACGCCGTGTACGCGCTCGACAGTTACAATAGGCTTTGCACAATACACGTGTCGCTTTTGTAATGTTACCTTGTTGGGTTAATTTATGCTAGTATATCGTATCGAATGTCGGCGACGATAATGCGACCTGCACTCGTTGCGGCGAAATTTTGCAAAATTTTACTTGCCGTGCACCAGCCGCAATAACGCACTTATACTTTACAATGGCTGCTCGACTGGACTGGGAGACTAAATCAATTTCACAATATACTAATTTCACACGGTCGTTCACAAGTCATTCCGAATTGGGCTCGGTGTATGTGTAAAAAAATAAAAAATCAACACAAAGCAACAACTACGTTCGATCCACTAGATGTGAAGAGCAGGCTCTTTATGGTGAAGAGAGAGAGAAGAAGAAAAAAGAGGTGTCGCCGCATGATCGGGGAACAAGTCGACGGAATGCGATTATACATACACACACACACACACACACACACACACACACACACACATATTTCACACCCATATCATCTCGGAATTTTGTCGCGCCTCTACATATATATATTCACTATAGGACGGGGATGCGGCGTGTAGGTCGTATAATAGGAGGGATACAGCGGGAGACACTATTCCGTACATACAAGCATACAGACGCACATGCAGATATAATATATCATATATATGTATATATATACAATCGGTGCTTTAAATATATCGCTGTGATCTTACTTCCGTCAGCAGAACGCGGAAGTTTCTGACGATCTTCAATGAAAACTATGTGTATGTATGTAGATATAAAAGCTTTTTCTTACGGTCCTGCTTATTAGACGGTCTGTCGATGTTTATCGATTTTATTAGGAAGTTTTTTACCTTGCCTCTTGACAAGTCCAGTAGAATTCGCGCTTCGTATTCTTATATATAGGAAAATTGAGCCGTAGTATATAAATAATTAACCGAGCAAATTTGAGCATCGCGGATGAAATTTACTTTTCGACATTCCTCGCGACTGATTTCGTTCCTATGTAAGTGCGTGTATGCGCGCGCATGCGCCTAATTTTCATAAATTCCTCCGGAAGCTCGTTATCCCCCCCTCCCCCCATGATCAAGAGCCGCGAAGTTAAATTTGTCGTTTTCTATTCTGCGCGACACTCGCGCAGTACTCGAACGAAAAATCCAATTTTAATAGGCTGAAATTATAAAATCGGGGGGGGGGGCGAGGAAAAAGGAAGTGAAGGGATAATATAAAATCCCGTAAAATACGTTAATTCAAAAAGTGCCTCGACTTCTCGGCCGCGGGCACGAGAAAAATCTCTCGGAAGTCTCGTTTACTATTGAAATAAATTATTTACTTAATCGTGGCGTAAAATTTTCGCATAATCAACGTTGGATGAGCCGGGGACAGAGACGCGGGTAGAGAGAGAGAGAGAGAGAGAGAGAGAGAGGGGGAGAGGCGGATATTTAAAAATTTCCGCTGGCGATTCTTAATTAACCGTCCGAGAGCGAACGTGTATATATATATTGTATATATATATAATATATATATATTGTGTGTGTGTATATATAGATGTATACGTATTTGGGCTTTTCGCCCTGTGGTATATATATGCGAGTTTCAAATAATTAACTTGAAATTATTTTAAGAATTCCGTATACATATCTACCATATATATATATATATATATATATATGTATGTATGAAATATCTTGTTCTTGCTAGGGTCCATTAATTTCGATTGTATGAACGCTGTAGCATTATATATATATACACCGTTGAATTTCTCGAGGTTACGTTGTTAATTACAATGTTGAACAAAACGTTTAATTAAAAAAATAAATTTCATATATATGTATATGTAGAGGACATACCTTCGGTTGGCGATGCAAAATTAACAACTATAACGACCTCGTAATGAATGCCAAAGTCCTGACGAACATTCCTTATTATATATACCATACAAAGTGGGAAATTCTACGTGCGTATGAGTTATACGCAAAAAATAGTCCTCTTCGCGCCGTGCGCAGATCGGCAGCTAATTACATCGCCGTTGAAGGGCTGGCGCGGGAGGAGGCTCTCCTCCGCCTCGGACTTATTGTCGCAATAAAAATATTCAAAGGACCTTTTTCCCACGCGAGCGTCCCGCGGTCGAGCTCGTTAAAGGCGCCGAGAGGTAGAGAGAGAGAGAGAGAGAGAGAGAGAGAGAGAGGGGGCGACAAGGGAGAGCGAGACACAAAAAGAGAGAATCCTAGGAGCACTAATCCGACGCCCCGTAAAACACGCGTAATTAATAAAACTCCCGCTGTGTGATGCTCGCGTGCGACGGCGAAGCTGGCGCGTTTTATTTGTTGCGTCCGCGTCCCCTTCGGAGCGCGAGAGATCCATCAGCTCGACTCTATGGGGGTTTGAGGAGGTACAGGCGACTGAACTGAGTATCGATATCGTCCGCAATACCCCCCCCCCCTTCGCCCTTTTTCTCGGGACATCGCGCTAAGGAAGCTCCTATGCGAAACGCATTGAGTCGCGAGGATCGTGCGAATGGATTAAAGCGCGCGGGAGCTTCGAGCGCGCGGCTTTTCCGTCTGTACACGAAGTTGTACAGCGCGTGTTATATCGCTATGTTGCGATGCGCTCGAACCGCGCCACCTGCCTTGGGATCGCTCGAGACTTAGGAGTAAAGGGCGATGGGGGGGGGGGAGAAGACGAAGATGGAGAAAGCAAGGAGGCAAGTATACGTCCTTAAGTATTTCCTTTTTCTCTCTCCCCCTCCCCCGTTTCCATCAAGTGAGCGAATATCGTTCTCGGGCTCTTTTGCTAATTACGCCCGGTGCACGCGGCGATCTTGCGCTTATATATATATATATATATATATATATATATATATATATGCGCATACACATATGCTCGGACGTAATTACGGAATTAAGTTCGGAGAGGGGAAGGGGTGGGGAGATGGGTTCGGTGGACGGACAAGATCGGCGCGACGGTTTATGTAAACGACGAATATTTATGAAGCGGCTATTTTTCAATGCCGCAAAATTATCCTCTCTCTCTCTCTCTCTCTCTCTCTCTCTCTCTCTCTATATATATATATATATATATATATATATATATATATATATTGGAATTTCTTTTTCACAAGGAATTCCAATGGCATTACGTCGTCGCTTGATGTCGTCTTCCGTCGCAACGCATTTTTTCCCTCCGTTGGCAATTTATATAGGCGAGCATTAAGATTTGATAAAAAAAAAAAAAAAAAACAAAAGAAAAATAATCAGAAAAAACTTGCTTTTAGGTTTGACTTGTGCTTACTTTTGCGAGAGCCTGCTATGTGGAAGTTGAGTCGTTCAGCGGAATTAATTGGCCGGATTTGAATGACCATAGGGAAAAAGTAGATTGATGCATAAATTCTTCTTATATCTATAATACTTTATCCGCTTTTGAAGTTTACTCTATACAAATAAATTTTTCGAAATTACTTCGATAAAAATATCCTGTAATCTCACAGAAATTGTTATACGATCTCAGGAGTACTTGAAATAGATAGTCGAAATAAGTGCCATTAAATTATTTACGATATTTATCAAATCTAATTTATGAATCAGTGGTTCACCGTCAGCATAGCAACATTTCATAACAAATAACGTATAAAACATTTTCATACCTTAAATTAATAAAAATAAATTAAATTATTTTTCGCGAATGTTTCGATTACCTTCGTTAAATTGGTCCCTTCAAATTTTTATCAAAAATTTTAAAAATCAATATAAAGATATATATATATATATATATATATATATATATATATATATGTACATATACATATACATGCACGAGTTGGTGAATATTGTTATTATCCTTGGCTTTGACAGGTGAATATTACACATAATTGAATATGAATAGGAAACGCCAACAAATTTTTACACACGGTAATTGAGACAATTTGATACGGTTATCAGCCTAGCTGTTCGTTCCATAACATAACGAGCTCGCTAATACCTCAACGGGCTCGCCTAGTATGCGCAAGTAGTAACGCGCGTGCTCCGTCAGACCGCCGGTGCCCAGAAAAATTGTCGAAAAATGAATTTTGTAATTAAATTAAATATAAATGTTACTTATACATGCACCGTTTAATTATGCAATATTAAAATAAAGAAATTTGTTGTTTTAATACATATTTTACCAATTCAAAACTTTTATATTCTAAAGCAAAAAGCCAATATGAATGCAGACTATATTTTTTTATCAACTAAATTTTAAGATAATTAAATGAAAATTCGGTATAAACATTGTAATGCGCGATCTGATAGAGTTTGCATTAATTAGAATTTTCTTCTCGTTGCAAGTGCGACAACCTATTCCTGGGTAAATAACTTAATCTACTGTATTCGTAAAAAATAAAAATTCACGCGATTGGAGGAAAGTATCCCTTTAAATATTTTAAGTCTTTGTGTATTAAGAATGAGGTTTGTTAGATATTAACGTTTTCACGTAAGTTCAGGTGACTTCGAACGATTTCTAATGACTTCAATCGTGAGGGCAAATATTATTCCTTATATGATTTTGATTGATACGCGCGCGTGCACACAGACACACAGACACACACACACATTATAATATATATTCGTCGAATTGTTTTTTTCTTTTATTTTGCATCGAGCATCCCAATTGTATCCTTTCTAGTCCGTTCGACATTTAGCGCGAGCGCGCGCGGCGCGCAACTCCGCGTGTAGAAATTCATTCTTGAATCTTAGTTTTCCTTCTTAAATATTCGGATCCAGAAGAGAAATCTAGCCTGATCCTAGTTCCGATTTGTCCCATTTTTAATAGTATTTTATATAGGGAACGAGCTGAGTTTTTGGTAGGTATAAGAAATTAGAAACTAGACAGACTAGTCAGAAAATCCAGAAATTAAGACGATTTATATATTATTCTAATTTTGTTTCTTCGATCAAATGAATAATTTTTTGTAAAAAAATGTTTGTATAAAAAATATATTTACGTATTTAGGTAACGCATATCATTTTGTTAGATTTTATAAATTATTTTCTATATGCATTATTAATTAATAATTAATAACATTATTAAATAAGAATTAATAATATATTTATATATAATTAACTATTAATATATTTATTATATTTATTATATTATATTAATATATTTTTTATACACTAATTATTGTAAATTTTAATGTTAAGCACCTCTGTTGAATGTATAAATTATTTTATTTCGATGAAAAAAATTCCGACCTCCGCTGAGTATTGGAACCCACGACCCTACGATTCGCAAGCTAACGCATTATGTACTATGCTAACACGCAATATGTGATTATTATACTAAACTTTGTATATGGCCGATCATTGACGATGAAAGCATTGACGATCATATAATAATTTTATAAACACAAGATAAAAAGTAGAAAGCCTAACCCTTTCCTTAATTCTCCTACATGGCAGATTCCGCCTAGAAAAACGCCATTCTTTCCAAAATTCTTTCCAAAAGGGAGAAGTTAAGGAAATATAACTAGATCCAAGATAGAAAACCTAATAATTTCCTTAATTTTTCTACTTGTAAAATTTCGATGATAGAAAAGACGTATTCCTTTCTAACGTCAGTAACAGATAAGCAAATCTGAATATAGTCAAGGAAGTAATAATTAATATGAGACGATTATTAGACGATCGTAGAGAAATCTAACTCGGATCTGGCGAGTATTACCTACACGAGGAAATCATCAGTAATACTGACTAGGATTTAGTCCGAACTAGGGATATGCCGAGTAAACTTCTGCACGGGTCGAGTCGGGCAACGGTCGAGAAAGCGTCCGGAGCACGCGGAGGGAGTATTTCACGGCAGCCGAACTTTTCCTCTCGGTGGCGATCGCGTCGCGACCCGCGGCTAAAGAAACTCGCGTGTTCGTCCGCGGCCATTATACCATAGAGCGTGCGTCGGACTTTTCAGCAACGGTACAAGAGTCGTTAGGCCTGTAGGGTTAGTTCTCCTTTTTTTTGTCTCGTCTCTCTCTCTCTCTCTCTCTCTCTCACTCACCCAGCCCTCCCTTTCATAGAGATATTAGTTATGTCCACGGGTTATAATAAAACGCTTATTACCCGGCCGGAGCCTCTAAAGTAAGTATCGGCGTATTCGTAGAGAGAGAGAGAGAGAGAGAGAGAGAGAGAGAGAGAGAGAGACGAGAAATATGGCTTCGAGTGTTCCATATGTATATATTATATATAGCAAATACGTTGCAGCTCCCCGGCAGGAAATATCTATTTCGTTTAACGAGTTCTGCTGTTTTAGCACGTGCGCTCGCAGACATAGCTTGGCATTTAATCTATTTTCCTATGTTACAGTAATAAGTGCAATGATATTATATGTGTGTGCGGGTGGGTGGGTGTAATGTGGATCTATATCAAATCGGCGCAGGTGACTCTTGTAATACGATTATTTTTTCTCGCTAAAATAACTCGAACGAGACTATAATCAATATTTAATAAAAAAGAAAAAATAAATATTGTTCTTAATATATTCACGCATGAGTGCACAGACGAGCGCTCATTGGTGCTTTTCTTCGAAGAAAAGAGCATTGAACGCCGAAGCAATAGATTAACGATTTTTTCTACACAAATTTCAATAAAACATTATGAATCCAAACGTCTAAATTATTCGTTTACTCGATCACTTTTTTTTTTTAAAGATTCCAACTGATTTTTTCCACATTTTTATCGACTCGACGGAAATTGATGGCAATGCAACATTATTTAGCGATTTCTGAATCTGACGGTTTATTTCAATTATAGTTACTTAAAAACTGACTTAATAATTAAAAATATAAGTTATCGACCGGTTCATATTCCCATTTCTTGTTCCGTGCTCCCTATTTTTTATAACAAACTTCCATTAACCATAAGCATACATAAAGATAGTTTTAGAATAAATAAGATTGTTTTGATAATTAATCTAACAGATATTTTTATCGATCTTAAAATTATGTTATTTTATAAAAACTATGTGACAAACCGACACAGTTTTAATTTTTCAGGTCAAAAATAGGAAGAATATATATACTAGTATGAAATTATTTCAATATATATAATAAAATAATACTTAAGAAATGAATGATAGTAATATATTGAAACTATT
The DNA here is from genome assembly GCA_018907035.1 of Sycobia sp. Sy_11. Taxonomy (NCBI): domain Eukaryota; kingdom Metazoa; phylum Arthropoda; class Insecta; order Hymenoptera; family Epichrysomallidae; genus Sycobia; species Sycobia sp. Sy_11. The sequence goes on from JACCIC010000187.1 coordinate 445,924, forward strand.
GTTTTATACGAACGATCTGAGAATTAAATTTTTTCTCGTTAAATATAAATTTTCAATCAAAAGAATGTTGAATCCTGAAATCGTATACCAATTACCCTCGAATTGGATACGCTTATATAAAATAACGCATTGAAAAACTTTATGCGAATTTTTTTTCTTAAATGGTGTTAATCCTTGATGCATTCATCGATTTTTGGTACGGGGATAGGGATCATTATCTCATTAGAGTTTATTATTTAACAGAAACAAAAACGATATTTTTTATTTATTTTTTTTTTAACTTTTTCACGTAAACACTAATTTCAGATATATTTTTTTTAAAAGATAGCATTTTTTAATAACAAGAGCCATGGAGAAACGCTAAGGGATTATATAGTTCTTTGTCGGCTATATATATATAAATTTCATCACACAATAATGCGGGAAAAAATCACACGTAGCACATGCTATATATATATATATCTATATGTATGTACGTAAGTATACATGTATAGGGATTATATATAGAGCGCGCCCATCGCCCCTGCGCTTCGAACACCGCGGATCGCGCGGCCGGCGGCGACGGACTCGACGCGTCAACCTCGTAAACCTCCCATTATACGGCTCCGATCCGCTCGGCGGATGGACGAGCGCGGCCGCGGGCGCCGATCCCCCCCCCCCCGACTCCCGCCCCCACCCTCCTACTCACACTCTCTCTCTCTCTCTCTCTCTCTCTCCTCTCTCTCCTCACCCACTCGCTCGTCGTCGCGCGCGACCGGTCAGTTAACTTTTGGCCGGGGCCACCCTCTCGCGTCGCCCGTCGTCGCTCGCGCGCCGATCCAAAGTCTCCCCCGTACATGCGCGTCCCTCTTTCGTTATATCATATGTATTAAATATTATATATCGATAAAAATTTAGAAATTACAGTCATTTGCCTGACGAGTTCAAAGTTTATTAATAAACGTGAAATTCTTATTAGGAGGAAGTCAAAGTCGAATGGCTTTTGGGGACTAACGAGGGCACATTTATAGATATTAAAAGTGTATAATTTTTAAATGTGTATAATTAATCTCAGAATTAGATTTTTTATCTTATATTGCCAGTATACAAGGCGCATGGGCGTGACAATGCAGAAATGTAACTGTTGTTGTAAGAAGCAGTCTTGCGCAGATCCGCGCCGATCGCAGCCCGCTGGCAGAGCGGCGCAGCGCTGTAACGGAAAGTTTATAGAGAAGGCCCAGATGGGAGGCTGTATTATATTATACATCTGGAGAGAGAGAGAGAGAGAGAGAGAGAGAGAGAGCGACAGTCTGTCAGAGCCGGTCTAAAGTTTATTTCATTATATTTCACTTATTGTATTGCGCTGCATTTACGGGGCGTTTATTTCATCAATCGATTACACACGTTGTATTTTTCGCATTTAAATAAAGCCCCATAACAATGAAGTATATACAACTTCCTGGTTTCTGTAACATCTATATTTTATAATCATTATTTTATGCGTTATATTTTATAAATTTATAATTATAATCTTAACTTTAATGTAATTTCATAGGTTTATATATAGATTAGGAACCAGTCTGAGGTACAGATAATCTATCATTTCGTTTGGGTTGATAATTGTATAAAAATATCATTTTAATATAATAACATCTATCAATTGTATTTTTCGTAAATAAATAACATATATTAATAAATTTTATATATATAATTGATTTCGTCTCACATATACGCTTGATTAGCGCCATCTATCTATCTCGAGCTTTGTGATGAGAATTACGTACTCGCTTTCCGACACCACACTGCACGTCGAATTTTGACATTCGATCGTGTATAGATATGTATATATACTGGATAAACGACGACGTGTAAGGCGACTGTAATATTCATAAAAATGGACGCGCGACCCACGAGAGTAGCCAGAATACGAAAAAAGATAAAAAGTAAGCAAGAAATTAAAAAAAACGATTGCATTCGTTTCGCGAGTGCGGTGGTACCGCGAGAGCACGAGTATCGTGGAAGAGAGCGAGAGAAAGAGAGAGAGAGAGAGAGAGAGAGGCGAGGAGAGGAAGTAAGAGGCAAGGAGTAAGAGAGAAAGAGCGTGAAGCAGGTGCGGGACTTCGGTGCGTGTCCCATGGGTTCTCCAGTATATATATGAACGTAGGAACGTGCATGCGGCGTCGATAAATTGGCGAAGCGTGCGCTTGGGCTGGATTTTTCTCCCTATCCACTATATATATATATATATACACGCGCGCGCGTGCGCGTTAATATAGGCGCGCGCGTCCTGCTGCGCTCACTCGCTGCACGCCAAGATTTTCATTCCACTCACTGTAAGATTTTTTTGCAGACACATGCATATCTCCCCTCTCCCTCCCTTCTTCCCTCTTTCTCTCTCTCTTTCTCGCCGGGGGTTCGAGCCAAGAACTACTGTATAACTACCTCCTCCGATAACTCCGATGCTCGTGGTTACGGATCGAAAGGATATGTTTGCGTGATATAATGACACGTTAATAATCTCGGTAGTTTCTGAGGCATACCGGGGTGTATATCGATTGGTTTTAAATGCACCGTGCATTACATATAGATATATATATGTATAAAGTTTTTTAAATATAGTCTCAAGTACGGATACAGCTCAAATCAGTATTAAATAGTTTATGAATCTTGTTTGTTATTTGTTAAATTATACGTTAAAATTATATTGTTAGATGTATATTATCTCAATTACCATTCGATGTGGAATGTGATGTTGATATAATAAATTCGACATCAATCGATCAATCCCACTGTTTCTCGCTCTCATTTTTTATTCAAGCTATAAAATATATCTGGCAGTTGGATTGTTGAAATGTTGCCCCAATAATATAGCCAAATCAACTTTAGAGAATAGCTGGACAATTACATCATGTACCGCAATGCTTTAATTGGTATAATCCGCATCAATGCCTCTCTATTGTTTTTTTCAAGATTTTCACCGAGTATCAAATACTGAAAATACTAATTCTTTAAATATCTAGAACTTTTTCCGTCGATATTCTGATTAATAAATCTCTGGCAAAATCGGGTAGGTCCGGCTTTCGTTTTTTTTTTTGAAATTCCAATACAAAAATAAACTGTGAAATAAAATAGGCGAAATTACGAGAATGAGCCTTCGAATATGCGGAAACAAGCAATATTTAATCGGGTTTCGTCTATTGCTTACTGTAATTTGTCGCGTTTTCTCTACAGATTGGCGATCAGTGGTGTGAAAGTAATTCGGAACATCTATCGCAGTATAATTGTTTTACCTGCTTGAAATTGGTTTGATGTTTAATCGTTCCTCGCGCAGATTGGCAAGGACAACCGTCAAATCAGTAAAACGAGCCGAATGCATTGGACTTATACATTACAATTTATCTATTTGTTTAATTGATCGTTCAGAAATTTATATCATAAATATCATCAAGCGCCGGTTATACGTGATGCATTATTAGCAGCTACTACCGGCTGTTCTTACCATTGCAACTTCATGTCGTAAAAAAAAAAACTGGCAAAAAAACAAATCGGACCTAGCATTGGACAATTTTTGCACAAAGACCGCGGTCGAGAACAAAATGTTTGTTAGGATAGAGGCGCTAACCACGTAGAAGCTGGGACGCGAGATTCAGTCGCGCCTCGGGTCGTCGGATTTGGGTAACACCGACGGCAAAGACGGGGGACAGTCTAAACCTGTCCGACGTACACGGCGCGAGGCGAAGACAATCATTGCAAGAGGCGCGCAGCTCTCGGACGATGCGCATGTAAACACACTTCTGAAGCGACGGACGTTGAATAGAGAGAATAACGGCTCTACTTCCCAACCGATACGGTTGGACGGTAGACCGTTGCGCGGCCGAGGCGCCACAGATGATTTAACGCGATCCGTATTCATTTACAACAACGTGCTTGGTGCGTCGACGGTGAAACGAATTACCAGTGCAATCGCCGATCTGATAAATAGTTCGAAACGTAGGCATCGGCGGCACAGCGGCAATTTCAGGAGGTGATCGAACCAATCCTAATCGCCCACCTACTAAATATTTTCTACGTTGTCGGACTCGTTAATAAGGTGGCGTCATTTACCTAGCTTTACCATGCTACTGCGGATAATTATTTGTTCCATCAAATAATTATAATTATTTAATCGTTATTTATTATTGAGCAGAGTATATTAGTGTAATTGTAATTTAAGTGCAGAATACACAGTAATAATACGTAATTCAGCAGAAGAAAAGCAGTTTTCTCGTTAGAAGGTCGCTCGTTACACTTATATATCTGAAATTTAAAACTAAAATTACAATATTATATTAGGTACTATAATAAATAAACGACCGTTTCACTAATTATTTTAAAAGTATAAAATTATCATGCCTGGTCCCATTGAGTCAACAAAAATTAGAGATAATTATGAAACTTCTCCTTGATCGAATTTTTTCAGTAATTTTTTTCTTTTGTGTAAATTGATGAACATTGTTAGTTCATTAGTCAATTGATTGAAATGCGTTATAGCTCTCGTATACCTATTTTTAACACGTATTGATATATATATATATATATATATATATATATATATATATATATATATATATATCTTCTGGCTAAGTCTTTTTTTCAGTTATATAATACATTTCTAGAAATTCATGGAAATGAACAATTAATAATTCGTTAGTAAAAGTTTCTTTGGGATTCAAAGGATTTTTGTATCAATAATGAAAGTATTCTCATTAACTATTCTAAGTAAATTTGTTTGTAATTTTTGAAGTATCATTTTATAATTATTATATGAACGCCCTCAAACTGGAAATTCATCTGAAAATTATATATATAGTGGATAATCATACGCGAGTTTTTTTTTTATTTTTGTTCAGCGCATTTATTCGCTACGTGCAACCTTAACAGTTATCACGATTTAATGGAGGAATCGTTAAAAGATATTCCAGCAGATCAGTGGATGCATATACATATAGAAACATCTATGTCATGTACTTTTTTGATTCTATTATTGCATTATTGCATAATATCTGTGAAGTTCTTTAGGTATTTCGTGTACCAGTTAAAGTGATCGACGAGTTCGACCCGGTAGTTGCGTGCAAAATTTTTTTGTGAACAGAGTGTTATAAAGTGATTGAGATTTTACATATATTGTATATTTAAAATCTGTAAAACATTCAAATATGTTTGGAAAAGTTATGTTCATATTGGTTCGATATCTAAAATGAAAGAATCAGGATCGATTTTACTAAATCTATATTTTCCTCATTTATTTAACGTATAATATATTTCGTAATGGCAGTGATATGCAATTGATTTAAGTTTGAAAATAAAGAATTGGGTAAGAAAGAAATTTTTTGCAAAACTTCATTGAAATAGAAATTAATGAACTCGGTAAGAGGGCTGCATCTGTAGATCTATTTCAGGTCTGCGTAAGAAATGATACTGCTTGTAATTCTTAGTCTTTTACGGTTCTGTATAAATACTACTTGAATTCGTTTATTCTCCATTACGAATGAATGGAGAAATTTAACGAGAAAAGGTAATCATATATGCAACATAATGTGTACGAATATTTTATATGTGTATTTAATGTATATAAATGTAATTCTTGGTCACCCGATTGAGATGACGATATATGATATATACATATATTCATAGAATCATCAAGGTTTTTAATGACGACCGTATAGTTTTACAATCGCTACTGATTATGATCATTCAAAAAATACGTAGATGAAAGGGAATATAAATATATATAGTAAATTGCGTATAATTCTGACTAAAGTGAAGTTTACATCGCATTCAAGAAAATGACTGACTATTTCGTCATCCCGATTCTATATACTTATACACATAAGATATATATATATGCATATAAAATATATGCATAGGAATTTCTATTGTTCGAACTCAAGAGCGCGGTCGCAAATCGATAAAACCACCTCCGTCATGCAATCAGCTATATAAAGTCCTTTTTTTAAAAAAGATATTTATATATTTATACGCATATAAAGTTATTAAATCGTATTTATGGCCGTCGGGGGACCGGCAATGGTCTATCCCTCCTCTTCGATAATTCTCATATATATATATATATATATATATATATATATATATATATATATATATAGATCCGCTCGACCATTTAATCGCGCGCGCACGTCGCGAAAAAAGCCATTATATACCGCGCGACTTCCGAACAAAGATAAATACAGGCTGCTCTCGTAGCCCCGGGAACCCCTGCGGCTCCTCCGCCGATCTATATACGTGCTTATACAGATACGCGCACATGCACACAGGCGCGCGCGGGCGCGCGTGCTCCTCGGCTCTCCCAAGCCCTGGCCGAGGGCAAAATCAGATCGGAATCTTCCTCTATGTGGTGTGTGTGTGTGTGTGTGGTGGTGGTTGTGTGTGTGTGTTGTGTTTGTGTGGTGTGTGTGTGTGTGTGTGTGTGTTTGTGTGATAGCAGTACGCGTGCACCGGCTCGCCCGCCTATACGTATATGTGTTCTTGCAGCGCTTCTGCATGGCGCGTGTGTACGTATAAACGTGTACGTGTTTTCGTGTATATGGCTATAGATACATAATGCACGGGCGAAGAGGGCTTACAATGCGCCGCAAGGTGGAGTGGAGAGAGGGAGGGGTAGCGAAAGGAGGCGATCGAGAGAGGCCTCAATGGTCAAGAGTCGGGAGTGAAGGATGCGGGGGGGGGAGAAAGCTAAGGGATTTGGAGCTGCATTGCACACGTGTGCACAGTATATTATATATATATTATAGATATATATATATATATTATAATATATATAAAGTACATCTCGATACAGCATGCAATATGAAAAGCCGCGATCCGGGGACTCGGCGCTCGGCCCGTGCCGGCGCGGCGCATTGAAAATATCGAAATCCGATAACGGGCCTATATATCTATAGGCACAATGGCCCGAATGATTTTCTACGCTGCCCCCTTCTGCCCCGTCCGTCCCGCTCCTACATCTCTTCCCGACCGCTCCCGCTGTCGCGCTCCTGTCCCACAGGGCGCGAGGACGCGCGCGCCCGTGATAATTCATCGGGGGGTGGGAGGGGGGGAGACCGCGACGACGTTAGTTTTGTTTCTATTTAACAAAACGCAAAGAGAAGAAAAGAAGTCGCAAATCGACAAAGTAGTCGACGGAAAAGGAAAAATACGTTATCCGCACGTGATATATATATATGTATATACACGTACTCATACGTAGTTCGACGAACGCGGCCGGCAGGCGCGAACGGACGCGGACATATCGTTCGGTCCTCGTTATTGCGGTGCGCGGCGAGCCTATCTGCCGCCGATGCTGCAGGGTGGCGCGTCGAACCGACGCGTGTGATTCGAGCGAGTCATCGCCGCGGCGCGCAGGCCTCTCTCTCTCTCTGCCCGTGCCTCGGTTATTAATTTTGTTTTTATGCGCACGCGTGCGGGGTGGGCCATTGTCGATACAGATGCTCGAGAATATTAACCCCGCAGCTGAGCCGCGAATAAGAGAAAAATTGTACACGTGTAAAGGTCGCTGAGCGGAACGAGCCGCTCGACGATCAGGCTGTAATGGAAGGATAAACATTCAAGGTCGTTGAAAGGCCCCGGTTCTCTATTATTTCGTTTTTTATCCTTTCCTTAAGTATACGGGAACTTTTGCTCGTAGCCCTCGGAGTACGGAGTGGCAAGGAATTTTACGCGAATGCGGCGCTATTCGCACTCTTGATTTAGCTTTCGTCGCTCGTACTTAGCGGTAGAAATGATTTCACGTCGGCGACCTTTTCTCAGTTTGACAAATGGACAAAATTTCTGAATTAAATTTTATTCGAAATTTGGACTCGTGCAGGTGGCGTCGAGTGTACAATATCCCTGCGTTGCTCAACAAAATTGCCTCAGCCGTTTCGCGTAACGACCGAGGTTCAATATTCCGCGGGATAATTAACTGTATATTTCTTTATAGTTATGCGATATAATACAAAATATGCGAATGTGATATTTTATTATGTACATTGGATTAAATGGCAAATTCGATTCGGCCAGCGTTATCTATTTCACTTACATGCATGCACAATGTACTCAACGTTATTCACTGATACGTTCATTAGGAGATTAGATTTTAAAAGATCATGTATTCGAATTAATTGAATGCCGCTCAGGCATTCGACCTGCCTAATTTTCTACGCAAAATTATCTATCCTTTAAGAATCCAAGATAAGAATTGGGGATTTCCAATTACATAATAAACAAAAAAACTTGGAAGAACCTTTAAATAACCTGCACGTTGACCCTTCGCGGTGAAAGTTATTATTGCAGCCAGATAACCCCCCTCCTTGTCCATTTGAACGTCTATTCTTATTTTTGACGTCTGCCCATCCAACGGAGATGATTCCGACGAGTCGATGATTTCCATCTGGATGTATCATTATAGCGCACGGAGAAATGGAATTACCGATGATTATATATTTGCTATAAATTTTGAAAGATTTCGAAACTGCTATCTGTCTCGTTGATCAATCGCTAAAGAAATACAACAGCAAATTGCACCTAACTGCATACACACGCGCGCGCGCGCACACACACACACACACACACACACATAAGAATAATACATTTTCCGGAGCTTATAGTTTGGTCAATGTTCGACAATGTTCCCCCAGCGAGCGTATATATACGAGAATGTGGCCTAATAAGATTAAACATTAAAGTCTAAAATATCGTCAATGATGATCTTACGCGTTTGTTGCGCTGCTACTGCTGCTGCTTTTGCTGCCGCCGTTGCATCGGTTTTGTAAAGCTATATTATATATGCTAACCGGTTTCCCGGTGCGTCTCTTCCCCTTCCCCCTTTCCTCCTTCCCCCAAAAGAGATTTAAATTAAAATTTGAAAATATACGATTAATTGAGATTCTAATAGAATCAAATGATCAATGGAGCCTCGTTAATTTAATCGGGATTGCAAGGCAATAGCCTATATATATCTATGTACATACATATGTGTACGTTCATGTAAGCATACACGTATATGTATGTATATATGTATCTATGTGTATAGCTTCAATGGAAATTCATACTTTGGAATTTACGATCGGCGTGGAACGCGATTCATTGAACTAAAAAAAAACCCTGATCTTGCGCAGTATAGTGATATATATATATATATATATATATATATATATACGCATGTGTATATGCGTCTGTGTGTATAATATTTATCAATTTCGCAAAGTCTTCGAGATTGCATTAATTTAATTTGAGATCGATTCGCGATCGCGCGGAAAACCTCTGGCGCAGCTCACCCAATGAAAATATCCACGTTTCGATTTAGCTAATTTATACGTATATAAGCTTTATATATACACACATGTCCACATACACGGTACGTTACGCTAATCCTCTGCATATATATATATATATATATATATATATATACACACACACACCGTACGATTATCGTTTGAAAATCGCAAGAACGGGGAACACGTGTTTATTGCGGCGTCGATATCTCATTAATTGCATCTGGTTTATTATTGGCAGATTCGATATAAATGTATTTATGGATTCTACCATTACAGATAAACATTTATTAATTATTGGAATGTTACAAAGATATTTCCGTTTGACGTGGTATATATATATATATATATATATATATATATATATATATATATATATCCCTTTATATATTTCAATCGTCAAATACACGTTTTAATCAAAAATATAAAAATTACTGCTATAAACGTAAATGATTCCGAATAATATTTTCAATGTATGAAGGCAATGTAATGTGAAAAAATTAATCATATTCCGACGCAAAATACATTCATTCCAATGCTGGTGTGTGAATTGATTTATGCTCAACGTGAAACGTATGACGCCTCGTTTTAGTCGGGATCAGCTGTCGCAAAAGAGATAATAAGGAATTTCCAGAGCCATATTGCCATTTACTATTTCCTATACCTCCGTGCGTAAAGGTAGGATGTACGCAACCTCATGAATTCGCAAAACGTGCTATTTGTAATGTATCTTATTATTACAAGTATTGTACGGAGTACAATATTTATAAACTGCATACGTGTAAAAAGCAATGTTGTTTTAGTAAAAATGATGCATAACTGACCTTATTCAATAATGATGATCGAAGTTCTATCGTATTAAAATTACGAAATACGTAAAATATCAATATATATATATTAAATATATAGCAATATTCTTATATATCATACATACAGTCGAGTGTACTCTATAAGGGAAAGAATGAGTAGCAATTTTTTGTTCTTGATCAGTGATACAAATTAGATATACTGGAAAGAGCGAAGGGGAGAAACTGGAGAACAAAAGGGTCTCTTAACATCGGGTTGCGCATATCTTTTTGCATTGCGAGCAATGGTTTATAATACGTCAATTACCGATGGATGTTCAGTTAAGCCTGAGCTCCAGTTGTGTGAACAATGGAAAAAAGTTCTGTTGCTTCCATTATCATCCAGTATTATCATTATGTATGTCTATAATGGAGTGTATACATTTTTTGACAATAAATATGTAGTCTTACGTAGCTTATGCATATTTAAATATTAGCAGAATTAGAGTATCGAATAATTGATAGCTATCTCACTAGATTTTGGTAATTTTAGAGAGAAACTATAGTAATAAAGGCTGTGAAAAACTTCGAAGAACAGATTGGCTACAAATAGTAAAAATTTATAACAGGTCTTTTTTCATATACATTATTATAAATAATACTAGGCAGTTATCTCATTTTCATAAAACTCTCCTACAAATTTCAATAAATTCTGTATGATTGCTCTGGTACAGTAGTAAAGTACTCAAGGTACAGGTAATGCGCGTGCGCGACTCTTGTAGATGCAAGAACGTACATCATTATAAATCTGAGTGAAATTGATCTTGTAGTGTATGCGTGCATACGAGGTTAACGTATATGCATATCCTTTTACACGTTTACCGACTTATATTAACTTAACCCCAGGTGGCCTCCCTGCTTGCCCGTAAACGACAAAATTAGAGGTATAAATACATGTAATAAGTATTTACGAATATTTATAATAAAATTATAAAAACTTATAATACTTTAAAACTAATAGAAACAAACGATGTTTGAAAATTATGTGGAATTCATTGAATGATTTTATCTGAATAAAAGTAGCAATTCTAGAAATAACAATTTTTAATAAAATTTAGAGTATAAATTATAAATAAATATAATAAAATTCAGATTGTTTAAAATTTATTAAACTTTACTGTTAAATTGCAAGCCTTGTTGGCAAATTGCTTTACTTTGTAGTAAAAAATTAACGAAAGAGCTATTCTTTTCAAAATTTTATTCCGTGTAATGATCTCTTTCTCTCTCTCACATTTTCAAAATATAATAATATATCACATATAAATTCATATATTTTTCCGGTATGAATTGGGTATACCGTATGGTCAGGGAAAAGTCATTTATTCGTGCAAACCCCTACTTCTGACGCCGGGTTCATAAAAGAAAGAACGTAAAAAAGCTTTGAACGAATGTCCTGAAACGTACATATTTCACGTTACTGTCTATCGAATCCGGCCAAATTGACGCAGATCAGCGAATTGTTTTCTGCCTATGACAATAAATTAATCGAATTTTCATTGTCAATAACACAGGCACTGTATTTGCGGATAAAGATTCGGAGAAACTTTTTAGGCTTGAGTCGCTATTCTTTTAACAAACCCAGTGGTGAGAGTAGGGATTTTCATTTAAAAAAAGCCATCTAATTGGATATGAAATCTAATTTAATTAAAACAAAGTCGTACTATTTTGTTAACAAAAATCTTCCTCTCAATCTGGTCAAAATCCGTCACCTAAATGTCGCGGCATATCCTTGAGAGAATAATCTGCACAGTACGGCCATAGTTTTCAGTACTAAGTAGATATATGAAATTAAGATTTTTTCAACTCTCCCCGACGAAAATTGCGTTCCCTACAGTTCTATACAGCTCGACTGGAATCAAACATTCCGCATACGTACGCTACATATGTATCGAACAAACTCAGCTCTACATATATAATATATACATAAATATACGGATAATCCGTCAAATCCAAAGCAGCATAGACCAAAAGAACAACAAGACGTATACTTACTCGTCGCCGCCCCCGTCGCAGCCGGCCGCGCTCCTCAGAATCTCGTCGAGGGCGTCGCGCTCCGACGTCGGCCCCTGCTCGGCCGCCTCCCCGCCCTCCTCGTCCAGCGGCATGTCGACGACGACGCAGTCGCGCGACCTCGCCCCGCTCCTGCTCAGGAACTCGACGCACTTCTCGGCGGGGCTGGCCCGGGGCGTCGACAGGGCCGGGCAGGGCCGCTCGGGCCCCGTGCGCGCGCGCAGGAACGCGTCGAGGTAGTGCTCGCCCGTGGCCGGCAGCTCGTAGCCCGGCGGCTTCCAGGGGCTGCCGGTGCTGGCGGCGCTGCCCCTGCCGCCCCCGCCGTCGCTGCCGCTGTCCGCCGCGTTGCCGAGGGCGGAGGCCGGCAGCTCGTCGCTGGTCGTCACCGCGGGATTGGCAACGCCGCCCCCGCTGCCGCCGCCGCCGCCGCCGGCCGAGTACCTGCGGGAGTAGAGCCGGCGCAGGTAGGCCTCCTGGTGGCCGCGCGAGGCCCAGCAGCTCGGCTGCCACCAGCGCTTCGAGCCGAAGACGCCGGAGGTGCGGCGCTTGCGGGCGAGGCTCGAAATTATCGTGTCCATCGCCTTGCTACTGGGATTCTTCTTCCGAGGGTCCTGCGGCCCGGCGTCACTGCCGTTCTGCTCGTGCAGGGGCGGGGCCAGCGTCGGCTCCCCGACCGTCATCTTCGCCCCCTCCTCTTCCTCTTCTTCTCTTTTCACTCGCACTCCTCGGCCGCGTCCTCCTCTTCCCACTCGCGCTTCGGGGAAGCGAGATTTTTTACTCCTTCGTCACTCGCCCTCGCCGCATTGTCGGATGGCCTTTTATCTTTCGCATAGTTAGTTTTTACCGAGCTTTCGGAATTTCTCTTTTTTTCCTCATCTTTTCATTTTAGCAAAATCTTTCTTTATTGACACACAGGCCTTAATACCTTTGCAAATGCCCCGTGCTAAACTCGGGGCTTTTTTTTCTGGTTTCCAATTTATTTTTAACGATAAAGTTCATCTGTAAAATGGATTTAATATCATAAGATATTTTCGCAAACTAATTAATGAACTTGCTACGGTCAAATTTTAACTTTGCCTGGATACAACCCGCAGACGTAATAAAAGTTAAACAAAATTCCAGACGTTAAATGCGAAAATTCGTAAAACTCCATTATCCTATAAAATTAATGAGCATTTTTTAATTCAACCCGGATAATGTAAAAAAGGTTATGATAAGAAAATAAGTACCACACGCGCGCGCGCACACATACATACGCGCACACGCACACAATTTGTTTTTTATCGTATATATATGAAATGCAAACTTGCTTTGTAAGAACGTCGTTAATTATTTCAGTCGATCTATATTTATTATATATATATATAGGAGAATTTATTGAATAAAAATTATCTGGCTGAATTTGATTTTATGGAACATCCACTCTTTTTCCACTCGATTGCCCAACTATTTTATTTTCCCTTTACTCATAATCTAATGTATCAATCATATACTTGCTTAGCTTAAAAATATCAGCTCTGGCTTTAATGCCACGGCAATAAATATCGACGGTGTTTTATAGAGGTGCAGATCTGGATCAAGTATGGATATTCCCTACGGGAGTCTGCAATACGGGTCTCTCTCTCTCTCTCTCTCTCTCTCTCTCTCTCTCTCTCTGCGAAGCCTGTATAATTACGTTACGTTGCATTGCTAAAGTGAAAATTTCTTCTTCTTTTTATTCTTTCGCACATATACGACAAATGCGGATATAATGAACGAAGCCATAATATTTATGGCGTATAGAAAGCGCGAAACTTACAGAATCCGGATATAAATGGATCCGAAGTTAATTAATAAATGCGCAAAGAAAAAATAATGAAAATAGTAATATAGTAGGATCTCTAACATTTAAGTTACACTGGAGATTCCTGGCATTTGAAAATTATAAAAACGAGTTAGAGCCAGAGCTATAGCATGACAAAATTATTTTCTTAAGGGGATGTCGTATAGTAAAATCTAACCGTCATAAAGCCACGTAACATGACAGCGGCATTGAAGGCGATTTTCCATAAGATGATAATTTTTATATTGCAGTAGCGCAACATTATTACTGAGCTTACTGGTCACCATAAACAATCATAATATATCTGGAAGCGAAAGGAAGAATATTTCGCATGCACAGTTCTGAAATCCGACTCGAGTCGGTGGATGTCGATAAAAAATCGCCGTCAAAACATCTGTTACTTTACGCGGCTTTATGAAGTTCACATATGACTACGACATCCAATTATTAATAATATAGATCTAAGTATATCTAAATTTCGCTAAATGTACCTGAAATGTCATACTTTAGAATCTTTGACATTTTTAACTGGATTTCGTTCTTATTGTGTATCAAATATTTCTACTAACCATTTATTACAGTCGACATAATAAGCATAATTATTCGCAAAAATTACATATCTAGTAAAATTAGAAAAAAAAATCGTTTTTTCAGTTAAGAACTGAAATTTTTTCCCGCACTGCTGACTTTCCAAGAAAAAAAATAGAAACACTCGATCGTGGAATCATATTGACGGACTTTCCATTACATGTTGAGAAACTCGAGGTAAACATGTTCGGCTTATGGTTAATACTTTATCGTCTATAGTATATTTACTTGTAGAAAAAATATTTATGATTTGCTCGAACTTTGGATCAGATACAATAAAAAAGTAAAAATCTTTGTTCTAGGCGTACAGTGATAAAAATGAATATAATAAGATTGTCGAATGGAAAGAATAAATGTTTTAAACCATAAATTCGTTATAAGAAAAAGAAACATTAACAAGATCGATACAAATTTCATTAAAATTAGATCACCTGCTATTATGCCCAATAACAAGCTGAGCGCGCCTCGTGCATTATGCACTGTGCGCTTTTATCATTGCTCTCTATTCAGAAGTACATAATCGGAACGAGCGGATTGTACATATTATCTATACAGGAAGAAGTCAGACGATCAGAGAAAATACGATATAATGCCGGGTATTTGTATAGAGCGCGCCGTCGATCGCTGGGGCACGGTGGGAATTTGAAAAAATCTTTTTTTTGTTATCCTCGACAATGCACCTTATAAAAGTGAATCGGTTATTTTTCATCGCGTCATCTGCTCTCTCTCTCTCTCTCTCTCTCTCTCTCCCTCTCTCGCTCTTTCTGCATCGCCACCGAAGACTGTTGGAGCAGCTCATATAACTGTCGAGGAGATCGCAATCGATGTGTTATAGACTGCTGGATATATATACATGTATAGACGCGGATCGAATTGTTTCCTTTTTCCTCTTATTATCTCTCGTTCCCTTGCGCCTCTCACTCTTTCTCCCTCTCACCCCCCCCTCTCTCTTTCTCCCTGTATAGGCCCTCGATGCTCTTGTCTCTTTGTCCGTCTTTGCGCGCGGGCTTCGCCTGATACACTACCGCGGCATATATATAAACATACAGCCACGCGCGCGCGCGCGCGCGCGCACGGGGCTCTAATGCAATGTTTCAATCCAAACTGCACGGCGCTCGTATATTTTCTACTTCTGGGAGGATTTCGAGCTTCCGGCATTCCCGCGGGTAGATAGCGTTGCTCTGTTTCTCTATCCCTCTCTATCTTTCTCTATCTCTCTCTCTCTCTCTCTCAGTTTAATTTACCGGGCTTCGTCAATTATACTCCACACAGATTCCTCCTCTTTTTCGCATTTTCAGCACACACACACACAGGCGTGCGTTCTGTTTGTTTAATTATCTTTTATTGCACCCCCCCCTCCCAACGATAGACAACTGAACACGCAGGCAGCCCCTTCCCTCTCTTCCTTCTCCTCCACTAGCCGGTTTACGGTTCATTTTCGATTATATGAAGAAACGAGAAAGAGACGCAGTGAGAGAAGAGAGGGTATAGTATATAGAAGAATTGAAGAGAGATGAGGATGACGATGATGATGATGGCGATGATATTGCTATCTATCTAAGATTTGAACATCCAGTTTGATTAGCCGATCGTTATCGTCTAATAAATTTCCAGTATCATGTTTATCCTAAAGATTATAACGAACACAATCGTTGTAGAAGTTCAATGAATCTTATATTTTCATATTACAGATATTGCAGTTTTACAGTTATAGTTTTATCTAAAATTTGTGTGTGTGTGTGTGCGCGCGCGCGCGCGTATGTGTTGGTTCTTTGCGTACGTTTTTGCATCAATTGACAGAACGGTACGGGTACAACTCTCAATATTCGCCCGATAAGAAGAATCGCGTGCAGTCTCATAAAGGCACGCACGCACGCACACACACACGCACACGCACGCACGCACGCACGCACGCACACACACCTAAATATACGCAGCATTTAAATGCAAGAATGCCCCCGTCCACCTCGTTTCCTCATAATAAAATTAGTTTTGAGTAGAGAGAAAGAGAGAGAGAGGGAGAGATAGAGAGAGGGAGAGCGCTGGGAGGGCGAACGTCGGTGTGATACGTCGTCGCTGATGGGCCGGCTGGCGATGTGTGGGAAGAAAGAAAAAAGAATGGGAAGACGAAGATACGCGCCGTGGCGCACCGGTGGAATGAAGAACGAAAAGAAGAGGTTAAATAGTTTTAAGTATATATATATGTATTTACAACTGCAGCGGCTCCCTCGCAATTATAGGCGCGGCTTAAAAGCGGAACCCGCCTGATGCACGCGCAGGTAGCCGATCCCACTCGTACAACTACGTATATATATATATATATAAAATATGTGTAGAACATATCTTTTATTTCCCTTCCATTCCTCTATAGCTCGCCGCGCGGTCGTGGGCGCGCGCGTGTGACCCAAAGTCGAATTAGTCGCATCATTTATCTCGATGCGCTTCAAGATTAGACTTATGAAGAACTAATTCACTTTGTAAAGAATACCGGTTCTATATACGAAAATACGCCTATATATATATATATATACGCTACCACTTCATCATCTACTTGAGATGTCTTTGTATAAGCTGCAATGGATTATCTCGACGATCGAGAAATAGTTCTTGATGTACCGATGATTGATTTTTCAGGATCTGATAGGTTTATTGAACTTTCGAGAAAGCAGTTTTTGAGCTCTATATAGATAGGAATTCCAATTTTATGAGTTTGAATAAGTATGGAATGCATTTTTTACTAAGTACCCGAAGACTAATTTAATAAATTATTAACAGAATGCATGAATCAAGGGCTATAAGCTTTTCTGGCTACTAAATGCGATAATTACATACATAAAATTACTATTTTTTATTGTACGATTAATCATAAGACAAAAAGGTTTGATAACTTTTTAATAAAAAAGAAATCAGTATATTTACTCGAAAGATTCAGCAAACATAAATTATAATCTGGTCTTGGAATTCCTGTATCAACCACCTTGTTTTCAAGGTATTTTCAGCTAAAAGTCTAAGAAAAAAAAAACAAGATGTTCTGCTCGATTTTTCATATTTTTAAGGTTAAAATACATTGCGAATAAATTATTCTCCTAAGAAATTGATTCTACCATTTCAAAATTTCACTCTAATTCCAGTTGATTCAAAAGTTTCACTGAAATTATTCGAAAACATGTTTTGTTTCCGCCGAAATATCACCAATTAATGCTTAGTATTTTGTTTTTACTTTCCTACAGCTTGACACGAATAAGATATTTGGAGAAATTACGATAGAGCAATCAATAAGCACAATAGCTTACACTATTTTCTTTCTCGAAAAATAAATATTTGTAACCTGATCTTTCTAGATTAATTAATTTTTCGGCTAAGATAATAATAATTTTAATAATAATAATAATAATAATAATAATAATAATTTCAAATAAAAATCAATAATTCGAGTAAAATGACATATGCATCACGGTTATAATTCTTGTTTCGCCAGAAATTCGAGAAATTACTAAAGTAAATTAAGGCGATCCTCGGTTATTCAAGGACGTTCACAGAGTAAACACGAAAAATTGCCGCCTGTACGCTTTAAAATGCGAGTTCTTTTGAAAGTAGAAACTAAACAAATAAAAAATAAAAACTTATTCCTTTATGAAAACTTGAGAAATTGTCGGACCCCATCGGTTATTCGATCGTTTGTATCACGCGATCTTTTTGCGTGCCGAAAAACAAAAAAAGAGCAGGAGCAAAAGAGACCAGGGGCGAGATGGAAGCAGAAAGAGAGGGTACGAACCAGTACCAACGAAGAGGAGAAGGATCTTTACGTATAACCGGTAGTATAGGGAGTATAAAGATTAAAGTTTTAATACGGGCGAGCCGTAGAAGCTAGAGAAGAGAGAGAGAGAGAGAGAGAGAGAGAGAGAGAGAGAGAGAGAGACAAAGTTTCAGATGGCGACTAGTGCTCTCATAAGATAAGTTTTCTCCGCGTTACTCGCTAACAGCCCCCCCCCCCACTCTACCCAGCTCGCGGAGCTGCACGACGGCTACTATCATCGGACTGTTATTAAGCCCCGATTTTTTTATTCCACGTAAGAGTTTTATGCGCGCGAGATCGACACACGCCACGTCGTGGAATGCAGAGCTGGGGGGTAGGCGATAGAGAGAGAGAGAGAGAGAGAGAGAGAGAGAGAGAGAGAGAGAGACAGAGGAAGAGATGAGGCGCAAATAGATAAATCGTCAGATCGACGGGGAAAGGGAGATAGTGGAACAGAGAGAAAGAGAGGCAGAGGGAGAGAGAGAGAGAGAGAGAGAGAGAGATAGGCGGAGAGGGTAAAGTAGCGGTAGACCTGTCGGTCGAGAGACAGAGGTAATGTTATTTCTTAAGGGGAGGAGAAGAGGGAGAAAGATATAGAGAGAGAGAGAGAGAGAGAGAGAGAGATAGAGAGAAAGAGAGAGAGAGAGAAAGAGAGAAGAGAGAGAGAGAGAGAGAGATTGGTTAAGAAAATCAAAGGACTCTATCTTTGGGACGTGCTTAAGTGCTGGCTTCGCCTATACACAAGAGCGGGGCAAACACAAAACGACGGAATCAAAAGCGTGCGGCTTTGTTGGGAGGGGTTGGGTTAGGAGGAGGTGTATTTATCGACGATGAAGACCGGGAGGTTTTCGAGAGTTTATTGATTCTTGATTCCAGTTACGTATATTAATGGTTCGCGGAAGGGGATTCGAGGGTGGTGAAAAGAGAGTGGGACGCGAGGGTGGGAAGGAGTAGAGAGAAAGAGAGGGGGGAAGGACCGCGTGCCAGAGCGCTTGTAACTTTACGATAGCGACGTGCTGCCAATGGCTACCGTGCGAGCTTTTGTCTAACGGCCTATCTTTTTTCAATACGCGAGCGATAGCACCACGTATATAGAGCTGGGATGTTAACGATATTTTTAACAGTCCACGACAGGTGATAGAACGTGGAACCCGGCCCCTCGAGTAATTTCACAACATGACACAGTTGCGCCGACTCACGGGCCTCTATTTATAATTCGTTATCAACGGAGTGTCTCGCTGTACCTTGAGAATTATTGAAAAATTAGTTTACATTGATTTTTCTTCTCGTAAGCTATACATTGATGTACAAGTGACATACAAAAGGATTCTTAAAGTTCAACTGTCAGTGTATTATTCTGTCGCGAACGTTGCTTTGTAGGAATTTAAAAAATTATCCATTCATACATGCAATTGCAATTACGAATTTCGTCATATGTATAATGTCCTGTTCTACGTTCTGACCTGAATCAAAATCAAAATTCATCGTTGAATGTAAATTTAATTTTTGTTCTGATTTAACGAATACAACGGAAATAAGAAAACTTCTTTTTACTTTGAGATAAAAACTTCTAGCAAAAGTTACGATACTACTGAATAATTAAGTCATGGAAATCTAAGAAAATTACCATACTTTCTAGAAAATATTCGAAGCGAAAAGTAGAACTATTGGCATCAATTGAGTGAAATTTGTGAAACTTATGAAAAACGAATGCGCTATAACTTGTTAGATTTTTAAAATTTGAAAGATGAAGAAAAAAATCGTTAAAAAAGAGGATTAAAGAGCAGATAAAAACCAAGATGATATATGGATATTCTGGCATAGAAAATTTCAAACAAACCGAGCCGATCCCATTTAATGACTTCCGCTAATACCTTCATCTCGTTCAGTTGTATGTATTTGTACACAGAGCCAGGTCCCAAATTCCCATATAGGTATATATACGAATCCCATATTTCGTAACAGTTTTCCTCGAAACGTCCGCCGCGGCAATCTTCACCTGGGCAGTTCCCTAGTCGTTTCCTACCTCCCTCCCTCCCAGCCCTACTATCCCCTGCCACCCGAAAAATATCGCAATAACACTTGCTCCCCTGCTTCGACCCTTCTCGCTTTCGCCGCAGCTCGTCGAACTGCCAGCGCTTTCGCTAAAATACCGGACACGGCGCTGGGCCACACACACACACACACACACACACGCGCGTACACATACGGACACCGCACAAAAAATGGTTTCCTCGTCCACCGCGTGCCCCCTTTCTCTCCTTCGACGAAGCGCCGGCCAGCGCTGTGTGCGAGCATCTCGTGCTCGACGTATACACAGACTCGTGTACGTCGCGAAGAGGCGAGTCTCGCGGCTATACGAGACCGGGAGAACGAGACGGAAGAGGAGCGCGCGCGCGGGCGCTCGCCCTCGTGGCCTTGAATCCTCTGCCCCCGGGGGCGAGCTGGCACACTATCATTACGAGCGGCGATTATCCTCCCGTGAGTCCGCAAAAGGTCTACAATTTCCTTTTATCGCGAAACCCGGTGGAACTTGGACCGGGCGCTCGGGCGCGACGCTCCGGCGCGGTGGCCGCTAAGGGCCGGGGGGAATCGGGGGGCGGGGAGCGAGGGGCTTGGGGTAAGACGGTCGTTATACGCGGAAACGTATTAAATATATATATATATATATATATATATATATATATATATATATATGATTTTTATTCGATTTCGACGAATGTTCGGAATTGCTAGCGACCGCCGTTATTTATGAACTGGGTAGCCAGTCGGATGGATCCGCGTTTCTCTCTTTCTTTCGATTTTTTTACTTATCATTTTACAATTGCGTTAAGATCATCCGCGTCTTTCCGTCCGAAACTTATTGTGGGTGATAAAGTAAAATTGAACTTGTGTAATTTTTGCGTTATCCCATATATCTCGGAATTGGTAATATAACCGATCCATTGGATTAACGATCGAGTAAGAAGAATCAATAAAGACTACGAATTTCGGGACGGCCTGTAAAGTAGAGCGAAATTGTTCGCTTGAAAAAATATAATGCTCGAAATAATTTCAAGATTTCGCCCATCGTTTCATACACGATTCTAAATCGATTGCTAAACATACGGAGATATTGAAAAAGAAAATCATTATGCTTCCGTATCGTGTGTGCCAAAGATGCTGTACAAGTCATGTGATCAAATAAGGATCGTTGAAGTTTCTCCTTAATTCTTGGCTATCCGTTTAACTCGATCTTCTTAAAATAAATAAATAAATAAGTAAATAAATAACGACAGCACGAAAATTTCTTATAGGCAAATAAATATTACACCTATTATATTCGACTAACATCGGATCTTACAGAATGAGTAATAAACCAACTTTCATATATGCCATAAGCAATTGATTGGAAAAAAGGAAGCCCTTGGAATTAAAGGATTAATTTACAACAATCAAGAATCTCATTTATCAATGAGAAAATCGATAAGTATTATATTGATTCCTTCTTTTTTTTTCATTTGTTTTTAACAAAACCTCTCCTCTCTTCGATATCATATATTTATTCACTTAATAGACCGAGCGAGTCACGGTGTCGAAGAACGCCCGTATAGCGCATTATCTATCCGGAACGAAGGAAAAAGTCAGCGCGGCCCTCTCATTAAATCCCCGAATGGTCCGAGTCATCGTACCTCCCTCCCCAGCCTCCCCCCGCCCCCGTTCTCCAATATAACACGACATATAACGAGACGCGCGGGCGCGCACAGGGCACGACGGCATATATGATAAATCACGTCGCGGCCTTGGCCACCGTCTCGCTCGCCACGTGTATGGTATTTATAGAGTATCTCGCTATACGCGCAGATGAAAAGCAACGCGGCGAGGGAGGAGGAGGTGGGCGAGGCGAGAGGGACGTAGCGAGCGTGTGTAAATAAAAGGATTGTTAAGCGCCGAGGTCCTAGCGAGAGGCGGGTAGGGGTTATGAGGGAAGAGAGAAGAGGGCGAGGAAAATAATCTAGGGGGTCCCGCTGCATGAGAGGTGCACACATGCACGCGTACGTGGGAGGGTATAATAATTTTTCCCCTATCTCGCTCCTCTCTGTCTCTCTCTCTCTCTCTCTCTCTCTCTCTCTCTCTCTCTCTCTATCTCTCTCTCTCTCTCTCTCTCTCTCTCTCTATCTTTTCCTATTTTCGGTATATATCTATACGTATACGTATATACTGAAGCCAGCGCTGAGAAATCCTGGACTGCACTTTCATTTTTGCTTCGTTACTTATCTTTTTCTTTATTTCGTGTATATATGTATGTATGTATATATATATATATATATATATATATATATATATATACGCCTCGGCGCATCGGTGTAATTGATGGGACCAACGGCGGAATCGCCCGCCTCCCCCGCCCATCCTTTTTCAATCTCAAGATTTTCTTTATATTTACGCATCTGCGTTGTTCCGTGCGAGCATCGACGCTGCGGCCGCTGCGCCGCCGCCTCGGGACGCTCGCGCGGCGGTTAATTAAGCTCGCCTCGGATTATCCCCGAGGCGCGGTTCTATCTCTCTCGCTCCCTCTTCTCTCTCTCTCTCTCTCTCTCTCTCTCTCTCTCTCTCTCTCGCTGTCCGCGCATTCTTGCCGATCGCGCGCCGGTCTTATAATACGCGACGCGGTGGCGGTGGCGGCGATGCCCGCCGATTATCTTCATCTTGCCTCTCCCTTTCGCCGCTCCGCACGTCAGTGCTGCCGCTGCGCCTCCCTTTCTCTCCCTCTCCCCCCCCCTTTATATAGCTATACTCCTCTCTTAGTCCTCGTAGCGTATCCTTCTTTGCGGTGCCTCTATGTGTGTGCTACCTGTACATGTGTATATATATATACATACAGATACGCGGATCTACTCACCCTCTAATCTACCGATAGTTTGTAGTGATTTTCGCTGATATAATACCTATACGTATTTAAGTTTAGGATGGTTTTCGCGATTATATAGACTAATCTTATATTGCTAGGGCAGTGTTCTTCATATATTATATCATATTCTGTATATATCTGTAAAATTCATGATTCAGTCGACAAAGAATTTAAATAAATAAAAATCAACCCACTGCTGCATAGAGAAATGGTAAAATTTTGCACCGACGAATGTACACGTCCTTACTGTGTACTGATTGTTCAACAACACTGCGACGCGCGTTCAAGACCGCGTGAAAGTTTCGCTGCTTTTTAATGTTGGTTAATTTTTTAAATTAAAATATTTGTTTAAGGGGTTTCAACCATTAGCCATCAGGGAAAAATAAATTCATCATCATCAATGCTTCGCTAATTAAATTAGCACTATTGAACTGTATTCCTTCGGCGAATTTAATAGATTTACTTACGCTCTAAAATATTATGCATCTAACCATTCACACAATTTGTGTGTAAGCTTTAGCACATGTTTCAAATTTTGTCACGATTAAATGTTAATTACAATGTATATTATAGGTATATGTGTGCGCAGTCTAACTCGTCGCAGTCTATTCGAATACACACACACACACACACACACACACACACACGCGCGCGCGCGCGCGCACGGACACAAAGGTTGTTACATTAGCCTTAAAAACTCTGATCGAGCTCGCTTGTGTACGAGGTGTCGTCGACATTTCGCCATTAGCGCCGAAATCAAATTCGCCTCGTCTGTACACCGAGCGCTGGTCCCGCGTAATCCGATAACGGTTCCGAAGCGCAAATCGAAGTCGTCGAGATAATCGGCGAAAGAGTTTCCAGCCCGGCTCGATTTGCTTTCGTGATTTGAGGCGTGACATACGGACAAATCCGGTGCAATTTGGCCGATCGATTTTCCCCGCGTATCTGACAATAACGTTTATAATTAGACCGTCAACTATCGCAGCTAAATTTACATCGGAATACGATAATAAATTCGAACGAAAAAGCGAGAACGTTAGAACGTTCCAGTCGCGTACGATCCCCCCTCCTCCCCACCCTCATTGATTCTTAAAGAAGACCCGCGAACCGCCCCAGTTGAGAGCTACTTAATAATACCAATTAAAAATCTCCATAACCATTATATATATATATATATATATATATATATATATATATATATATACATAGGTAGAAAAAAATCGAAAACAAAATAAAGACACAAAAAATTCATCGACTCCAACCTGTTCTATACCCGCTATCCCCCCTCTCGATTTATCGTAATTGCGACTCTTGGGCGCGAGAAAATTTACTCGGCATAGTATAAAATAACCCGAGCGAGCCATATAGGCGTGTCTTATAAAATCTATATATATATATATATATATATATTAAAATACATATGTATACATATATATCGAGAGCCCCCAGTTCGTGCGCGAACGCGCGTGAAAGATACAATCGACGCAGCGCGATATCGTGAGCGCGCTCCCGCTTTAAAGGAATGCTACGTATATATATATATATATATATATATATATATATATATATATACGTTCACCTGTGCGTGCGTTTGAAATTCCTCGGGACGCGCGTGTATACACGAGGGTTTAATATGCGAAAGCATCCATATGGATTTTCGGTTTCCCAGAAGCCGTTACTTTTCCTTCCGTCTCTGTTTCTACCTCCCTCCCTACCTCTCCCTTCTCGTATAAATATTACACCGCCCGTCGTCGCGCGCATGTGCCTCTTTCTCGTCGCGAGAGTTTATCTACGGAAAAGTCCTTCTCCTTCTATTCCTATACTCGTTCTATTCTCTCTCTCTCTCTCTCTCTCTCTCTCTCTCTCTCTCTCTCTCTCTCTCTCTCTGCCTCTCTCCTTCTATTCTGCTTACTCTACGCGCGCCGAGCAGCTCGAAAGAGGTAAATTACTCGTGGCGGAGAACGCGCAGGGTGTAGCATTTCTCATTTCATCCGTAGATTACTTCATTATATACGTATGGGATTCGGGAATATATATATATATATATATATATATATATATATATATAACGTACTCGCATACATACACCACACTTCAACAGGCAGTGAGCGAACGAGGATCCGAAACTTCATATCGGACCGACAGGTCTTCTTCTGACGCGTCTATCCCAAACGGCTCAATTTGATGGGCGAGGAACGGGCCGGCTGACATCTTCTCGTAAAGATAAAAAGAGGGTTTATAGTTCTCCGTAGCTCGTTTATTTTTCAGTTTATCTGCGAGACAAGTGGGACAGGCAACGTCGGCGTGAAGCGCGTGTATATGCGAGTTTATACAGTTTGTACTGAAAAAAACTATTGTCGATAAAAACAAATGACATTTTGCAGGAATTTCAGAAAATAACGACAAATCTTTAATGTGCTTAAACTTTGAGAGGAGTTGGTATATAGCAAACAGTTAGATGTGGAACGTGTATTTCAGAACTTTTATAACAATCTATAGTGCTTCATAAACTATCAATTATCAACATTGTTATATAAGAAAATTATTTCGTTGATCCATACAAATGAGATCTGAGCAATTGGCTATTATTAATCCTTTCAAATTAACTCGTTAAAATATCTGGCCAGAGCTTTGGTTTGATTTTCTGACGTAACCGAGCACAATCCGTAAAAAAAAGATGACTGTGTACGATGTATCGCGAAAGTGTATAGATACATGTATATATATATATATATATATATATATATATATGTGTGTGTGTGTGTGTGTGTGTGTGTGTGTATATATATATAGCCGCTATGACGACTTGTCAGTTTCGACGTCACACTGTCCAAATTAATTCAATCAATCGCACTTCGTTGTCAAATGAAAGCCGTTGGATCAGTATGCTTCCAGACACTGAAGTATAACAGAATAAATCACAGTTTGTAATTTTAAGTGGGTGAAAATAAATTCCATTCATTTATCCCTGATATTATGTTCTCGAAGTTGTCAATTTTCCAAACTTCTTCACAATATTAAAATTGTCTCTATGATATATTCAGGCAGAGACATTAAACTCATTTGCAGTTCGCATTCGACATCAGATCAAAGTTCTAGAATTCTTTCCTTAATCTTTAAAAATGGGCATAAAATTCGACTCATTGCTAAAATGCGTCAATATTTAGCTTGCGCCAATTCAAATAATTGTTGGATAAACATGAGGAAGAACACACTTACATATTTCTATTCAATAAATACACCTTTGTAATTGAAAAAGAAAGACGACCACTTTATTCTCTTCTGAACGAAAGCATTACCCTTACAAATTTTCCGCAATCACCTTGTATTTCCAATCCCTCCCCTTTGACGCCATCCGACGCCCACGACGATCCGACTTTGTCTTTGAAAGTCAAAGATAAGAAAAAAAGGGGAAAAAATCAGAGAAGACAGCGATATCGGAGGATCGAATAATAAACAAGAAAAGGGCCGCGGCGTTGTGACGTCGCGCAAGATCCACGACCCGCTATATATATATATATATATATATATATATATATATATTATATATATATTTTTTTTTTCAGGACTTTGCGAAATTTACTGTTGACGAACGCGCATAAAACTTGTCACGCGGCCTTACATTGCGCAATCGCCGAAAAGAACGGAGGATGGTTCCTCGCTTTCAACGCGATAAGACGCGTTACTTTGTGTGCGCAATATATATATATATATATATATATATATATATATATATATATATATATGTATAGAGGATTGACTCGCGAGAATAAAGGTAGAAAGCGTCTATGTATACGTACATTTTTACGCGCCTGTTCATCATAAGGATATTACAATTTTACGTTACGTGGTACACATTGAACAATAGCAGAGACAAGTGTTTCTTTTTTTTTTGTATATTTTATAGGCTGAGAAATGCTTTTAGAAGGCCTGAAATCGGCTTGAACAGTTAACCTCAAAATACATGTTGGACATTTTATTAAACGAATAAATTTATCCGAGCGAAATACTCGCCGAAATATCAATTATCATTCATTAGAAACACCAGTACGTATATTTACATACATTCAGATTAGTACATATACATACTAATGTTATGATTAGACGGAGGTTCCCGCGTAATATTTGTATGAGAGACAATTATGATAAGAAAGAGTAGCTTTTCTTCCATAATAACGGAAAATGCAAGGGATGAGCAAGATAAGTAAAGAAAAAATGGTGTTTTTCACTATTCCACTTGCAGAGAAAAAAAAGCAATTATTTGCTAATTAATTAAAATAAGAATTAATTCACCTTCTTTGCGGATGAATTCTCAGGATTTCTTCACGGTCGTTTATATGCAAGGATGACTCGCGCATATACGCGCGACAGGCGGAAAAAACTATATCCGATCGTGCAATGTTCGCCATACGTAATCTGGTTTTTCCCCTCCCGGGCGAGACGATCGTGCAACGCCCGGGTCAAGCGCAATTTATATATACCGTTTTCTTTCATTCGCGTTCTATTTAATTCCATACGCAACTTCTCTATAGAGTTTCTCTCTGCCTCCACTTGCTCCTTTTTTCGTTCAATATTGTATATATATATATATATATATATATATATATATATATAAATCAATTTAAAAATTCCCATATATATATATATATATATATATATATATATATATCCATGCGCTTGCCGCCTTTCCTACCCTCGCAGATTACTCTTATCTCCGCGCTATCTTTATTATATATTTTCCTATCGAAACCACTCAGCTATCCCCCTCCCCTTTCGTATCTCGCTCGCTCTCTTTTTATTATCGTTTCTCCGCCTTATTCTCGCTCGCGATGCGCGGCAACGCTGAGATCTCCTGTTCTTCCGTTCTCGCTCCGCTCGATAAGATCGGCGAAACTCCATGTATTATATATATATATATATATATATATATATATATATATATATATGTCTATACACGTATAGACACATCCACTGCTCGATAGGATCTTCGCACTTCTCGGACGATTAATTTCCGGATTTTTCGAAATAGAACCCCCACCCCGCAGCCTTTTTGGATCCCCCCCCTGGGCGTCTGCGCACGCGCACGCGCTTGAACATGGTCCGCGCGTTTTTAACAGAGCGCGCTCGCTAAGCTTAGCGTGTTTGAGCCAACCGCCCTGCTGTATATATATATATATATATATATATATATATATATATATATATATATATATATCTGTATGTGTAGGCACGTATATATACGCACGATCGTCTAATGGATCGGACGAGAGAGGCGCGGTGGCCGCATCTCCCGCAAGCCGTTTATCATCGGCGCCACCCTCTCTCCTCTCGCTCACTCGGCCTTCTCTTGTTGGGGATCCGATGTATAATATAGCATGGAACATCGGGCGAAAGCTGGACGCTGCCGCGTGGGCCGATGCTATATAAATGCGTTCGCTCTCTCTCTCCCTCTATATATATATATATAAATGCCAGTTTGGTGATAAGGGGACATGCATGCCCGTATGTATCGTAGTAAGTACCACCTTTATATATATATATATATATATATATATATATATATATATATATATATGTGTGCGACGAGCATATCCGCCGCAATGCAGAAAGCGACGAAAGCTCGTTCTGAAAAGCTGGCATATATAAGCGTAGCCATATACGTAGAGTGACGTGTCCTATACTCAATGGCCGTGGATTTGTTTTGTTCTCGTTTTGTACGCTATGCATAGAGTTCCGGAACAACAGAGAGGAACGATGGTTGCTGAAAAATGAAATAAAGTACGCGTGAACTGGCGACCTTGAATAAGAATCGCGATTTTTATCGAAGATTCGAGTCATTGATTCGTCCTCCATATAAAAAGTATAAACCGTCGAAATCGTCGCCGATTTCCCCGGTCCACTGGGATCCGTTCATTGTGCACAAACGATCATGATTTTTGGTAAGCGCTCGAGCAACTCGCCGTGATCTTGAAAAATCTTCGTTCCCGCGCGGAACGTTCGGTACGAAATTTTCACTTCTACTCTTTTGCATATACGCTAACTGTTCGAGGTCTATACTGTTGATACGCGCTGCTCAAACGTTTCGAACAACGCGTACTTCCGAGGTCTTCGAACGGCCCCGAGCAATTCGATCGGCACGAGAAATTTTTCAGGTCGGCTCGATTCGAAAATCCGTTGCAATCCAGTGGCGCACGGAACAATTTCCAGCCCTAATTAATACGGAATCTGGACTAAATCTGCGTATTGTTAACTACGGCAGCAGTGACAGCTTCTGTAATTCTAGTGCAATAAACTGTTCGTTAACCGGTGTATATATATAGATATATATCTATAGTGTATATTTATAGTGTATATAGATTTCGATCGTGGCGAAAAAGAAAACATACTGCGCGATTAATGGAACGAGACTTTGTAAGATCGGTGGACGTTGACTATGGTAAATTTATCGCGAAATTTCAATTTATAGTTTCAGATCGCGTGTGAACGGTTAAAACATTTTGGTGTCTAAATCATAAGTCATCTACTTCGTATGTTCCAAAAAAAAAATCTAAAATTTCAAATGCTTATCTGCGTCGGGCAGTATTCTGAGTAAAAGTATGACACCCGTTAATTTTCGATGGAGCAAATAGAAATTCGCTGTGCAAAAACATCATTGAAAATCGTTCCGTACGTCCTGACACGTAGAACCTCTTGGCGACTTCGTACGAACAAGCTAATACGGCACTTGATAAAGTTTATATTGAACATCCATTACTCCGGGAAGAAAGCTACCGAAAGCTCGCGCGGTTCAAATGCATTATTTTTGTTCTATTTTTTGCTCGCTCGTAAATCTTCCCGAAGAGCGTCACGCGCTGTTTTATTGACCTTGCACGGGCGGGACGAGTACGCACTTTCCCGTGTATTTATCTAATTTACCGAGAAAATCTCTTGAAATAACAGGACGCTCAGTTTGCGAAGCACTCGCGTGCGTTTTTTGCCACGACCGAAGCTCGCGTACGAACGCGAGTTCGGGGTAAAGGGACTGCCGGCGCGACGGGAGTGAAAAAATAAATAATATTGCGCTTTTCGAATTTCTCGGGATAACTTCGACAAACATATGATTCGAGCCGTTCGGGGAAGTTTAATGCGAGGTCAATATTGACATTTTCCCACCTCCCGTTTCGCGTATATTCGCACGTGTTTACGTAATAAAAAATTACGCGTGGAACAGATGGATGGAATTCGTCTGTAATGGTGTTTTTCAACGAATTCATTTCTATTACTCATATATACTCGCAAATTCGTCTAATTCAACTTGAAGCTAGTTTATGAGAGAAAAGCAAAAGTTTAATCGAGTATGTTCGTTTTAAATTTTCGAAAATTGTGTTCTATCAAAGTCCAGATGCTTGGATCTAATTAATGTAAAAATATAAACATACTCGATTAAACTATAAGATTCGTTTAAATGAACGACGTAACAATTACAAGATAGTACGATCAGGAATTCATTTTTCAATAACTTTTTTGAGTTTTTCTTTTCATATTATTACATCTTCAATATTATACGTATTATAAATAATCAAAACCACTAAATTCAAAATTCATTGTATGCAAATGCCGTTAAAATAAAAAATATTTTTTCGTTTCATACATTTTTTTTGTTTATATGTTTATAAGAGCTAAAGAAGGTCTTATAATGAATAAATATATTTTGGATTGCGCGTATTAATTTGATTAAAAAAGGTGTAATCCGTTTCATACCCGGATCGCGCAACGAGAGCGCCATTCGTTAAAATCGCGACCGAAATGGCGCAAAAACATGACCGAAGATCGATTAAGACTCTTGCCCTGAAATAAAGACCAGCTGTCGAGGGTAATATAATCGAAGGGGGCCAATGTCAAATTACGGGATAATCCTTCGAACAGTGCCAAAAGCCGGGAGTGACGCCCGAAATCGCGAACAGGAATTACAGTCGCGCGCGTGCGCGCGCGCACACACACACACACACAGAGGGAGGGTCGAAAGTTAAAAGCTCGCGCGGTCAATTAGCCGGATAAGAAATGACTCCTGGCGGCGCGGCCGATGGTCGTTAAAGCGTGGCACATCGCTGGCTGGTTCGGAGAGCAGAACGCGCGACGCGCTCGATTTCCTCGGAAGCGGGCGGACCTTCCCCCCCCCCTCT
This sequence comes from Sycobia sp. Sy_11, assembly GCA_018907035.1. Taxonomy (NCBI): domain Eukaryota; kingdom Metazoa; phylum Arthropoda; class Insecta; order Hymenoptera; family Epichrysomallidae; genus Sycobia; species Sycobia sp. Sy_11. The sequence goes on from JACCIC010000187.1 coordinate 477,328, forward strand.
CCCGGAACGAACCAGCTCCGGTGGCTTCCACTTGGATCGCAGGCGCGACCGCAAAAAAGGCCCCCGTCGCGATCTCCTTTTCTCCCATCTCGCCGTCGTTGGGCGATTTAACGAAAGGAGAAAAAAAACTCGCGCTCTAGAACCTTTCGTCGAAGCATGCGCCTATGTATATATAAATGAGTACGCGCGCACGTACCTTTACGTATATACGTCGCCGTTTCCGTTCTCGCACTTTACCCCCCCTTCTCGACACTCGAGCGCACTCCCCTCTTCGCGCATGCCGCCGTCCCTTTTCGTTTCCTCGTCTCTCGCGCGCTCTTTCTCTCTTTCTGTGTGTCCCCGCGTACTACATCCACTTGTGCGCGCGTGTGTGTGTATATATATATATATATGACGCGGGAAGGCTCGAGGACGATTCGCACGCGACTCGTCCGTCCGTGAAAGCCGTATTCTCTCAGGCGCGAATCGCGTCTATATATGTATAAAATATATACACGCACGCATGCACTGAGTGTCCGCGTGCCTATGGCTTTCGCGATGCCATTTTAAAAGGGCTTTTTCACGCACTTGATGTGCGATGCGAGAGCATCGAAGCAAGCGAGTAATTATTTATATATATATATGCATTATAGGATGTAGACGCCGATGCACGCGCGACCAACCATTCAATCAAAAAATAAATATTTTGCCTTTACAAATAACGAAGCTTTCTTCACAAATTCAATGCCAAGGTTCAAGGATCCGATTTCAACGTCAAATTTATTTGACGTCATATATTTTAATCGACATAATTTTCATGCAGATTTCATGCAGAAATTCAGTTTTCAAATTTCTTTTAGAATGCTTTCTGCGATTCGTGTATGATTTTGTACGATGCCAAATTTATTTCTAATATCCTTGGATTTAATCAATTTCGCCTTACCTCAACATAATTTAAAATCAGATTTCAGATCGTTTTAATTTTGACAGGATTTTAAGTGATTTCATAAACGGTTTGACATGCATGTAAATTATTATAGCGAGATTATATGCGGTATCAGATTATTATTGATTTCATAACGAATCGTTAGCCTGCAACAGCTCCCGCGTGGAGTGGGAAGACTGTACGAGCTGATTTCGCAAGTTTAGGAATCTCGATATGCATAAGTAACGATTCGATAACGGATCTGGAATACGAAAGCGATATATATATATATATATATATATATATATATATATATATGTATATATATATATGTATGTATATATCTATGTATGTATGTATGTATGTATGTATGTATGTATGTATGTATGTATGTATGTATATATTGCACAAAATTTACACAAAAACGAAAGATGCGATCGCGTATAATCGATTTAATTTTAGAAAATGAAGTTGTAGACTCGAGACGCGAATTTACGGTTTTCTCGAATTAATCCGCATACGATCCTCCGTTATTCGGCTTCGCCTCGCCAATGAGAGCTTGATTTATATTAATAGGCTATGACTCGCTGAACCTGCTGGCCGGTTATCGATTTTCTTTCGATACGCATCGGCACGCGCGCGCCGATCTGCTCTCGATTCCTTATTGGCAAAACTGATGATTGGAGGTTAGGATTTCGACAGTTTTTTTATACTCTCCCTCTCTCTCCCTCTCTCTCTCTCCTTCTTCGTTTTATACGTTTGTTATTTCTTGTTTTGTTTTATTTTTTTAACCATACGAGTAAACATGGAGTCTCTTTTTCTCCATTATTTTGGAGAGAAAAGTGGCATATGTGTGTGTGTGTGTGTGTGTGTGTGTATGCGTGTATAAAAGTTACTGGCTCCGATGACCGCGCGAGTGTCCGAGCTTCATTTCCTCTCCCAACTTATATAGGGCGCGCCGTAAATCCCCTCCATTAAATATATATATAGATATGTGTATATATATATATATAAATATATATATAGATATGTGTATGTATGTATACATGTAAAGTATATCCCACAATATATATATATATAGATATGTGTATGTATGTATACATGTAAAGTCGACGGCTGGTATTCGGCGCGAACCGATCTAGATTCTCCGACTTTTTCTCGCCATGTGGGCAAGTTCATATATAGTTGCGCGGCGAGACGCGGAGCTCTATTTTAGAGATACGCGCGGCCGTAAACTAGAGCAGTTTCCGCGGGCTGGGCGAAAAATTTCCTGGTCGGCACTACGGGAAGACGAAGAAGAAGAGGAGGAGGAGAAGGATAGGAGGAGAAGGAGGATAAGGAAGAAGAAGAAGGAGCAGCAGCAGCCGCAGCGGGAGAAGGCGCAGGAAAGCCCGATGGAAAAGAAAACCGGTCCCTCTCCTCCCCCCCCCCTCCCGGCCTCAAGCTCGTTTCTCGCGCGCTTTGCACCACCGCCCCATACGAGACCGAGGCGTAATTCCATTAAGCTCTAGGGGCCCTAATGGCGGCCGATAAATCACCCGATCGATTGATTCGTCCGCGGGGCCTCGCCCCGCCGCGATCGTATCGCCGCGCGGGCGCGCGCTCGCTCTCGATACTCGTTTGTATTTTTGTCGCGCTAGCGCTCGCCCGGGCACGTCGGCCGTAAACGCGCCGGGACGCGGGCCCCGTACACACGTGTACGCGCGCGCACACACACACATACACACACACGCGCGCGCGCAAACATGATTCATTAGATATCCGCCTCGGGCTCCTATGGGCAAGCGAGCGCACACGGCCACGAATCCCGACGGACACACAGGTAGACAGACGCGCATCGGTCCACGATAACCGAGGTCGGCCCGCGAGAAAGTCCGCGCGGCCGCGCGCGCGTAGGCAGCGCGAGGTATGTCGCTCGATTACATATCTCCATATGCGCGTTTATATGTACCTGTGTACCACTATGGGATACACCTATAGTTCTCCTCCCTCGGCGCGCGCAAGCCTCTCTTTACGTACGAATACGTGGGACGCGGGCGGAAAACTCGCTCTCTAGTCCCCGATCGGGCCGGCATCGGCGGCGAAAGGATACGTCGACAATCGAGTAAGCGAACGTCAACTTGTTTATAAAGTTCGCGTTCATTCAAAGAAGTTCAAGTGCCGCTACCTAATCTTCGCGCGTGCGTGCGTGCGCGCGCGTGTGTGTACATATCAAAATTAAGAAAATTCACGTTATGGATAAGTGAATAATTCAATGATAACGAATGCCATTACAGTTTTTCTAAATAAATAATGTTTGATAACGTTTTGCGTTCGACAGGGCTCCTCGTCGGGGCAAAAAATAAGCGTAACAAGTCAATACTGGCAAGTAAGCCAGGATGACATTTCGTATGGAACGCGATATAATACAAGTGTAAATAAATACGAAAGAGTTATTAAATATATTAGACCTATGCAATGAAATTATTAAACAATTTAAGAGTCTTATAATAATTTTATATGTTATATTTTATATGTATTCAATGGCCTATTTATACTATTTTTTTCACAAGGAATCAATAGCATATTAGATAAAAAGTAACAATATATTTGTAAGAAGTCAAGAATTTTGTATAAATAAGGAAATCTAGATGAATTCAATTATTGAATGCGTCTACATCAAACACAAACACCTTTCTTACTGGAAATAACGTCGGTATCGACAGTACCACTCGTAGAATAAAAGAAAAAGTAAACTACCGACTGAAAGCACACCTTCTAGGATATAATATCAGTCTGAAAGTTGAGTTATCGCGTCAAGTATCAATTGAAAATATAACCTGGCATTAATAATTGAGGATAGTTATACCCTGAGTATAATGTTCGATAAATACAGATAAAACTAGTCGATAACAAGAGGGTCATTTGTTTAAATTCCTGAAGTTTTCTCTAACTCACAGAGACTTTTATAATATACCTAAGTAGAACGCATGCTTACGTAAGTCTTACTAAAGGCCCTCTAAACTAATGAAGTTTGAGTATTAAATTTTGGGACCATTGCATATTTCGATTTATTAGCTAGGTTTCGTCAAAGATATACTTTACAACATACTTGAAATGATGTTTTTTTTTTTTATTGAAAGGGTATGAAGGAACATAATATTAATTTAATACTACGCTTTTTTTTATCATTTTTAAAATCTATAATTTAACAGGAACAAAAATTTTTTGTTCTTGAGGCCGTATAACGCCAGGATCTATTCCGATACAATTAAAACATAAAAATCATATAAATTAAATTTGTAATTTAATAATTTTTAATTCTATTATAATGAAAATCTGAAAAAAACAGAAGTTTATGGTTTACCGGAAGAATATTTTATTTTTTTGTTTTATATTATTTATTTATGTTGGCAAAGAATGGGACTAATAATAAGCAATATATGCCTGTGATGTCTTTGCAAATAAATGTTTGTATATAAATAAAACACAATAATTTTTATTGAGGTGCTAGTCAATCGTCTGAGAACGTCGTTTGATTTTGACGTGTCACCGAAAGATCACCTCTAGTTTCTTGATCATCTCCAATTTAATTAATGTCATTTTTTAGTTATTAATACAAAAAAAATGTACGAAAATAGGACTGAGTATGAATTTGGTCAAATATTTGCTCGACAGGGGCAGTGGAAGGGGAAGCTGCACAGACGCTCTCTTTCGACATAGTAAGAGAGCATTCGAATAAAGTACAGCTTCCTCCTTGCTAGAGTACTGAGATTTCAATAAATTAGAAAGAACGGATTATTCGTTGAAAGTTTCGGAGTGATTTTTTCATAATATAGTGATAAAGTTTCATAATTACTCTGCAAAACAGTTTACATTCATAATTCATGCGTCACATCTCATTTTCATACTCGATCGCAGAGAGACGGAGAGAGAGAGAGCCAGGCATCCAGTACACGCATATAATGAAACCAACGACGATTCGTTCTCCGAGCCTATCCGACGGCGCGCACGGCCCCCTTGTTTTTCAGCTCGTTCCGAGGGCGCGTTTTTTTTTGCCCCTCGAACTCCTCGACGCCCTCCCTCCCCCCGACGCATCGGCTCTGCTTTTTAAGCGCTTCGTTTCGTTGATGTGCTTGCGGTCTAACCCACACCCTCCCCCTCCCCCCTACGGCTTCGCCTTGTTTTACTCGGACTCGTTAAAATCCGCGGAGCTTTTAAACTGAATTTCAGCGTGCGCGTGGCAATATTGTTTTTGGCGCGCCTGGGGGAAATTTATAGAGGGCGTTAATTAAGGCTCGCGACAGTGAGAGAGAGAGAGAGAGAGAGAGAGAGAGAGATAGAGCACGGGGCCTTTCAACTTTTTATCCGGCTCCCCCTCCCACCAGCACAGCAACACAGATATTCGAGCACGAGTAAGGGACGGTCGGGTAAAAAGAAGCGGCGGTACATAAACAGTGTCCAGCGTTCATTGCCGATGTTAAAACCAACGGGCGGGGGGGGGGAGGGAAGCTGTAGAGGATAAAAAAATATATTTACGAGCTCGCGCGGCGGTATATTCATAAGGGCGTGCCGCGCGATTTCGTATAAATAATAATCCTAAAAGTTCATCGGCTCCTCCCGGGCTGACGAGCGCGCGCTACCGCGCACTAGCTGTGACTGTGGGAAACGAGCCCCGTGGATTCCCCGAGGTCTGTTTCACGCTTCACGGGACGTGTATAATGTTATGCTTTACCGGGGCTATTTAAGGCAGATAACAAAAAAATAACGAAAGAAAGAGAGAGAGAGAGAGAGAGAGAGAGATAGAGAGATTGCTCCTTAAAATTTTTTAGATTATATGCTATATATATATATATATATAGAACATTTTTGCTGCGTGCTTGCACGTGTTTACAGTGAAAAACTATCGGATCGTCGAATTATCCTCTCGTGCCTCTTAATTCCTGCATTGAATAAATTTAGATGCAGAATTAACGTGATTACGTCCGCGTACAAGAACGCAATAGGTATAATGGAGTTTTAGATATGCTCGCTTCTAACGTTTGTCATTTGTCGCTCAGAGTCGAGCTTCGGTGGCAAATTAACATGCAGGTTGTACGACAAATTCATGCACTACTCTTAGTTATAATTTTTTTTTCTATAACGGAATGAGTAAAACTAAATTTTTGTCAAATCTTCTAAGTTCAATTGAAACTTGAGTAACGTCTTTACATCTCTAATGAAAAACAGATAACGTTTTTTAACCATTTTGAAATTTCTTTTTGCGATATCTTTGCCCTAAGTTTAATGATTATTTACAATTTATATTTGAATTCTTCATATATTAATAGTTAATATATATATATATATATATATATATATATATATATATATATATATATATTGTCAATGACGTAAGAGAAAATCTGGTTCGTCCGTGAGAAGCGCGGTAAAACAACGCGCAAGAAGTTATAGTGCCTTAAATCGAATTTTACACACTCCGTTATAGAAAAAAAAAAGCTTTAAAAGATTCAAAGAGTAAATTTTTCACCACTCATTGCTCTGGCAGCAAGCGACATCACCAGCTCTATGCGATCGTCTAATTCAGATGTCGATCTTTTCAACTACATATACTTTAAGGGCAAATTTACGCACTTTTCTTTTGGGCAAGGTATCAATGCCTTCCCCACTTTTCCTTGATCGCTTTGCTAATTTTCCAATTTTCACAACGATCGAATAAATTTCGACCAATCTACGCTCTATCTATTTAGCTATCTATCCCCATCGCACTCTGCTCATTCTTGGACAATGCTTCGAACATCCTTCTCCATTCGTCGGTCCGCTCTCTTCTCTATCGACACAGTTGGCGCACTCTGCAGAAATGAACAAAAAAAAAAAACAAAAACAAAAATTCTTAGGAAAGAAATCCCAATCCGTTCGGCCGTGACTTTCGCGGCATTTATCAAAGGAGCGGACCCCGCCTATCATCCCTCCTCGCCCGTAGTGACAACAAATTGCCAAACTTTCCGCCGTCGCACTCTCACACGCCTGCTACATATTATGCAGTAGAAGGATCATACAGGAGCGATATTTTCTTCGAAAACTGCGCGAGGCACAGATTCACCACAGATTCACAAACGATGCACCTGTACACACTGGACCGATGCAATGACGATTCTCGGCCGAGAGGCCGCGCGGACGATGGACGAGAACGAAAGCGGAAAAAAACAAACAAACAAAAACAAAAACGAACAACAACGACGACAACATCAATAAACGACACCCTCTGTGAAGCGCCGATCGAAATCCGTCACAGAGCGACTCGCGTCCGCGCTCAGCCGGTCTCTCCGTATCGGAGCCAGCCAAAGTCGGCACTGAGGACGGCGGCAGCGGCGCGCCGCCACAGTGAGCGAGAGAGAGAGAGAGAGAGAGAGAGAGAGAGAAAGAGAGAGGGAGTCCCGTCGAAGAGACGAGAAAAGGGAGAAGTCTCTCGGAAAGAGATAGAGAGCGAGAGAGAGTGAGAGAGAGAGAGAGAGAGAGAGATTCAGCCGGGCCTGGCTATACACCCGGTCCGCGCAGAGCGCAGTAAGAGCGAGAAGGAGGACGGCGGCGGCGGCGGCCGCTGGCGGAAGGGTGGGGGTTGACGAGGGGCCCGAGGGCCCATAGCCGGTGAACGACGGGGTCGCCGCTGCGCAGTCGCGGCGACGAGCCGAGCTGCTGGTGTGCATATATATACATATATATATATATATATATATATATATATATATATATATATATATATGGGCACTCTCGCTCACTACTCGCTCGACGAGGCTCGCACTAAATGTTGCTTTTAAGTGTCTCGACCCACCCTACTACTACTACTTGCCTTTCCTCTCCTCCCCCCCTCCTCCACTCCCTACCTCATTCCCAAGCGCCCGAGAAGCTCTCAGCCCGCTTTATATACGTCATCGAATCATCGCGAGCTTTCCACGACGTTCGCTCCCTACGCCCGCCTCCTCCTCCACCTCCGGCTCTCGGTCTCGCCTTCGACGAGGATTCGCCTCGCGTTGCAATATTTTTCGCCCCTGTCGACTCTCGACCCTAATGCAAATTCAATGAGAGTTTTAAAGGGGCTCTTTATTATCTCAATTAGGACGGGACGAGGTAGCTCGCGATGATGCTGCCCCACGTGTGCGTGCGTCTATATACAAAGATTTGCGGGTTGCCAGACTATCTGTGCTCGAGTGGATGAGGGATAAGAGGGATTCAAGTACATTTTTTTTATCGACATTGTGTTTGTGTCGAATCGACAGACAATGTACTACGATCTGGTAATAAAAGACCAAGAAAAAGAACCTTGATAAGAAGTTGAATCAGCTCTTGAATCCAATTCTGTAGCTAATATTTGAGGTTTAGAAGGCTCAAAGAGACATATCATCTTAATTCACCAAATGCAAAAAGAAACACTTGAAATATGTTATGTATAGTATATATAAAACGTAACTTGTCATAGAATAAGTGGGCAGTATTACATATAGTTTGAGCTGTTGAAGACTTATTTATATCCACATGAGTTAAAGTTCTAGTAGGAAGTGCGAGTACATACAAAATTCAAATTAAGCGAGTATAGGATCTCAATGAAATCAAAAGAACAAGTAAGCTCACATTTGAGGATATTTTTAAATGCATATGTTATCATATATGGGCTCATTTGATTCATTGGTCTCATTAATATTCGATATTCAGAAATTTGGATTTCGTACGTATTTTTTACTGTATTTCCAAATTATGTGATTGAAATAGAGCTTACATTCCTGAAATTATCGATAGTCATGTATATACTTATGAAGAAAAGATGAATGTTCTATATACTATTCGTAACATGTGCTGTTTTTTACTTTGTAATTGAACAGTTGTGGTTTTATTTATTACAATTTTATTCATTCAATCAAGAGATTTTAAAAAGCTTTTGTTCCATCACATTTTTACAGAAACTACGAGGGCCACGCGTTTCTTGACGTCCTCGTTCATTGGGTGCCAAAGTTCCTTTTGGAGTCAAACGATATTTATTATTGGGAAGAATTCTTTTGAAATATCCATTTCTGCTTATTTCTTTCTGAATATTTTTACGTATCATAGTACACGTACGTATTAAATTTTGATAGCGTGTATCCTTCTGAGATTTTCACACTTTCAAAAAGCTCACTCCTCAACATTTACTCAAATTCGAATACTACTGATCCCTCGCCATCGTACAAAAGCTTTAGTCTTTATCTACTCTATATTTAGCCAACAAAATGGTTCTCCGAGAAAAAGTTCCATTCCCAAATCGAGGACAAAGTTCAGCATCGAATATCCGCCGCAAAATCTTACAGGTATTCCGATCGATAAATCCATTTGTGTCTTCACAAGAAACTATACGTTTTCGTCGCGTACTTTTGAAAATGCTGGACAAAACGCGCCATAGCCTCTCTGTGACTACCAAAATTATTCGAACGCAGGATTGCCCACCGATAAAAATCACCCGTTCCTCACGGTAGACGAAGGAGCTAACTGTATGCACCCCGAAGTTCTTGCGTTCTAACTTTTCGTTTCGCGTTTTAAAAGAATTTAACTCACCGAATACTTGAACGTATTAATCGTTTCCCTGAAATGTTCTATCTCTACCGGCAGCTTGAAAATGAATGTATCTAGGGCACGTATGATATTTTTAAAATAAATACGTTGTGATACTTTGTTATTGAACGCAAAGTATAATTCGTTTGTGCTTTGCAGTTATCGTTTTTAAAGTATCTTTAAAATAATCATAATTCTTTTCCAGGCTTTATTAGTTAAAAAACACCCGTGCAATACTTCTATATACCGAGTGCGCTACGTGCCGGAACGTCCTTTAACTAAAAAAAAAAAAAAGAAAAAATGCCTTCCAACGACACGAGACGCCGACGCGCGTTCCATTATCCGTCTTATATTCTTAATACGCGACGATAAAACAGTCCGCGAGATGATCGTTCGAGATTCTTTTCGGCCTCCCGTAATTATAATTGGACCGATTGTCGCGGCCGGACGCCGCGCCGTAACGACGAGGCGCGCAGCCGATTGCGAAACCTCATATCGTTAAACTTTTATAAAGTTTTACTAATAACTAATTAGGAGGAATTTCAGTGGAGGGCTGCCACGGCGCAACGAGGAGAGCCGCAAATGAGGTTCTTCCCGAGAAAAGTATACGAGATGGAGAGCGGGGGGTGGGAATGTTATCGCGTAACGCCGCGAGAGATCGCGAGATATAGGGATGAGACACTGTCGTTGGGTACGAGAAAAAGGTGGAATTACGTTGGGAGACGCGTAAATATTTTCGACTAATGTCATTGATTAAATATAATGCTTTTTACACAGTGTACTGTTTTTTATTTAAAAATCAATTAAATCAAATTATTTGTCGTTAAAAATCATAAACTAGCAAATGCAACAATTTCAATACATTTTAAATACCATGTAAATGTCAAGTGTCTCTTTTCATTTAATTGTTAGCTGTGTGGGTTTTATCACATTTCCACTCCTTTCATACGTTATTTATTAATTTTTGTTACTTGTATATAGTGCTTTTAATAATTTTGGTAATTGATTATATACTTTTCATACTTTGGATGACTTGTTTTATCTTTTATAATTGTAGACAATCTAGGTAGTGTTATCCTATTATATTTGTTATTGTAGTATTTATCTTTCTATATTAATCAAGTGCAAATGTTTGCGTTAAATCATACAATTGAAAAAAATAGTCTTTGAAATCGATTAACAGTGAATGTATGTAGGATGAATTTAAAATGAAAAAAAAATCGTTTCGTGAATAATCGAGCTTTTTAATTTTATGTTATTTGTAGGAGATTCGATCAATGTATAGAAGATCATAAAAATTCCATCGTATACATTTTCAATTTTTAGAATTTTATTTTTTCTTCAGATCATTATTGAGAGAAAATGAGCAAAAGACCGGACTTTAGCGGGGACTGGCGAACCACTACAAGATAATCTATATACAGACGTATGTCGCTCCAGCTGAAACACGAATAATATCGTAGACGGTAACGACGTAATTATGTCCCGTTCGATAGGAGAGGGTTAAAAATACAAATCGCTCGATATAGAAAGTCTCACTCCGAGCGGCGTCGATTTAACACCGTAGTAACGCATTTAAAAAAAAAAACTCAAAATCGCCAGAGAATGTCGTTTAATAATATCTCAAATTTGTAAAGTAGTAAAAACGAAAACGCAAATCTTATCATTTTCTCGTTCGACCTTTTTCATAAATTATAATTAATCACTATTAGCTTTCGTTAGTTTTCGCGATAACGTCATCTTTCGCCGTCCCCGACAACAAATAAGAGCAGACAGAAAAAAGCAACATTGCAGAGGGCCTGCAGAACGTTTCATTAATAGAAATATCTTTGCACATCTTCGTCGTTCAGGAGACGATAAAACGACACTTTCTTCGGGAGTAAAAGCGCGAAGATCGGCAATCCGCCCGGCTGTTTAACGAGCGACGTTTTATTTTAATCTCTCGCGCCTTACGTAAGCGCGTGTCTGTGTTTGCGCGCGCGCGCGATATGATCGATGGGACACGGGTTACGTTTTCTCAGCCGCTTTTTTCCCCTGTTATTTATCCAAGCTCGCTCAGCTTCCCGCGTGTCTCTTACAAAGTATCCCGTACGCCCGGGCGTCCGACTTTGTTTTTCTTTTGCGAGCCTATAGAATATACACGCTTATTATTCATAATGTATATGTACGTTCGGTTGCGCTTTTGGCAAATTCATCACGGTCTCTGCGACTCGAGAGATACGTTCGAGGCGGCTGTTAAGGTAAGGCTAGAACGTTCCAAAATTAATTTTCTAATGAATTTTTTTTTAATTTGGCATGCGCATTAAGCACAATGATTTATAAGCTGTGAAAATTTCAAAAAGTTATAACCATTTGAAATTTAGATTTTAACACGTAATTTCGAATTTCTCTGAGACATTTCTCTGCATAGTAAAGAAACTCTTCCCTCTTTTTATATAATTATAATGTAAGTTAAGAACAACGTATTTATATTAATAAAAATGAAAGTGGACCGAAGTTTTTTTCATAAAGTCGATCTAAAAAGTATAGTTTCGATGATTTTTGACAAATTGCCCAGCGAGAGAACTTGCTACTTGGCAACTTCGAACGATGTATAGCCATAAGGTAGAAATTTTTGCAGACGGGATTGAGTGAAAACGGCAGCTACAAAAAAAATTCCATCCACGATGTTGAACTTGAGTAAGGTAGGAAAGGCAATTCGATTGCAAAAAATTTAACTATATTTAAAGCATCTGAAATTAAGATGCATTCTTATGTAAGTATATTATAGCGGTCACTGATACACTACTGCCTCTACTACGCGCGCGCACATGCATAGCCGGGTATTGCAATTTTTTCAACAACTGCTCGGTCGATTTTCAAAATTTTTTCAACGAATATACTGCTATTAATTTAATCTGCAATATAATTACCTTTTTTAAAAAATAGTACAGAGATTTTTTTCATATGCAAAATATCTGTCTTACTCAATATTAGGAATAAAAATTTGTAAGACGCGGACGATTGTCAAGAACTACCTAATAAAAATAATATCTCGGGCGAAAAAATAAAACAATATATCTGTGCAAATACGATTAGGACTGGAGTTGTACTGAAATCTTCATGTCCGATAGATCTATCAGGTATGTGAATAAGTCTTTCCCGTTTTTTTTCAAATTTTGAACCTTTATTGTGAAAAAATGGTTACAAATGAATTATTGAAAGTATTGGCCATCGCTAACTACAACTTTTTCCCATCTTTCTGGCAACATACGAATCCCGTTGCGAAAAAATTCGACCGGTTTGGCCTCTATCCAGTCATCCACCCATTTTTTGGCTTCCTCGTAGGAATGGAAGTGCTGGTCAGCCAGGCCATGCGTCATCGATCTGAAGAGATGGTAATCAGACGGAGCAACGTCTGGACTATACGGCGGGTGGGGTAGGACTTCCCATTTGAGCGTTTCTAAGTATGTTTTCACCGGCGGTGCAACATGTGGGCGAGCATTGTCATGTTGCAAAATAACTTTGTCGTGCCTGTCGGAGTATTGTGGCCGTTTTTCTCGCAGTGCGCGGCTCAAACGCATCAATTGTTGTCGATAGACCTCGCCTGTGATCCTTTCATTCGGTTTCAGAAGCTCATAGTAAACCACACCTAGCTGGTCCCACCATATACAGAGCATGAGCTTGGCGCCATGAATATTTGGCTTGGCCGTCGATGATGATGCATGGCCGGGTAGTCCCCATGATTTTCTTCGCTTCGGATTATCGTAACGTATCCACTTTTCATCGCCAGTCACGATACGATGCAGAAAACCCTTTCTTTTATGTCGCTGAAGCAGCTGTTCGCAAGTGAAAAAACGCCGTTCGACGTCTCTCAGCTTCAGTTCGTACGACACCCAATTTCCTTGCTTTTGGATCATTCCCATGGCTTTCAAACGCTTGGAAATGGTTGTTCGGTCAACTCCCAATGCTTCAGCAAGTTCTTCTTGCGTTTGACAAGAATCTTCATCAAGCAAAGTCGCCAATTCTCGATCTTCAAAGATTTGCGGCCGCCCGGAACGCTCCTTGTCTTCCACGTCGAAATCACCGCTTTTGAAGCGTCGAAACCATCCGCGAACACTTGAATCATCGACACAACCTTCTCCATAAGCCTCCTGAAGCAATCGATGCGTCTCGGCAGCAGATTTCTTCAAATTGAACCAATAAAGTGAAACTTCCCGCAAATGACGTCGACTCGGCTCAAATTTCGACATTTTCACGATATCAAAAATTTATGATGCGAAAAAATTTTAACTAATGTGTTAGTATGGAATTGTTGACATATGAATAAGCTTTGATTATGACATATGTAACCATTGAATACTCGCACAGTATTGGTGGCGCCATCTCTTACAAAAAACGGGAAAGACTTATTCACACTCCTAATACGATTTTGAAGAGAGTCTTGATTATATTGCGACAAAAACTGCACTCTATATATACCTCTCATAACATACTCTAATAAACCGTGCATCTTCGATCATGTTTGGCATGGTCAAGCTCGCTCGTTTTCGAAGTACGATTTTGCCAGATTTTTTTCTATACAATTTGTTCATCGAATCATCGTATGCATTATCCTGTATATATATGTGTCGTGCTATGTTGTAGTAAGCCAGTGGAAGGCTAGTCAAAATTTGCTGAAACCCTCTACCCCTAACGCATATACCATAAGGCTGCCGTAAAAATTCATTGAGCACGACTGAGCGAGACGTAAGACCTTAAGTTTTCAGCATAAACGATTGTGTATATATGCGCTATGAAAATATTGTTCTTTGTTTCTTTTTTTGTTCGCTAACAAATCTATATACTTATTCCGCAAGTTTCTTGTATATATATAGATACAAGCAAATGCAAATTTGTGTGCATCATTAATGGGGAGGGACAAATATGCAAATTTTAACCTCGAAATTTTCTCGAGGTGAAAGATTTATTTACTGTCAAGAGGTATATATAATTAAGCGCATTCACTTAGCGGCGCTTTAAAAATCGACGAACTTAACTGCTATGTGTGTGTGTGTGTGTGTGTGTGTGTGTATGTGTATATGTTTTTTTGTGTGTAGAAAAATTCTCATGCGATATACAAAACGGCGATTTTTTTATTATCTATATGTGTTAACAAAATACGTTTCTACCGTTAGTAATACTTGTCTCTCTTTCAACCCGCCCATTGCGAATGTATATATATATATATATATATATATATATATATATATAGCTCGATTTGCTTTTTAAACTCGCGGAACGTACTTTGAAAGCGAGGAGGCTCCTCTACGTGACTCTGTATATATATAACAGTGGATTCCCCTCTTCTTATTTTGATTTACCACGGCAGTATTTCAATAACACACATTAAGGTGCAATTTTCCTATGGTCTGTAATCGCCTTTCCTCTATGATCGTCGGTAGACACACACACATATATATATATATACTTTTTCCGCTCCAACTTTTTACTCCTCCCTCCCTCCCTCTCCTTCTCCCTGCCGATGCATTATTGGCGCGCGAGCGAGCTTTCCTTTCCTTCGCCTCGGATATATGGAAGGCTAGAAATATAATGGTTTATTACAGGTGCAATTATTATACGATCCGCTGGTAAATGATTCGACACGAATTCACGCGCGCACACGTACAGAAACTATTACGGATGTATATATATATATCTATATATATACATACACACACATAACAGGTGTTCTATATCTCGTGGGATGAATACGAGATATCTGGATTACCAAGTACGTGGTGTGCATGTATGTCTTTCTCTCTCTCTCTTTCTCTCTCTCCTTCTCTCTCGTTTCGGCGGTCCAATACTTGCTTTGATAAGATCAAGTATACGCAACTGCTGCATAACGTTATTATTGCATATATGATTTAAAAGCGATATATATATATATATATATATATATACATATATATACATATACATACATACATATACATACATACATACATACATATATACGTATATATATATATATATATATATATACAGACACCATACGTAGGTACATGGGCGCGAAGTGCACGTACGCACAGAGACACGGGCAGGCACGCACACCCGTAGAAGAAGTTTATCCCGGTCGTTTCCAGAGGGTAAATTAGCATATATGATGGGTATTAGCCCCCGGGACTGACGCGGCTCGCCTCGCTCTCGCTCCCGCGACTTTTAATTAACCAGCCTATAAATAGACAATAAAACAGGAGGGGCGGGGGAGGCTCTCTCGTTAAAGTTCGTGCACCCTCCCTCCCTGCACTTTGCTGCCGGTGAGCTTCCACGCGGGACAATTTCGCCGTCCGCGAAAAACTTTTGACGACCGCAATTAGGCCGTCTAGTTACGCCGGGGTTTTAAAGCAATCGGAAGTCGCGGGGGTGGAGGTAGGGGGGGGGGCGAGGGCGAGGAAAAAGCGCGCCAACCCCCGTGGCGAAATACGCTCCCTCCCTCTGCCCCCCTCTCTCTCTCTCGCTCTCTCTCCCTCTTTCGTATATATTATTACGCATATTCCCTCGCTCGCTCGCTCTTCCTCTATGGCTTGCTCTCTGGCTCTCCTGCACAGTATACACCTACCGTATCTCCGTGGATTTCTAATATGAGCCGGGGCGCGCGTGTGGGTATGCGCGTGGAGGATGCGCTCCTCGTGCATTATGGGAGAGAGACGGGGAAAAAGATGAAGAAGAAAGAGCGAGGGAGAGACAGAGAGAGAGAGAGAGAGAGAGAGAGAGAGAGAGAGAGAGAGTGATAGAGGGAGGGAGGTAGGGAACGGGGAAGAAGCAAACTGGACTGCAGACTCTTCGCCGGCCTTTCCTCTTCTTCTTCGCGCGCTCCCACATCTCCCCTTCCTTCGGCCATTCTACACTAATACCATTCCCCTTACCCCCTAACCGTATTCTCTTATTCTTTCATTACACAGAATCTCCTTCTTATCCGCCCGTACTTTGATCCAATAACTGGTATTGTTTCTAATTTATGCAGAATATATATATGTATATTGCATTAATGCAATACATGCACACTATATACTATTATTTATAGATTCTCCAGGCTAGGCAAACTCGTTTACATTGCATATTTTTATTAGCAAATTTTTTTTTAGAATTTCATATATTCAGACGTATTATCAGCAATGTTTGATGATTATATTACTATTATTATTATTGTTGTTGTTGTTGTCATTGTTTTTGTTGTTGTTGTTGTTGTTGTATTTGTCGTTGCTGTTGCTGTTTCAGTCGCTGCATCTGTTGTTTTTGTCGTTGTCTTTTATTACTCTTATTATTACTATTTAAAACATTCATCTATAATTTTTCCTATTTTCATTTCAATAAAAAGAAAATGACAATCTGAATAAATGGCATATGAAAAATACACCGGCCACAAGTGATAATTTTATACAGTATAGAAAACAATATTTCCCCTCCTTAAAAATTAATATTTAATATCTAACACCTTGTTTTTAAATATAAAATTTATATACGTATGCCTGAAGAAGATGAAGAATGAAGCTGTTATTAGAAGATATAAAGAAATGAGAAGCTCGTTGGTCTAAATTTATCGAGACGAAGAAAAATTATTTGGAACAATAAAATGTTTTTGTTTTTACGCCGAATTAGAGCTTTCCCATTAAAACATGATCTAATCACACTTCAATAAAATACCGTGTAAAAATTTATTTGGAAATTTGACCAGTATATGATTAGTTATTCTTATTTATTGCCGGATTCCAGTATAGAAATTTAATCATACCCTGGTTCTGATTTGCTCCAAATTTCTTGGAATTTCTATTAAAGAAGCAAATCAGATTTTGTTAGGCGCATCTAGACAAAACTAGAACTTAATAAAAGCCATAAATTTGTCTAATTTTCTTTCATCCTCTCCGCACTGTCTTATATGTTCTAAATATTTATTTAAAATCAGTAAATTAATTTTATATACTTGAAAAATGCATTTTCAATCTAATAGAATTAGTAAATAATATTCTATATTAAAAATTACTTAGAATTTTTGCAATTAACAACTATTCATATATTTTGTGTACACCAATTATGTTAAAATTTAATGTTAGATACTGCTGCCGTTCATACAAATATTTCGTTTCGTTAAAAGAAAATATCGAACTCGTCCATAATTATCGAGAATCTAGACGATCCTACGATTCGCACGTTAGCGCATTATCGACTGTTCCCGCCTTAATCCGCTGTGTTAATACTGTGCTTATAACGACGAGAAAATTTAAGAAACTCCGACTATACCGAGATAGAACGCGTTACCATATCCCCTTGATTCGCTTGAAATGATTCGAATTGGAGAAAACGCGCGTTTCATTTCTACATCGGTAAAACTTAAATAAGTTCAAACATATCCGAGAGAATAAAATAAGAAATCATTAGTTATAATACGATCTAGAATCTAGCTTGAACCGGGAATACGTCGAAGATATTTGCACGCACGACTAATAGAGCAACTGTCGCTGTAAGCACAAATACACAGGTTTTTTCAAAAATCCTCCAGTCCAATCTATTTTCCCAATCTATTTTCTGCCACCTCTCGGAGGAGCGTTTTAATTTTTCGATTTTCTCCATTCCGCTTCTTGCGACGCGCCGCTGCGCGCTTGAAATCGGCTTCGCTCGCAGACCGGCAGCAATGCCGGCACGCTCGATCCCCGCTCGTTTCGACGCCCGAGGGGCGAGCGATCGCGAGCTTCCTCTTCTTCTGCCTCCGCCTCTTCGGTATGCGAGATCTCGAGGAGGGAAAGGAGGCGGCGAGGTAGCGATAGAGAGGGGGGGGGTGAGAGAGATGGCGAGAGAGGGAGGTGCGAGTAAGACGCGGGACGAGAAATGCAGGGGGAGGGGCGCTCCCGAGCTGCCCCCGAGCGGCAGTGGGCGACGCCGCGACGCCGCGGTGCCGGTTGTCGTTCGCACGGGCTCCCGTATTAATATTACAGATCGTCCGGGCCGCCGGGCTGCGGCTGGCGAGCTGGCGACCGGCTCCGACGAGGATGATTTAGATTTCTGTCCCTTTATCGAAAAAACCTCGATCTGCGACGCTGCGATATAGAGTTGTTCACATCTGTGTCGTGCGCACGCGCGGATTGCTGAAAAGGGAAATCGTTCGAAAAAATTTTAATACGCATTTTGTTTGGATTCTTTCGGTATCGATGATATCACGACCCCTTGATTTAGGTTTTGACCATCAGGATCGCTTTAAAATGGGAATTTTACTTTTTAATTTGAATGCTCGGATCCGAAAATGATCGAATACGCAGACGTAATAAAATATTACCGTCGACTCGCTCTTCCTCTAGAAAAGCGCCTGTAACTATACAAATAATCATAACGCACATAGCTTTAATTTAAGTGTTCTTTTCACGTAAATTCTTTTTGTCTTTCAAAATTCGAATATAAAAAACTTGAATTTCGAATTAAAAAATGACCTCGACTCCAACATTATATTCAAAATCACGTTGAGCGTAAAAATTAAGATTACCATCAGGGAGAGCCTTATTCGAGAAAATCGTATAAGGCACGTTGTAAAAGAATTTCTCCGTACCGATCCTGAATCCACATGTTTTTCGAGAATCCGAGAACCTGTCTCCAACATCCTGTACGGATCGATCGGATTCGGATTTGACAATTGATACGTCATCGACTGCCACCTGAGCCGTCTTGACGGCTGGTCTCCGGCGCGTCATCCAAGAACCAGCAGTTTCAAACACAAATTGGAAGGGGGGAATAGACGTAGGACGCGCTGTAAAGTTCGAACACATCCTCGCCGGTGCAAATAGCAGTGGGATTGGACGCGCATCGTGAAAAAGCAGAAGTCGACGTCGAGCAGCGTCGTCGCGGCGTTTATACAAATGACCCCTATGTCCTAAGCGTCTATGCGTATATGGAACGCGAGACGCGGCCGGTAAATCTTATGAAAGTCAACGATCGACCGGGACAAGTAGGAAGTACATTAAGGATAACCCCCCCCCCTTCGATCCCCCTCCACCGGCCCCGTGCACCAGCGAATTTATCAAGGATAAAAACGAAATAAATGCGGGACGGAGGAAAGGAGGAGGAAGAGCTGGAGGGTGAGGAAAAAAAAGGAAAGTAGGCATCGTCCGCGCAACATGCCCCGGCGGAGAATTTCCATTCTACATAATACATGTGTATATATATATATATATATATATATATATATATATTCATAGGTACGCGCACCGTTCGCCCGCGAGACGCACACGTGCGCGGAATCCTTTAGCGCGCGATGATACCGCGGGGCGAATACCGATGCAGTCGCGACGGCGGCGACGGCAGCGTTGGGTGGGGTTGGTTGTAGGGGGAGAAGAGTAGGAGAGAGAGAGAGAGAGAGAATGCATATATGTAGATAGAAAAACGCGCATATGCATACATGCAATTTCAGCCTCGAAACCCACCCGTGCTACTGCGCCTCGCGCCGACTCCCCTGAAATCGTTCCGGGCCCTCGTGGCTTCTCGGCGATCTTAGCGTGATGCTGCACGATTCGTGTCTGTGTGCGTGTACAAGTATACATGGCAGACACGACACCGACACGCTTATGTTTAAGCTTGAGCCTATGATCGACCGCTCTGCGTGCCAGTCTATACAGACCCTACACACTTTCGCCGGCCATTATAGTCACGCGAGAGGCGCAGCACGTGCAGTCTGTGCTCTTTATCTGCGCCCTCCCCTCTCTTTCTCTCCCGAATAAGAGTGCACGCGATCCTTTCACCCGTACGATCGGAGAGAATTGCGAAATTCGCGCGATATTTCGCACCGATGTGGCATTCCGTGAGGGGCGGCCTTGTGTATATCAACACCCATTCTTTCATTGAATTGACACACGATGTGTGTGCGTGTGTGCGTGGATGTATGCGAGTGTATGAGGAAGAGAGAGAGAGAGAGAGAGAGAGAGAGAGAGAGTGAGAGAGATCTGGGGCGCGGTCGATATTTTAATCGTTCTTTTTTTCCAGCAGATTTTATCAAACTATAGCCAGCCTTTAACTACATGTAGTTTTATTCGATAAATTTCTACCTGCTGCTTCATGCATTCATATATTATACATGTCGTAAAGCTATCATATCAACATTCGTACAACGTAAAAATCCGAGAAAAATAATTTAGATAAAAAAATTTTTTTTAAGCGACTGTCGAAGCCAATTATTACCGATCGAGAAAACGGTAAATCGTTTTTAAATATTATTCGAGATAAATATTGAATCGGCGCAAATTTTATGTAACTCATTATATTACATCGTTTTTGTATAACTATTCTTTATTACTGCAAATTCGATGCAAAATCCTTAAAAAGAGCAGAAATTTAAGCGTTTTAAAATATTCATAACGAAAAATTATTGATAATACTTTCGAAATGCTTTCATAATTCCGTATTATTCGGCCAATTTTCTGGATACTTTCCAAGGGTGTAAAATATATGCAATATAGACGAAAATTGGTAAAGCTAATATTGATGCTCATACGTATATCAGAGCACATTTTACTCAGCGGGCAAAATACATAATATAATCGATATGACATACAGATCCTTAATAAATAAGACTGCTATATATATATATATATATATATATATATATATATATATATAGAGAGAGAGAGAGAGAGAGAGAGAGAGAGAGAGAGAGAGAGAGGCGGAGAGAGAAAGATAGAAACTGTAAAAGCGCCCCCCCCCAATCTCTTTTATCGCGGACGTGAACGCCCGGGCGATTTGTAAAGCGTATAGTGTCGGCCGAGGCACCGGCCGACACCTACTCCTTGCCCCCCCCCCTTGCCGCTGTCCCACCTATATACCTTCGCACGGCTTGTTGCGCGGGATTTAAAGTGACTTAAAATCCGCTCCCGCCGACGTGATCTCCGCTGGAAATCTTGTAAATTGTTTCGTAGTCGGGCCGCGGGGTCGGGACCTTCTTTTTCTTTCTCTCATTCTCCCTGTTCTTTTTCTTCCGTTTTTTCTTATTCTTTTTCTACTACTACTACTACTACTACTACCACTACTGCTGCTGCTGCTTCCTCCGCGTAAACGGGTTTTGGCTACATATACTTATCGAGATTCGCATTTTCGTATTTCGAACGAACGATGATGAATCATACGCGCGTCGGGTTTTATAGAAGGAAAAAAATGTCGAAAAAAAATGCTCTTGATTATCATTTAATGTTACACAAGTGTATATATAATTTTGTTCCCTTTTTATCTCGCCGTACATATTGACAGGGTTTAAGATTAAATTATTCGTTAAATCCTGAGTGTATATTGCTTTATTTGTATATATAGATATAGTACATTTGGTAATTTTTTTTAAAACTGTTTTTTTTTTTGTGAATATAGAAAGTGAAATTTTTCGATATTATCTACTCTGCAGATTACGAATGTACATTTCATATTTCTATGCAAAGCTTTATTCGTTCCTTATATCTTACGACAGCGATTGATCTATCGATAAGCAATGTACGATTTCTTTTCTTCTCGATCATTTGCTTCTTTCACGTAATGAATAATGAAATGTATTCACAGTTACCGCACATGATATTATCAATATTTATCTACATTATCTCATTTTTTCTGATTCGTGATTCGTGATGTGTGATTCAAGTTTCGTTTTTGAATAATAAGCGTGAGAAGAAGTTTTTCATTTGGATTTGCGAATAGTTAGAAGATAGAAAATACACGAAACATTTTATTAAATACCTTCATTTACTTTAAACGATTGTAAAATTTCAATAATTGAAATGAAAATCTATTTCTATGAAAGACGATAGAAAATAATACACGTGATAATCCTTGCATTCCAGGCGCTGTCGCATTTCTTGATATTTTGAACAATCGAAAGTATAAGTAAAACTGATGATAATGCAACTTCATACAATACTAATAGGAACCGTGAGAATGAGTCTAGTGATGTCAATATGAGTGCGACTAACTCAAGCGATGGTAATGCAAGCGTGGACGTACCATAATAAAAATACCATAACCAGAAGTCGATGAAGGGAAAATTTGCAGTTGAAAACAATGTGTTAAATAAACATTTTGGTTACCCAATAAGGATATTAAAAAGAATCGACATGAAATAGTTTATTGATACAATGTTAAATAGAAATGAAGTACAAGGCGAATATACTTATATATATATATCGTATATGTTAACAATTGATCACTAAATGTTATATTTTAAATATAAATACCATAATGTTTAAATTGTTTGTAAAATAATTGTAACAGCTAAAATATCCTTTCAAGTATGAAAATATTGATATTATTCGAATTATGTAAATATTGTTAATACTTTAAATGATATTATAATATTTTGTCTTCCAATTTTTATGCATATCGTATCTTTTAATCTACCAATGAAATACAATTTATAATGTCCGATAAACACTTAAATTATAAATGAAAAGAATGGTTTAATGATTTTTTTAAATTTTACATACACCCCACATATTCTACTCATTATTTAGGCGATTATCGAAATCGATCTTTCAATTTCAACTGCTGCTTCGCTATAAATAACGTCGTATTTAAGGAGTTAAAGTAGTTGTTTATAGCGATTCCATAAAATGCGAAGGAGCTTGCGGGAAAAGCTTTTCATCCCGGGTTGAGTAATAGGCAGCGGAATAAAATCTATTACGGCTATTTTCTAGCGCTCGCTCAATAATAATCGTCGCGAGCTAGACGTTAAACGCGACGGATCTCCCACTGGGATTAAGTAATATCGTTTGTTCAAAACGTTGAGATGGCCTGCCCCCTCCCCCCGCTCCCCTCACCAATTTTCTCCGTACACGTACGAGTATATACATCGTAAACGCCATTAATCTAAGCTTCGGTATAAGACGCACGAAATTAACCACCGGGATGGGAGAAAATTGCATCGGTCGCGTCCAGCTTCGCCGCGCATGGGCGCGAGCGCGGCGCAATGAATCCTCCCCCCCCCCTGTCTGCTGGGCGTCGAATGACTAAATTCGTTTCTTCTCGGTGGGAGACGAGGGATAAGTGGTAAATAATTACGAATTACATACGTAAGGGCTCGGCGCTTTTCAAGAGCACATCGCCAAATACCGCCACCGCCGCCGACGCAGCGCTGAATTCAAAGGAATATTATATGTATGTATGTATATATATAAACTACACGCGCGCGACCGCTAACTTACACGAGGAGATCTCGGACGTGTTCCACACCCCCCTCGCCCGGTTCTTTTATTCAAGAATTCAATTTCCGGCGCGTGCAGCGACCAAACGCGGAAAGCTATCCGCAGCTTTGCGTGAGCGCGACTACCGGGTATCCTCTCTCGCTATATATATATATATATATATATATATATATATATATATATCATCGTTCCTCTCGCGGTCGTATAATCACGAGAAGCCGCCGCCGCCGCCACCACCATCACGCGTGGCAGAGATAATAAGTGCGCGCGCGAGAGCCACACTTGCCTCGCCAGCCGCGATTCCCATCGGCTAATGCAGAACGACGCGCCCTCGCCTGGTCTGTCTATGTATGTTGGTTTGTATGCTCGTACCTACCACCCGGCACCTCCATTTTCTGCGGAAAGAGAGAGAGAGAGAGAGAGAGAGGGAGAGCAATCAGCGACCCCTCCCCCCGCACCCTCATTAGGGACACGAGCGCTACCGATGATGACGCTGATGAGCCCGGGATATTTAGCTTAGGAAAACGCAGGGAAAAGCCCGCGGTAGCATTAACACTTGGTCAAAATGAGAATGCTAGAGGGAACAAGAGAGAGAGAGAGAGAGAGAGTAAGGATTAATGGCAACATCTTTCGTCTAGCTTTGTTCCTTTTCCCCATGCATATACTGTTTCTTTTAGCGGGATACCCAGACGATGTCTAATATACACGCCGAGCTGTAATATTCAATAATTTCTTCCAACAACTTTTTTTTTCTTTTTACTTTCTTCGCTTTTATACACATATTTATACACAGTTTAATGGGTTGGATAATGAGGCCTCAAAGTTTCAAATTCAATGAAATACGAAATTGGACAACGATTTATTTTATCATTTTCATTCTCGGCAGCTTATTAGAGTTGTGAAATGGTAATTTCATTCGAAACTGTCGAAGTAACGAGAAAAAAAATTTTCAAGATTTGCCTGGATACGATTATTTCTTGTCGTGAATCCCGAGTCCGAGCCCTGCGAAAGCTTGGTCGTGCAATTCGAATTTGATTTGAGAAAAACAATAGAATCTTCGTTCGTTAATTTAACTTCTATCGCAGACAAATAAAGAGAATCTTGCATCTGAAGCGTGCAGCACGCCGGAGCATTTTATAAAAATAAATGAACTTAAAAGACCGAAATCCCAAGAAATCAAAGCGCCTATCCGAATGAATGACTCAATTTTCGGCTCTTTTTTTCATTCAAGCGATCTCTAATTTTTCATTGTAGAATTTTACAGCTCGTAATGGATTCGGACATTATGGGACCAACACTTGCATTTCTCATCTGTGAATCGCTGATGTATTTCAAAGGCAGTTGTGATCAAAAGAGCAAACGGTTTCAGGGAAGTTGAAAAGGTCGAGTCGACAAAAATAAACGAGAGAGTAAAAACCAGCGCAAGCCACAAAAAAAAACGACGATGAAACTGGCAGACCGAAAGCTTGGGATAAAAAAATCTCGTTGATAAAAACATTAATTAGACCTTAGGCTCACAGTGACTTATTCGGGTAAAGGGCAAAACAGCGAGTCAATTATAATCGGACAGTCCCGTTCGATTTCCCGTAGCACTGATTCGATGCAAGGTTTTTTCCATAAATTTGCCGACCGTTCGCGATATTCCAGTCTGCGAGTTAAAATGGCGCACCCTGCGCAGGGCGCGTCTAAATAACAATTTTAATTCGGCGCGCGCCTGTTATTTTAGCGATAAAGCGATAAAAAAAGGTATCGCTAAAAAAAAAACAGCTACTTATGTCGATAGAGGCGCATGAAAAATGCCTCGTTTAATTATTTAATCGGCTCTTGGCTATAATTAAGTTTCCGTGAATTAGAAATATAGCGATAAAAAAGCAGCTGAAAAAAGAAGAAAACAGTCAGTTATTTATATATCAATAGGACGCGCGAAAAAAAAAATCCTCGTTCAATTATTTTAATTTAATTGCCTCTCGGGCGTATAATTAAGTCTGCGTAAATTAGCAACGATCGCCACTTTTAACTTCGTGAAACACATTATGCGAATAAATGACGATTTAAAACGGTTATAGGCATTATACGCTCATCCGGAAGCTCTACGAATATACCGAATTAGTTTCCAATTCGACGAAGGGACGATGTGCGTTTTTTAATCATTTATTGGACGATTATCTCGCATTGCCAATGTATATAGTAGCGGATACACAGTATCCTATGGTATTTAATAATCAGCGTACGCAAACTCGAAGGATGCGAGTCGGCGAGATTCGTACGTAGATAATTATATATATATATATATATATATATATATATATATATATATATATATATATATATACATATACATTTATCCAATACGATCTTTGATCCAACCATATACATAAAGTATACCCGAACGTATCCGACGGGATCGCATTATATATATGTATATATGTGCGACGCGCAATCTTCGCCACTCACTCTCCACCTTCCCCTCGTGCGAATATCTGGCCAGCCCTAACGTACCTCCCTCCCCCACTCTTTCTCCCGCTCTCTCTCTCTCTCTCTCTCAGACTTCTTTCACGGTTTTTGTACCCCCCCCCTCCCCCCGGCTCAGCTTCTCGAGCTCCGCGCGCACGAACAGGTGGTATGCGTGCGCGCGCGCGGGAGTCGGCACGCCGCGGCGAGGCGCGCGTTTTATTTGCTCCGCGCCCGGCCCGGCGGCTTGCACCGGCGAACGGCCGCGGTCGAGGGCACGATCGAATTGTTAAAGCGCCCCGGCATCGCCGAGCGTCGCCTCGCAATACCGAGTCGCTAACGAAGCTACTTCTTCTCTCCGTCTTTCTCTTCTCATTCGCTCTCACTCTCTCTGCCTCTCTTGATACTCTGTGGCCTGGTCACACACACACACAGCGCGTCTTTGCCCTCCGCGCGCACGAATCTCCGTCCGGCTCTTCAATCTGTTACTACTGTCGAAGACGCGCGTTGTCATCGCTCGTAAGTACGTACTTGCTACCTTTTATCTTATTGCGAGTTTAATAACGCACGCGGCCACGTATGTGTAGGCATATGAAAAAATTTAAGAGTCCGCGTATAATCGAGATTTTAGTTTTTGCGTTGTCCATAAGTAGCGAACGGAGTCGCTGATGGTAAATGCGCGCGCGCGCGCGCGTGCGCGAATTAAGACCGCTCTGAGGTGCGCTACTTGCCGCTGCTTCGGCGCACGACAGACCGGCGACGGCGTACTTATTGGGTATACTCGCCATATCTATTCTTGCCCAGGTAGGCTTAAATCACGAATCACTTTCGTTTTGCCGACTGTCTATATATAGGAGGGACATTGAAAAAGTAAGTATGTCACGGCCTAAGTCGACCTTGGCCTAATCATATTTTCAGTTGAGATTCTGCCGATAAAGAATACTTCTCTCAGCAGTACGAGCTCAGCCATCGTGCAAAGCCGGCCCGACTGTTACCAGCGATTAGCCATTTTTAACTGCAAAAGGGTTTTCAATCAATTAGCTTCGTTGTGAATTCGTGACTACTAATGTTAAAGATTTGCACGAGTGCGCAGATCGTGCGAAGATGCCGCACCAATTTGGTCGATGAATGCGCCATCACCAACTATTTGTTGGGCTTTATTGATGTTTTTTCCCTGAGCCAAGTACCACGATTATAATTCAGATAGATCTTTGCAAGTGCTAAAAAATCTCAGAAATGCCATTAGACGGAAATGCCCTGGAAAGTTGTTTGAAAAAAGTCCCGCTTTTTTATGACAACTCTCGGCTTCGTTCTGCCAATATAAAAGAATACAAACCTTACTTCAGAAATTCAAATCGGAAATCATGTTAAAAAAAAGTTGTAACTTAAATTAATTAATAAGTAAATTAGATTAATTATTAAATCGATAAAAATTCAAATATTTTTATCGATCTTAGCGCATTACAAATTGCGAATGTTAACGTACATTACAAGCTAGTGCTGTACTTAATCTTAAATTTCAGTGTATGGCATTTCGCTTTATTGTAAACAATGCATAGTTTTTCAACACAAAATTCATATACTGTCAGAAAGATTTTATACGGGGAGAAAAATGTTCTCCGACGATGAGCAATACGTTCAACGATATACTTTTATTTCTTAAATTTTAAATAATTATTTTATAAAAATAAACATTATTTTTATGACTGGCTTCGAAATTGAAAAAATAGACTAATAATTCTACCCTTGGATGATAGGCGCTGATTTGCCGAAAGTATGAATTTCACGGTATTACATTTTAGCTCGGAATATTGAATGTTAATGTTAAATGAAAAAAATTACTAACGAGAGGCTGTAATTATTCTTGATCTCTCAAATAAATCATTGTATTAATAAGTAAAATCAAGTATAAGTATAAATCAAATACGTTTTATCCGAATCGATCAACCCGAGATGTTTGCATTGAAAAGTCTTAGTCATATTTGTACACAGTAGTTGTAGTAGTATTTTTTATTTGAGATTCTACAGATGTGATTATAAACAAGAAAAGTCTGATCTTATTATTTAATTTTAATTATAATTATATTACATTATATTATATATATATATATATATATATATATATATATATATATATATGTTATATATAATTTTTAAAGACTGTAAGTCGGATTTAAATATTTTTTACATATATAGTGTATTACTTTCAACAATAGTTTATTTTCAAAAAAACTATATCTTTACGAGTTTTCAGCATGTAGTTATTCTTATGTTAATTAAGATACACCGAACCAGATAGTCTCGTTATTTTATTCGCTTTGCGTGCTCCGGCCGTTGAAAAAATCGAGTTGGAAAGTTCAACTTTTTACGTGACTCATATACATATGGGCTCTTACGGAGGCACGGAAAAAAGACGGTCAAAAGTAACTTTTGCAAGCAACAAAGCAATTTTTACTATCTTCTTTCAGTACTTAGAATTTTTTAATTATTTCATCAGATGGAAATTTATAAGTTAGTGATATTAAAGTCAGTAAATTGGTGATGCAACCGAATTTGAATGAAGCGTATAAAGAGATACGGATATAATCTGTTTGTGAAAATTTTCTAGCAGTATGTATAATCAAATCAATGCCTAATTATCTCAAATATTTAAGATGTTTGAACTAGTATGTGTATTTAAATACTTTTTTTATATATACCTAAAATTACGCATTGATGTTTCTTATTTAGCTTTTTACGTAAACATCAATTAATTTTGGCAGTGAAAGAATGAAGTGAAACGTCGTTAAATAGTATAGTATATAATATATTTAATTTAAATTTTTATTTAGAGTAAAATAATAATTTTAAAATACTTCATACATACTATATTTTGAAATATACGTATTTGTCTGTATAATACATAAAAACACAAACTCAGTCCCATATATTTTCATTGAACAAGCCAACATCTTTGCAGATGTCTTGTATATATATGTGTGTGTACTTTTGAAGTTGCCAGACTCCTTTTTTTTCCTTCTTTCGTCTCTCTTCTCGCTGTAAAAGCTTACATCGCGATGATTAATAGTGTATGTCGAGTTGTATATCAAAAGATTTTATAAGCGCCGTTGATTGCTCGAGAGCTGCGGCCATTGTGACTGTATGGGTATCCAAGAGGAGAAAAAAAAATCAGAAGATTCTGTAGCGGTGCGCACCGCTTCAAAAGTTTATTTTACGGGGCGGTCCGTGATACCGGAAATAAACCAGGTTTTACAACTGTTCGCATTGAGGAACGGCTAGATATATAGAGATTTTTGTACATGTATAACGATCTGATTGAAACTCGATTATCGAGATCGTTATCGCAATGCATTTGCTTTTGGTACCAACAAGAAAAAAATCGAAAAACGTGAAACGATCGATAAATAGTCAGTGTACAAATAAATTTTCACATACTGTGCGGGCGAAGTAACTTACTGTAAGTGTCACGGATGAAAACTTTTACGGCTAAAGTAGGACTCACCTGAAACAAATAAAAAATACCTTTTATTAAATAATTTTACTAAGTTCAACAATTTAATTCTAAAGTACTACTTGTATATAATTCTCTATACTATTGGATTTAAAGTTTATTTTCAAATTGCTATTTTTATTAATAAGTATATATATATATATGTCTAAGAGAAAAGGGGATTATATAATCAAATTTCTTATTTTATTAACGAATATTTGAAATTAATTCACCATTCATTGGCAAACAGAAATTGATAATTAAACATTTAATTTTCATTTTATCAGTAAGTACTAGTTTTTATTTATTTACAATTTCGGGTGACGCATTAATTTACCATTGGATATCCTCTCAATAAATGTTAATTTAAGAATTGTATGACGTTATTTGACTCATTTGCAAAATTTTACAACGTGACTTTCTCGCTCGCCTCGTAATATACCGGCAACATTGATTATACCAAGCGGGGCTATTTTTACGTCGCGCGTAAATTGGTTGTAAGTGCCTTTTGGCACATTCGTCCTTTCGCACTGTACCGACAACCTTGAAGCTGCGGTAAAAGTACGAGTGAAAATTTTTTATTTCATCCACGGGAAGCAAGGACAGTCCAAGACTTTGACAATTATCACTTATAAATAATCAAATTTTAGGTAAAAGAAAAAACTTTACAAAAATAATTTTCTTAAAAAATAGAATAGAATTTTTGTAATTAAATGTTCGAATTGATTCTGATTTTGAAAATCCGAAACAAGTTCAAAAAAAGAAAGGAGAATTCTCGTAGATCGATGTCCACTGTTGATAGCGGAATTCGTCTTGATCGCCGACATATTGAATTTTGAAATGGCTGTGACGATATGGCAAATAATCTATTAATAGCTTTATGGCAACTGGGAAGAGTTTCAATGAATCATTCAAATTACATATTAGAAATGAGAATTCTCAAGCGTGTACATATTTTCGATCTGCATTCGTACGAGCATCGTATATCTTCTACAAGGAGACGATATCAGATATCGACAGATATTGAGGGAGAGATTATGATCATCTTCGAAATGAATCGGATAATCTCAAATTACCAAAATCTAGTTCATTTTACTTGCGACTAGTGATGAAATTATATATATTTTGTACAGTCAACCAATAACTGTAGAATTCACTGGAACTCTTTTTGGTATAAATGATATTTTTTCCCTCATTTTCACTTACAAATCGCACATTCGTCGCTTGATTCTGATTCTGATAAGGAAAAATATAGTTCTTACCTAGTACGAAAAGGCCTCTTTATAAACCTTGCCACGCCATTAGGCATTGCTTTGGGTCGCAAATCACTCATTTCTCAAATGAAACCTTTCCGTATCCGATAAGATATTTAAATCAATATTCATTCTTCTCTGTTAATCTCATCTTGTTCGATATATTGAAACAAAATACGCTGATTAAAATTTACAGTGATGAACTTTTGATCGTTATTATTTTACAATATTCTATTTGATTAAATGATAAGTTTTACAAAAATTATCAAAAATGATCAAAAATTACCTTGCTTATAAAATTATGTGCACGTGAATGGCGTTTAAGTTTTATATTCGTACATCTTCATATAGATATAAATAATTTAGTTGACACTATATGGCTGAGATTAGGACTAACAATCTCAAATGTACGCCAATCTGTACTTTTAATTTTGAAACAGTTAGCTTTGAATCCTAAGTACTATGTAGCCATAACATCTGATTGCTCTTCCGTTATGAAGGATGCTGTACTTTGAAGCAAGTAAAAAATTACTTTGAACTCTGTTTATTGTTCATGTCATAATCTTATTCTCAATCTTCATATATCAAAAACATGATATGTTCAGTTAGTTCAGCACGGCAATGGGTAGCAATGAAAGACATAGTAGTATATATTATTGCATCATCTAAACGTTTTCATATTCTCAAAAGGATGATGGGTCATCCTCTCTATATAAATCCAGTTGTAGCGAACAACATGATAGAGTTGTACGATCTAGACGGTTTTTTAATAACAATGGCGGAATTCTGGATACGCGATCATTATGAAAATATCTACAAACAGTTACATAAGCTAAACATTAAGATTATTTTTTTGTAATATTGAAAATTAACAGACTTGTTTTCCTATTAAATTTTTTTAGATTTATTATTCAACAAAAGCATTTAGAAATTCTAGAATGATATGAAAATTGCGCATAAAAGTTTACTGGCTATTTTCATAGTATCATGATTAAAACATGGAAAAAGTACATAACTATTCATAATGGTAATGACGAAGCTATCCGTACTTATTGCAAAATGTTAGAAGTGGAAATTCAGTTACTTTGAATGACTGATAAGCAATTGATTGTTAGAATTATTCATGCATTCACCTTGCAATATTACCATTGACCGTTCATTTTCATTTGAGATAATGTAAACCAAGGCATAACATTTCTTATATTTCAAGAAATAACCGATTCATTCGGTTCGTGGATTTATTTTCTAATTATGACAATTTTTTGAAAGCAGTTATTTGCGATCATGTAGAAAAATATTTCAGTTATTCTTAATGAACCACGAGTAGTTCGAATTAAAATAAAATCGTTACTGAATCAGAATCGTAGGGACAAAGCGACTAGCTGAGAATTACCGCTCGTGCACGTTCTGCACGGCGATTCATTTACTTGACCAATGAGATTCCGTCGTTCTAACTCTACTCCGTTCATGAGAAAATTTTAATTGTATTTGTCATCAGATGTTGCAATTAATCCGAACATGTTCTGCGAATAGAAATTGGTAACGTGTGTATATCAATCACGGATAAAGATAAAAAAGAAAGGTGTGAAGCATTCGCCCCCCCCCATGACCGAAAATATATATATCCGCTCAAAAAGAAAATCGCACTTCTCAAGTCACTTTAAATATGTATGTACACACTACCACTCTAAATGCCTACTCAGTTTCTATTGCGCCCAGCAGCGCGATGGAAACGCGGATTTCCCCCATCTTCCATCCCCTGTAAGAGTACCGCCGAAATTTCGCGCAAAAGTAAATATCGAACGAACTATTTTGCTTTGCGTTAGCTATATCATCTGTGTTCCTTGTGACTGTAGTTCAGCGAAATTATCACAGCCCACGTATACATATGCCGACGATACGCGAATCTCGTTCACCGGAGCATTTCCGTAATACCGCGAAAGAATACCCACATATATATACTATATATACGTGCGTCTTCTCGCGACCTCGACGAATATAGCTTCCTGACTTTCGCGTATCCTCGGGTTTACTCTTCTCCCTCCTCCCTCCCACCTCTGTCAGCCCCAGCGCGAAAGACGACGCCCGGCTCGTCTTCTTTTCCCGTAATGCGGTCACGCGCCCTACCTCCCCCTCCATATATAAACTCTCCCGCGGTGCTGCAGTTCTCGAGCCCCCTCTTCTCCACCCATCCCCCAGTCCTCTTCTTTCTCCTCCACCTCTTTGTCCCGTGCGCGCTCTCGCCGCTCTCTTCCCACGAAGGGTCATTACGACTTCCTGGGCGTTGTGTAACGAGGAAAAGGTGTACGCGCGCAGGGGTATATATATATATATATATATATATATATATATATATATATATATATGCGCGTTCGTTCGCGCTGCGCGGAGGGTTGCGAACAGAAAGTGAGAGAGAGAGGGAAAGAGAGAGAGTGGAAGATGGGGAGGGGGGAAGAGACAGAGAAAAAGAGCTTAAGAGGGAAGAAGAAGAGGAGGAATATATGCTTATGTATGTACGGTTTCGCGTGCCTCGGATGACTGCAGTGCCGCGGCCGTGCCGTGCGGGCGGGAGGGGGGAGGGAGGAGGAAGCACTTCTCCCGTGTTCTCGGCGGGGCGAAATTTTACTGCTGCGGCAGCGCCGCTGATGAGATTGTCAGACGTGGGTGTGATTGAAATTTAAGACGCGCGTTCGCTCGCGCGGTCCCTCGCCAAGGCCGGGCGCACGCGGTAGAATTGCGCGTCGCATCCTCCAAGTCGCAGCCTTCGTCCTGTAAGTGCCGCGCGGCCCCGGTATTATGCGTTTTCATCTCTCGGATGTACACCTTTTTTCCACTTCACTTTGCTTCGCGCTTACACGTGCGCGCGCGCGCGCGCGCGGACTCGCGTACACGCTGGACGAAAATTTACAGGCGGTAAATTCGCTTAAAAGGCCGTTAGTAGTAGCGTTATCGCGGAAGCCGATATTGCCTCCCGCCGTTTTACCTGTATACTAGTATGTGGCTGTATATGTAGATATAATTTTAATTAATATCATCGCAGCAAAATGCTCGTGAAATTTTTCGTTTCCTTAAGTGAGGCACAGCCGAGAAGATATTTTGGTTACGGTGTAGGGAGAATTTTTATGGTCTGGCCGTTCTACGAATTCGGTATTGGGGGAACCTAATTGGCGGCCAGCTGGAATGCCGAAAAATGTCTCTTTAAAGTCTTTCATTCGAATACTTGCTCGGAAAAAATTTTCATCCAAATTATGTACCGAAACTTCTCGTAATGTTTTTCCATCGTTTCGTAGAAACGAAAAATAGAATTTGATTTTCGAACGAAAATACAAACTCTATGCAAATATGAATAGACTTTTCGAAGAAAGAACATTGAATTGTTGTCAAAGGAACCTGTACTTATTGAGTCTAAACTTAGCTTCTATCGAATTATTGACCGAATCAGATCTCCATTTCACAGCTTGCTTGAGGCCAAAATAACTTGTATATATCGTAACATGAATTTATTTTGTTCCCCTATCATCCTCGTGGGATATTTCGATAGTAGCAGATGCACCGTTAGTTCAGATGCATGCATAGATATTATATAACCACCCATGAAAGCACATGCCATGAAGCGCTCGCATAGTTACACGTACAGGTGTGCACACGCATACGCATACATAGAAAGGGAACACATAGAGGGAGAGAGAAAGAGATTCGAGAGACACCATGTGAAATACAACATATGAGTTTCTTTGAAGATCCACATCACACACCAGCTTATGCAAACTATCGCAATACTTCTTGAATAGGAGAGACAAAACAAATTTATCCTTTAAAATAAAGGTACTTTGAAACACGCCGACATATATGTCCCAATAGGAATAGAAGATCTTCATTGGCTCGTCACCGAAAATCAATTCATAAAAGTTTCTTATGTATTCACTGGGACTTTATGTTGAAAATTACGAAAATTAACTGTATGCAACTAATAAATGATTTAATTGATATGTGACTCTTTCATATGTGGCCGATACGTTGTGATGATATGTGACCGCATTTGTTGTTCAAAAAAAAAATTTTCCTGTTTCGATTTTAAACAATCTATAATTACCATCTATGATAGGGGGCACAAATAAATCTGGACATGTAAAATCTGCATTACAATCTTCTTCGATCGATAAACCTATACCTATGCTTCCCCCGTAAACTTCCAGGTCCCATTACGATGAAAAATGACGTATACGGGGCAAATCTGATCGTCGCTTAGAAAGTAAGTATAAAAATATATCCAAAAAAGTATAGAAAGAAGGGAGAAAAAAAACAAAGAAAAAGAAGACGAAGTTTTATACATATATAAGACCACGAATAAGCTTGTATACAAGCCGGGAGAGCAAACCCGCTATACCTTGAAACTTCGGTAGTCAATATTTGCCGGCGATTTGTGGAAGCCACTCTTCTCCCTCCTTCATCGTTCCAATCTTATATATATATATGTATATATCTATATTCCTTTGTGATGGTCGGCGTGAGACCTATTGGAAGCAAAAGAGAGGGAACGAAGGAGAAAGCGGCAGAGAGGGAGAGAGAGAGAGATAGAGAGAGAGAGCCCTTCTCTCTCTGGAGATGCCCCTTCTCTCGGCTGGAGATAGAGAGATAAAGAGAGATAACTTTCTTGCGGAGGCGATTGCGCTCCGCGCGCACGTGCTCGGCGATCCGCAAGCTGTGGGAGGGATATCCATAAGCTTCGAATGTATACCGCGCGCAGCAAATATCACGCGTATATATATAATCCGCTGACGTTCGTGCTCTGTTTACCGAACTTTTGTCTGCGAAACTTCTCTTTCCATTTTGCTTTGCGTCTTCGCTCTCTTGTTAAACTTCTTGTCCTTCTCCCGACCAGAAAGATAATCGCATTATATCGCAAAGGGGTGTTTCGGTGACAATGTCGTCTTCCTCGTCGAGAAATGAAAACGAAACTTTTGCCAATCTTGGCAAATACGCGACCACTGAGTTCAATGAACGTGCATGATGGGCAAAGTTGACTTCCCCCCATTTAAATTCAGAAAAATTCACATTCTCTAATATTTCACTGAATCTTACTGTTAGTTTTCATTATAAATTTTTTTTAATGTTCGCAAAGGGCCATATTCCTTCATCTTCTTTATTCTATTCATTTACGTTTAAACTATTTTCATTTTTTATAAATTCACTATAAGTGAAAAAAAATTATAGAAATGAAATCCTGACTGAACCTAAAATACTGAATAAAAGAGTTTGTGTAAAACGCCAACTTTTGATCGTACAATTTACACATTTAGGCTTATGGCAAATTTTCTGAGCCGGATGTTCAAATGCTTCTGGTATCTTTACGCTACTCAGATTAACGTTCTCCTTTAGCTTTAGCTCCACAAACTTGAATGTGAACAGCAATCGTATCATTACGGCGAATGCCAAAAGAACGTTCAGTGTAACGCGCTTTAGAAAATACTGGTTGCTGACAATTTAATTATTCCAATACCTTTGCAGCATGAATAAGTCCGTCATCAGAGAGACTATTCAAATAAAGTTTAAATTCGTTTTTACCGTCAATATATATTCCACATTTTTGAAAGCATCTTTTGGCTCCTTTTTATTTTTCTCCATTGTTGCAGATTTTTCGGAAGCTTAGGAACTTTATATAGGGAGATATATAGGGAAGGATGAGAATTGGCACCGAAAACCATGAAAAAATCGTCCGGTTATTTAGACAGGTCAAGGAATAAAAATTGAATATAATTAGAATTCAATAAAAATTAAAATACCCATCATGATACAAATCATCGGAAAATATTTAATGTAAATAGCATGAAAAATATGTTATTTCCCATGTCTATACAGAAGTAGTAGAAAACCGGCACTATAATGCTGTCATGTTTAGATTCAAATTGTCATACTTGGAGAAAATACCGAGATAATTAGAAAATTTCTAATAATGTTATGTAAACGATTTATGAAACGAAATAATTTCAATCTGATTTATCAATAATTTTTAGATTTAAAGGCAGCCTTTAAGGATTCCGTTGACTGCTTCCGTAAATTTGTATTTCAATATGTCTAAGGTATTATATATTAAGCGTAGTATAATTCGACACGAAAAAAATAAATATAATAATTGTTTCAAACGTTTTAGGAAATACATAATAATTGCATTCTGAATTATGATAAAAATGAATAAAATATGAAAAATTCTATTTAATAACTCGATACATAACTAAATTTTTTTAAAATCACTATATAATTCATCCGCTTATGAAAAAAGTGGCATAACCGTGTGTTAAGTTCAAGTCATATACGTCAAGTAAGCTGGTTGTGTCAATCATCGGCAATGGCACTTTTTATTACTCTTTCTATTCTAATTATATAAATATACCTCTTTGAAATATCAGATCCGGCAATATAAAGATAGCATTTATAGAATAATATACGTTGAATCAGAAATGTATAAAAAGCAAGAATGTATAACGTAACATTATGTATGTATACATATTATATATCAGAGGCAGAGATATCCATCGGTAGATCGCAAAAAGACTCTTATCAAGATCCCTCGTCATTTATGCGTTCCAGAAGCACCTGATTTGGGAGTCTGATTATAGTACGTAGTCGTTTCTCGAATGGAAACAGATATGTTAATTATACAATCTCGCTGAATTTATATATAAAGGTCTTCGATTTTTATGGCTTAATAATAGCCTTTCATAATTTATTGTAAATTTTTTATACATCCCAAATGGCACTTAAGGTCAAAATTTGTGAAAAATCCGAAAGCTGAATATTCTTTTAGTTGTGAAATTATTCTGTAACATCCTTTGAGCATTAACAAGGATTGACGGTGAAATTTCTCTTTTTATTTTAAACTTACTCTATGGTAACTAACGAATGTAACATTAAACGCAAGTATTCGTAAATTATGATTGCTCGATTATGATTGACAAGTATTAGAAAAAACCTTTTCACTGATTTTATCTGAATGGTTGACACATTATCATTATTGAAATATATACACGACTTCGTGGCTTCATAAAATTTTTTCTTTTCTTTTTTTTTACAACGATTTTACCATGGCTCGGAAATATAAATTATGCTTCATTAATGGATAATAAATTATAACATCGGATTTTGTATCAACTTAATAATAGAATATGATGTCTAGAATATAAGAAAGCGAATATGTCAAAGACGAGAGATGAAAAATTCTATTTATTATAAAACCAGGAAGGAACTGCTGACCACGAGGACGAGCCTCAAATGATGGACTAAACTGCTAAGAAAGTAATAGTTCTTAGCGTTCCGTACAAAACTACGAATTCTATAAGAAATATCCGTGTAGCCGAAAGATCGTAAAATATTAGCGGGTAGAACATCGGAAGATCAGCAGAAACACTGACGTGTACGAGTAAAACAGCAAAATTACAATGGGTGCAATAACTCTAACACGTCTTTCGCGTATATAATTCGACCATTTCTACGTTTTAAGTAATTTTTGCTAAATTATCGAGACCAGACTTCAATAATCCAATATTCATTTAAATCATAATGTAGAATTGGCACTATTTTTATTTACTGCATTGATTTATATATATGTAAAAGAACTTTATATCCTTTAATTGTACTGTATCACTTGGAGGCTGAACGAAGTTAAATCTCCGAGCTTTAAAATATAAATAAAACGAATCGAATCGTATCTGCTCTCTTTTTCCCTGCCCTTTTTCATATCTCCCTCTCCTCAATTCCGCGTCTTATTATCTCCCTGTCTTTTTCTTCTTCACTCATGCATAAAGCCCCTTTACCTGTACACTACAGATATACATGTATACAAAATTTACTTATTTATATCTTAAAGCTACATATATGTGTGTTTGTGCGCGCGCGCGTGTGTGTCCATGAAGCGTAGCGTAATGGACCGAGGCGAAATATCACGATCACGCAATGGAATCGTCGGAACGTAAAAACAGAGAGAGACGAGTATAAGAGAATGACGAGAGAAAGAAGACGATGGACAGAGGCAGAGACAGAGACAGAGACAGAGAGAGAGAGAGAGAGAGAGAGCTAGATTACCTTGGGTTGGACCGCCGGCATGTAGTAAACCAATAATTTTCAGCCAACCCGAGCGCCCGCGCGCCGTAGCCCGTGGTCATTTTGAAAGAATGCCGAACCGTAATCAATCCCCCTACTAAATGTATATATATATATATATATATATATATATATATATATATATATATACAGGGTGTCCCAAATACGATTGTTCACGCTGGTCGTTCGGCAAATCACCGGGTCGTATGCACAATGAGGTTTGATTGATTTTATGAAATTTCAAACGATTTTTGTGCTACGCGACAAGCAAAACACGAAAATTGAGAAAACGGGCTGACTTGCTTTGACTGCACAATCTCGAGAATAATGGGAGGGTTTTCTCGAGCGTTCGAGCGCGCTTGAAACTCTGGGACAAACGGCAACGTACGCATCCTTCTTATGCCTCAGAAGTTCCGATCGGAGATTCGGCTATCTACACATATTTACAAACAACTACGGCGCCCACCCATTATTCTTCGGATTACGCTCAGAGTCTCCAGCCGGCCTTCCAAATTTCCACGATCGACAGCCGGAGTATAAGCGTTTGCCTCGCCGACGGGCAACGCGCCGACTATTACGGCTACTTGCCAAAAACCATCCAACCGTCCTACCCGACATAACCGAGCAGCTGCAGCGCGAGCCATCTCGTTCGGCACACCCTGTATACGCTGCCCCACGACGACGGGGAGACGGCGACGATCGTTTCTGCGGCTCGACGAAATTGCCAGCGGGACAGGTTGGACGGAGGGATGGGGGAGTAGGGGGTAGGGTCGGTTCGACTAATGCGCGAATTTTAGACCGGAGCCGGCCGCAGGCACCCGTCCGACCCGGGCGGCAGGTCGGTTCTTGCGCCGACCAGGCAGCTACCCAGGAGCGGGGGAAAATTTTGGGATGGAAAACAAATCGCGTCGATTCCTGCACGAGCTGGAGGTGAATCGGCGACGAAAGAAAAAAGAATGGGGGGGGGGAGAAGGTCTGCTGCACCCGTGCGCGTATAATCGAGAGGAAAGCGAGCTCGGCGAGTCTTCGTCTTCCTCTTCCTCTTCGCGTCGGGGCGAATTATGCAAATTGCCCCAGTCTGCTGGATCGTAAGCCGCGTGCGATCCGCGCGCGAGAAGCTCCATAAGCCGCTGCGCTACGCGAGCCCGGATCGTTCGTATAAATGAAGGCGCGCGACCGATGCCGCACTGTACACCCGCGGACACCGGCGAACGATCTACAAGTTTGAAAGCGCGCAGATCGACGCGTCGTAAGGTCGATTTTCATGTTGTTCGATATCAATGCAATTTCGCGTCTGTTCCTGCATTGCGCATTTTTTGTTTTGACGCAATTTTATTACCGACGTTAATTATCTATTCTGATTTAAATTAAAGCTCGTCAATGTACAAATGGTAATAGTAGCAAAATAAATACTTTACTCGCATTTACTATTCCTAGCTCCGACCATACTGACAATCTATAATAGAATACATTTTTAGAAGACTTGCATTTAGAAAATGTCAGACTAGAAAGTAACGAGCGATTATTATTTGTTCTGCAATTTAGGTATGTATTTTATTCGGAGATTCAAATTACTCCAATACAATTAAATAGTCTACAAAGAAATGATGATAAAGCGAAGCTATAGGAATAGTTGCAATGCTCGTAATATATGTACGATATTAGTGATGCATTTGAACAATAGTTTTCAGTTAGTGTATGTTGCTAATAATGCTGCTCGCATAAAATCAAATTATTATTTAAACAAAACAGTGCACTTATCCGGCACGCATAAAGTAAAAACTATTGAAATAGATCACAATCACGGATTTTTTGTACTGTAGCAGATACCCGATTAAATTATCTAAAAATTTTCTTCAATTTTACCTTCGTCATTATACATTAGCCATCTGAAATGGGAACCCACATTTTTGACCACGGAAAACATCAATCGATCATAAAATTTTACGTCAAAGATTAACCTTGAAATTGACCTTCAACAAAAGTCAAATTTTGAACTAGATACATCACAATAATTGGGATAGTATTACGTATATTTATACTAGTCTATCAGGGTTATAAATCAGAAATTTAGGCTTAAATTTTGAAAATCAGTGTCATATAAATTCCACGTTCAGGAGGCGCTCAAACTGAACTTCATGCTCGGATGTTCAATTTTATGTCAAATTAATTTCTCGATCAAATTGAGTTTCTAATTCAACCTTAGAAAGGTGACTTTCAGATACCTCTGAAAGACCTCCTTGAGACAGATAAAGAAAAATTCTAAATCACTATAGTACTTCCAATTTTCTAGGTAAAACTCGATTTAACAAGTAAAAATATATAGTATAGTTACGTTTGTGTAATCTCCTACATATTATAAATATAATTACTTAAAAACCTTGAATTTTGTTTATTAATAATCAACCATAAAAGGAAAATAGTGTATACAATTCACGCTTTAAATTTTTTAGTTTTGTTATCAAAGTACTAATAAACACTTTTTGAATTATATTATGTATAGATATACAAAAAGACATGTTATGTTTTAAAGTTACTCGTAAAAACATTACAGGCCGATATAATAAATATACGGGCATTATCTAATAGCTACGGATTCTATTTTTAATTGTAGGTATTTTATTATATTTTTATTATATACTATATGAATAATGAATCTCCTTTGAATTGAGCAAGCGTCATAATGTACCAATTACTGTAAAATACCACGATCTATTGCAGCTTTAGAAAATGTCTTCACATGCATCGTTTCTAGTATATTGCCAGGCAAAACTTCAAACAAAATATTTTATCAATTTTCCAGAGACACATTGTAAAACAATGCTTACAAGTTCGCCACTCGTAGAGGTCTTGGTAATCTTCGAACAGCTGCAAGATGATCGATAAAATTATAACGAAACAGACCAAGTGTTATTTTTTACATATTTATTATATTAAATATAGATTAATCGGTGAAGGTGCATCGAGTCCGTTATAAAAATAAATAAATAATGATTTGTATTTGAGAGACCAAGAATAATTACAATCTCTAGTTAGTAATTTTTTTCATTTAACATTAACATTCAGTATTCCGAGCTCAAATGTAATACCGTGAAATTCATACTCTCGGCAAATCAACGCCTATCATCCAAGGGTAGAATTATTAGTTTAGTTTTTCTATTTTGAGTTATGTATGTGCGTACATACATGCAACTATGTACACGAGGCCCATCGAGGGGTCCGCTTCAGGTTAAGTGAACCTCTTCAAATATACGTTTAATCTGCGAGGCTCTCGAGTACCTCAAAGGCCGTCCATACATGCACGCGCGAAATATTATGCACGTCGCCTCGGTCGGCTCTCGGGTATACAATATAGTATACCTATATATACATGTAATTCCCGACTCGCGGAATGCGGGCAAACTCGTCGGCAACGCTGTACACAATCTCCCTCAGTCATTTCCCTCGTTTTCGCCCCCCTCCCTCACCCCTTTTCCGGGGATCAATTAAAGCCAATGCTCATGAAAGGATCGTCTTCGCGGCCGGCCGTTTGCCTCTCGTTCATAGATATATATATGTATATATATATATATATATATATATATATATATATATATATACCCCCTCCCCGCGTCCCATCCCAGTTTACCGGATCCGCCCCGATTTATTATATATAGAAAGCTGCCGTACGAGAAAAACAAAGTTGCTTATACGCGGTAATACGCGTCGCTTCGTGTAAAAACGATCTGAAAAAAAACGAGACGTTTTCTGCGTGTGTTATGTATGTACTTTTTAAATCATGGGAGAAAAAAATAACAAAATTAACAATACTTTCAATTCATCGCGACGAATTGCTAGGAAACATTTTCCATCAACAAGTGACAATTCATTGTCTAACAAAAAGAAAATTTTCCCCGCGGTAAAGGATCCTCTTAAAGATCGTCGTATGATTTTACAATTTATTATGATTCAATCACACTACTGTTTAGTTGAAAAACTAGTTGATACTCCATTTAATCGAAGGAAGAGTTCGAATTATTGCAACTCATACTTATGATCTCTGATGATTTGTACTTTTAACTGATCCCACACATACACATACACACATCTACGTATATTTTCATTTAAAATGTAATGTCACTTTGAATATTATATCGAAGGCGAACATAATGTAGCTTCCTCTGAAAGATCATGAAAATACATTATCATCGTTTAAGTTTAACATCTTACAACTTAACTGTATTCTTATAAGAAAAAATGCGAAAGATATCGTAAAAGAGAATTAAGGTACCTTCAAGTTTTAGTTTTCTTTTTAAGACGACTTTATGATAAATCCAAAAACTGCATGGCAAAAATTAAAAAAACGCGATTCTACAAAATGTAAACTCGTTTCAAAAAAAGGATCGGCTGGAATGAAAGTCGTTTCT
The DNA here is from genome assembly GCA_018907035.1 of Sycobia sp. Sy_11. Classification (NCBI taxonomy): domain Eukaryota; kingdom Metazoa; phylum Arthropoda; class Insecta; order Hymenoptera; family Epichrysomallidae; genus Sycobia; species Sycobia sp. Sy_11. The sequence continues at coordinate 520,665 of JACCIC010000187.1, forward strand.
TCCATTAACTATAAATAGTTGCGTGAATGGTAAATGGCAGATTAACGGAAAATGCAATAATTTTTGGAGTATAGAAATTGTGACTTTCGATACAAAATCATTTTACAGAGCTCCGAGGAACTATAAAGATATTTTACAACCAGGTAATACTTTCTTCGAACTGAAGCTTTAAAGTTTATGTGCACGAAGTCAAAAGCTAAGAACATCGAATTGGAATCGAAATATTGAAAATTTTAATTGATTTGCAAGAAAATTTATGATGAGTAATAAGATTCTTTTTCAACATTAAATAAGCCGATTAAAAATAACGAATACTTTCATTTCTAAAATATTAGCTAAGAAAACAACATTCTTTCGTCCATCTCATTTCAAAAATAATAATTACATAATATAAGAACATGTCACAGTAATATTGCAATGCTTACTTACAGCAAAGAGGATCACATTAAACCAGAATAAGAGATGCCCATGAAGAAGAGAGAGAGGGGGGGGGGAGAGAAGCATCTACCTAATTTCATGCGGTCTTCTACTTCGGTATAGAATAATTACGGAGGGATGATGAGAATCTTAATAAGATTGAATGAAGAAAATACGACTAATAGAAAATACATGTGATAATTATATTTTTATAAAATATACTATTAAATTGAAATCCATTTAAATTAATACAAAAAATTAAAGACCGTTACATTAGTGGTTTCAAATCAAAAATTAAATCAACGAAACTTAAATAAAACATTGATAATAAAATAATAAAACATAGTAAATTACATCCATTGTAGAAAATAGAATAATATATATACTTATTTTATAGACCCATATTTCGAAGTAAATTATTAAATTATTTATAAATTACGGCGGTAAGTTTCGTCTCAACCCGACATAAGTGGATGAAAATGTTCAAATTTATCACCCTAACCGCATCGATCACTTTTCCCAATTAGCAATTTTATCTATCCGAGGAGTCTCATTTTCGCTTGTGCCAGCACAGGAAAGCGGCGCATTATATCTACAGTTCTCGCACGTTCTCACGGATCACGAAGCTGTTACCGCGCTCGTTTCTCTCGCGCATTTTTGCCCAGCTTTGCAGGCTGCCGTAAACTACGAGGAAGACGCGAGCTACTTGGCAAGCAATTATGCACCTTTGCAGGTTTTTTTTTTTTCAAACCACAATCTTTCCTTAAAATTTCATGAAATACTTAAAGGACAAGTTTTTAATTACAAATATCGTTGCAATTTTAGGAAAAAATTCTTTTTTTCCAGTCCAAGTACAAAAATTCTATTTTTTGAATAGTTATTTTAACAACTTGTTCCATTAACGAGGTCGACCTATAACGCTAACATTTTTATTTAAAAGTTATCTTGGATTTGAGCTTAAAGGAATTTGAAGCTATTCTACCTCCCTTTTTCGTTGCAAGTAAGGATGAACCAAGAGAATTTCTTTCAAAAGTCATGCATCTTTGCTTATACATACGCACGGCCACAAATTCTAGCACCTTTCGTTGCAGAACCGCAGTTACCGCCATCATTTATACGCCGGTCTTTGATTAATCGCACTTCTAAAAGCGTGAAATTACCAACTTTATATGTAGAAATCGATAAGACGAACCTTGGACAAATCTTATTATTATTCTTATTGTTGTTGTTGTTGTCGTCGTCGTTGTCGTTGTCGTTGTCGTTGTCGTTGTTGTTGTTGTTGTTGTTGTTGTTGTTGTTGTTGTTGTTGTTGTTGTTGTTGTTATTATTTGACTTTACCGAGAGCTCTCGTATAATGATTGCTCGAGCTGGAATGACTCGTAGCGGTTGTTATTACGGAACGGAGCTAATGGCAGAGCAGCTTCCGAGGGGGACATTGCGGAAAAGCTGCCGGGATGAACAAGATATTGGAGCAAAAAAAAACTGATACCATTCAAAGTAACGATAAAACTATCAAACCAATAATATGCCGGAACAGATGGGAAAATGTCATACTGACTCATTGAAACACATTTCCGGATCTTTGAAAGTTGAATAAGGAAGCAAACTATTTTCTTACCTGAAAAATATCGGTAAAATGATATCAACTGAACGTAGCACTTTTCAATATTGTTAATGTAAATCGTAACAGTAGTTACATTGAAATGACAGTTTTCTCATTTTCTCCAATCAAGATTTAGAACAAGGAGAAGTATTTTCAGCTCTATTACAAAGAACGGAAGATCATATTCTGGACGCTGTGACAAACATAGCTAGAGCGAATGCCTTATTATGTCTATTTCTAACTTTTTAATAACTGGCGAAATTGATGTTCAGATATAATGCAAGAAAATAGTAGACGTATTTATTCAAAGAACATTTTTTCCATTAGCCTATCTTTATATATTGTCAAGATCGTCGATTAACTGATTCTCAGATATGTCCAAGAAATGTTCTTCTTCTTCGGTTGGTCGAAAATTTACATAATTTTGAGCCCCCAATTGAGACTTTAACAACCCCGCAGACGATAAATGATGTTAAATCAGCTAAATAAAAACAAAAATTATGTCTGTCTAAAGTAAATTAATCTTTATTAGCTTATGCTTCTCAAAGAGTGAAATGTGTATATTTTATATTTTTAATTCTTCATTTATACTACCGTTTTTTCTGCATTTACATTTTGTTAATGTCATAATTGAGAAAGTGAGAAGTGCGATGGTAAGTACCTTGTGTACTGGTAAGGTAAATCTACTATGGCGTGACATTAATTTTCTTTAATGTAGAACCATTTATGTTGACTCTAATGGTACCCACAATAAAACGCCTTTGCAGGGTCAACAACGCACTCTACATAGAAAATAAATATGGATCTTTTAGACCCTCCTGCGATCGTCGTAAGTGGAAATTCTACTAATAAGTCTGGATGGTAGGACCAGAAGTTTCTCCGTCGGTAAAAAATGACAGAATTATGAGCGTAACAGAAGTTTTCCTGTGAGTAGATATGTCATAATTTTTCAAGTAACTGTAATCTCAAAAAGTTGCCCTTGCTCTGAAATCTGATCTAGAGTTTTTGGAGAGTTATGAGGCTCTGAACAAAGAAACTCATAAAGTCCAACTCGTATTGATACTAATCGATCACGGTAGAAAGAGGAGCAAAAAATACCGAATAAAAGATCTAATGAGAGCTAGTATTAATTTCATCAAACGATAGTAGAATTCTGCAATTTCGTTATCAAGGGAGGGGAGTTTGAGGAATCGATTACAACAACTGGCAGTAGACTATAAGTTAGCTGAGATTATATCATATCGTATCACAAAAACTGTTAAAGACTAGTCCAAAGTTATTTTTTGTTGTAAAAACTTGAAATAAATCTATCTTTAAATTGTGATATTTATATAAATTTTACTTAAATATTTAATTTCTATATAATATAATTTCTAAAGGATAAAAAAATATTTTTATTATTATAAATCTCAAATAATTTAGCGAGGTTAATGTAAAATAATTATTGAACTTTATAATATAGATATTATAAATGTCTCAATTGAGAATCCAAAAGAAATTTAAAATATAAAAATAGTATACTTGTATATTTCTTTTTAATTTATAATTAATTTCTAACGTAACAAAACATTAAGTATAGTTGCAATAATATTGAGCTTAAAATCAGCGAAGCATGCCCAGGTCACTATTTATTTTTTATTTTCTGTTGTAAAATTTTTTTAAATACATATATAACTTTGAGAAAATTACTTTATTACGCGTGAAAGTATATCCTAAACGAACCTTAAGTATATAGAGTAAGTAAATGGGGGGTCATCTGTTCTAATGGTAACCTCAGGCTGCGCGCGCTGGTTTTAAAAGTCATAAAGCTATTTACACTGACTCATTTAATTAAAAGACGATCTGAATTAGAATTACTATTTATGTCAAATTAATCATTTTTTAATGTCACACGTACGCTTCATAATATAAAGCTTCTTCATTTTTCTTCGTCGGGCACTAAATATTTCTAGAATATGGCCAACTGCTGCCTTTCGTTAGAATAAAAGAAAATTTTTTTTTCACTATTTCGATGGAACCTGTGTATTTTACTTATTATCTTTGAATTACATTAAATTTGAATCATTATCTCTAGTATATAAAATTCAAATTGCCAAATGCACGCAAATTACAAATTCTACTGGCACTGAAATGTATAGAAAATCTTTCTACCTACATTAAACTATATATACAGATATTATCGTTTTCCTATCTTTTTGCGCACTCATGCTCCTGCGTAGCTAGTGGATCAAGTATACAATAAGTCGGCACAGCAGCCGGATGAGCACCCCTCATATATCTATAAGAACCATAACGGGAAAATGGTTGCGCGCGTACCGTACCGTTTTCGTCGCCTCGGACAACAGAAGTTCGAGAGAGAGAGAGAGAGAGAGACAGAGAGAGAGACAGAGGGTGTAGTAAGGGAAATTGCACCTATATCCTTTACAGCGGCAAATTGGCCAAATGCCCCGTAAGATATAGACGAGAGAGGCAGAGCAAAAGAGCGAAAGAGAGAGACAGAGAGAGTGAGAGAGAGAGGTAAGACAGAGACAGCATTTATGTATATATGAATGTGAGCTGCGAGCTGCATTGCCTCCGGTAGAAACTCTCCATGCACGCGAACACGCAAACGCGCATCTACATATATACTTATATATATATATATATATATATATATATATATATATATATAATACTTTGACACTGGCTCTCCAGCCACTGGCGTCGTAAACCTTTCCTCTCGCACCTTCGCACGGGGTATACGTATAAGAGTATAAGAGAGTAGGGAAGGGTCTGTGGAGGTAGATGGAGAGTGAGAGAGAAAGAGAGAAAAAGGGATAGACGATAATGACAAAGATGACGAAGAAGAGTTTTTCGCGAGCATCGTCTCGCGTGCGTAAAAGCAGCCCCATATATACCACATATATAAAGGTATAAAATTCCACCTTTTCTCCCGTGCTCTCGCCCGGTGGCGTTCGTTTGTCCCAGCGACAAACGATCGTATAACTGGACCCCGTCGGTGGATCCAGGGAAATAATAATCCAATTCGAATTTCTAGCCTCTTTAATTCGTCTCCTCCCCGAGCTCTCACCCCTCCCACGAAGCCCGGAGTGACAATACTATGGTGGACGCCAGGTAAGTGCTATATATATATATATATATATATATATATATATATATATATATATATATATATATATATATATACGTTATATATAACGCTTTCGTCCATTCGCGATTATACAATCAAAGTTGAGGATTCCGCTGGTATTGTGCGTTACTTTTTTATGCCGCTGGTCCTCCTCTTCTGACCCCCTCCACCCTCTCGCCTGGCCAACTCGTTTGAATAAACAGAATTTCAATTGGCGCGCGGACGGCGAGAGTCCCGCGAGTGCGTTACAGGGATATTATATTATACAGTTATCGCAGTTAAAGTAATTCACGAGCAGCCGGTCGTTTTGGGTTAAAGCGGCCTACCGATATTAAGCGGCTCTGCGGGCTTACATATATATCTATATATAGAAGGACATTAAAAAGGCCATTCCTTCAGTTAATTTTTATTTAAGCGGCCGGGCGGTCTTTTTTAAAAAAAAAAAAAGAAACACCACTGCGCGGCACTGGGACTATTTTCCCATTTAATATGGAAATATCGCTCGCGTTATCTTTCAGCATTAAATTAAAATTATATAGATATGCCGTGAATAAAAATAAGCGGTATACGTATAGATATATTGAGAATGTGATAGAAATGAAGAGACGAGTTTTATCGATGGCAATGATGTGTGTGTGTGTGTGTGTGTGTGTAGATAGATAGAGACTTACTGATAATTTTCTGGATTTTTGACCAATTTGAACTTACCTGAAATAAAAGAAAATAGAAATTAGTATGCACTTTATCCAATTTGCTGTATAAAGATTATTTATTTACATCAAAATTATAATCCTATAAATGTAAATTTATAAAGAACATTTTTTATCCGATGCATCTGTCTTATTTACGGTGTATCTATTAAATTGGAAATAAAATAATGTTGAAAATCAACGGCCAATTTCACTGTTTCAGAGCTTCACAGTGGGATCATCATTTTCATGACCTAGAAATTATAAAAGTTGAGTATCATAACACCTCATGAGCAAAATTTTCTGAACGTGCATGGTCGCCGAGTAAGTTCTTCCCGGAAGATTCGAACGGCTCTGTTTTTCGTCTTTTTAAGCCACGCTACGATTCTCGCTGTCACGATTTCATAGAAAACTAACGCATTTGTTTCTTTCATCCAATGTCAAAATTTATAATTATTTCGTTCTCCTTCTATGAAACGAAAATCTATATATATATATATATATATATATATATATATATATATATATATATATATATATATATGATTTTCAATATTGTTTTCATAAGTTTTGAAGAAAAAACCAGCAGACATCGTCATGAATCGTCACGAAACTTTTTTAGCGACGAACCTTTAAAGAAATTTCTACAGAATCTGCATAGCATAGTACAGCGGAGTATGGAAAATTTTGTCCACGTCTTTGATTTTTTGACTTACGCCGATACACGGGGCGAGTCGATAAAGTTAATTTTTTTTTGCTTCCACGAGCACAAAGACGATTAAGCCGATACGCTCGACATCGTCGCGGAAGCAGGGGAGTGAAATTGATCGACGCTCTCGGCGAGCCAGGCCAGAGAATGAAAGGGAAAGAGACACAGACATAAAGAGACGGATTCGCATTTGCTTTTTTTCGTCTTTTACTCCCGTGCCTCGGAGTGTTTTTACGATTCCCTATATATACCCTGATGAGCTGCACTTTGTACGAAACGCAGCCTCGGGGCCTCGTGCGCGGCGAGCCCGCGCATACAGATGCACCGGCACACCGACGCACCAAGGCCCCGAAAACCTGGCAGCGCTGGCTGCGTTCCGTCCGCGCGAGGGGCAGCCCCGGCGTTCGTTAAAGCCCCGCGCCCAGAAGGGACCTCTCTCCCTCCCTCCCTCCCCCTCTTTCTGTTTTTTGCCCGAGCGGCGACGAGGTGGATCGAAATTTTCGAAGACGAGAGAGTAGCGCGCGCGCGCGCGCGCGCCGTATTTACGCACGCGGAATGAACGCGAATTGCGGCTGGGTACGGGGGTGGGGGAGAGAGAAAGAGAGAGAGAGTAGATCGTGCACTGTAATTTCTTTCAGAAATCCTATAACTGCGCTCGAGCGCCAGCTGAACTCTGCGGGATCTCTGTTTTCGTTTTGTCTCTCTCTCTCTCTCTCTCTCTCTCTCTCTCTCTCTCTCTTTCTACCTTCTTCGTAAGACCGTATAACTTTTAACTGCGCGCATCTCGTCCTGAAATTGTATACGTAAATTGCCGGCGCGAGGCGCTTTGCCAGCGTGAGCTTATAATACGCCCGGATATGAATTGCTGCTGTATATATGTATATATATAAAATGCATCCCAGTAGGCTTTGCCAAAGAAATTCAATGCGCCGCGAGCTCGCTTTTAGGAAAGTCGAAAGTCGTTGGATTATCGCACCGACGTGCGAGACTGCCCGTACCCCGAGCATTCCCATAATAGGCCGTAAAGTCTTGCGCTCTTGCAAAGGACCAATTGTCAAGTTTAGCTCCGAATTACGAATCGTGCCCGCCGTTCCTAGCGTCTCTTTTCCTCGCGACTCGCGGTTCATAGCGGGAATGAGAGAAGCCGCACATTGTACCGAGAAGCTTGGTACGTTATTGCGTATACGTAGATATTTTGTCATACACGAATGCGCATGTATATGGGAGCGAATGTTTCTCATTTGCGCAGCGCCGATCCTGACAGTTTTCCCATCGAGCAGGTATCCGTCTTCGCCGCCCGAAAAAAGAAACAAATTAGAAAAAGAAACATCAAACACACGCGTACCCGACGCCTTTACTCGCGCGGCGGGAAACACATTGCTCAAATTCGTCGCTCGGGAATGGAAGACACGGAGTTGCAAGTTCTTCCCATACATTCGGCGCGCGCGCGCGCGTGTGCATTTAGCCGACCTTCCCGGTCGTCCGTGATTTTTATCATTCGTTAACCCTCGAAGATCGTAAGTCACGTCGCGGGCGACGCAAGTACTTTATCGTTGCGCGCGTGTTTGTAAATGTGACACGTGGGAGGTGACGAAGAGGCTGGCGTCGGAGCTCGTGCATTATTAACCGTTCGAAGAACCAACGCTCTCTGCGAGAGGAATGCTCCTCTAAAACATGCGAAATCGGCGTTTTTTCACAATTAACTGAATTATGTACATGTATTTGTTAGTGTCGAATGAGGGTTTTACGGGTGGATTGAGAGCCGAAAGCGGAAATGAAAACTTGTTTTCTCAGTGCTGAATAGCGCGAATAAAGAGGGAATGGGAAATTAAAAAGAACAAGAGTAAAATTCGATAACAACCACTTCTCTTGAGATTGTTTGTTTCTACAGTTAACCTATAAAATACAAATTTTTGCCATTAATCTAGAAATTTCACAGCGGAAACGGGATTCCTGCGATATTTGAATACTTGAAAACTCCACGGGAGCTTGCGCATGTGTGCACGCTCGAGAATTCCACGAAAGATTAATTGAACCTGCAGAAATCTACCTTTACCACTGTGGGGAACTTAACACCGGCCTAAGGTATTTTCAATTATCAGTCCCTTTGTGATTTTGAAAGGGACCCTTTTCTTTGAGCTTTCCCCATTATTCAATAGTTCGAAGGAGCAGCATGACTACGCTTAATCCTTCGGTCTTATCGCCTGTGGTTTGAGCCAGGCGCGTTCACACACACATACACGCGCACACAGTATTCAGAAGTTGACTGAAATACTGTACACCGATGTTAGAAACTAATATACATTTAGAAAAGTTCTTGCCCTCCCAAGATCAAAGTGCATAACAAGAACGAACGTCACCTCAGATCCACGAAAATTCAAAAATTGGAAAACCAATTGTTATCTATATGTCATCTGCTGTGCATATATATATTGAATGAAATTTCTTTATTAAATATATAGTCTTGCATCTTTTTCTACATATGTCATAATTATTAGAAACGGGTTCTTCATTCGGGTCATTTACGATTTTTAAAGAAAGCATTAAACAATCTAGAGCTGCAGAAAATCATTATTGTATTCATAAATTTGCGCACGAAATCGAGAACGAATTACGTTATGTTTATGATTATCTCGTTTATACGGGAATTATTTTCGGGAACGTAGAATTATTGACAAGTATATATTTAGAAAAAGATACCCAAGTGCATGAACTGTCGCCGCTTTTCGCAAAATCGTGTACTTACTTTGTGGCAGGCGCTAAAGGCAAAGAAGAAATAAACTTACTCAAAAAGCACCGGTATTGAGTTAATAGATCGTTGGAATTCCTGCTCCAGCTTATAACTTTGCACGACGATGCAACGTTATCAGGACAGAGCCGGACTGCAAAAGCGTATATATATATATAAGCCAAAAAAAACATTGGCCAGTTTCCAGAAATTCTTGTAACGATCAAGCGGGTTGTCAACCAAAAAGAAAAAAACAATGTCTACATAAATTTTTCTTTCTTATTCTTTGATAATTCAATATTTATATATCGAATATATATATATATATATATATATATATATATATATATATATAGATATATATTATATTCAATACTTTTAGAAAATAAAAACAAGAAAATAATAATTCAAGCGTTAAAGAATATACCTGAGATAACATAGAAATTCTTCTGCAAAAGTTTGCAATAGCTAATGCTTTTGTATATTAACATTGCCTGTCGACCTGGAGGTATTTATAGTTTAAAATTTTATACGGTAACACCGGCGCACCTAATTATTCGTGATTGACAAGTTGACATTGTTTGAAATATAAGATATATAAATTTCAAAATCATTGATCCAATTCGTATCGAAAGCTAATATATTATAAACAAAAGTTGACCAATTGAGATTACAGTAGTAACGATTTACGAGTTTAATATCAATCTATTGTTATGCTAATTTGAAAATTTCTAGTTATTTTATCAATTAATAATAATCATTACAAATAAACTAATTTCTTCCAATTTGATTATACTACAAATTAATGATTTGAAAATACTTTCAAATTTTATCATCAGTCTTGTAATGAGCAAAACAATCAATTAATATTTAACATAAATTAATTAATACAATTGTTTTAAAAAATGCTTAAACTTTCATGAATTATGAATTCTAATTTTTTAATTAGTAGTTTATTTTATATTGTAATGAACCATGCTGTGAAAATTATCTTTTGTAGAAATCACACATCAACGAAAGAATGATAAACGCAACTTCAAGCGAAATGCGTTAATAAACGATAAAAATCAAAAGTACAAATTATAGTTGTGAATAAGTTTTCCCGTTTTTCAAATTAGCTATATTGTGACAATGGTTCAAATAATTATGAAGGTATTGGCCATAGCTACAATTTTCCCATCTTCACATACGATCCCGTTGGAAAAAATTCGCGTTCGGCCTTATCAGTCATCACCATTTTGGCTCTCGAAGGTGTGTCAGACAGGCCATGCCTGAAGAGATGGTAATAACGAAAGTCGGCTATAGGCGGTGGGGAGGATTCCAGCGTTCTAAATGTTCACGGCGGTGCAAATGTGGGCGAGCATTGTCATGTTGCAACATAACTTTGTCGTGCCTGTCGGAGTATTGTGGCCGTTTTTCTCGCAGTGCGCGGCTCAAACGCATCAATTGTCGTCGATAGACCTCGCCTGTGATCCTTTCATTCGGTTTCAGAAGCTCATAGTAAACCACACCTAGCTGGTCCCACCATATACAGAGCATGAGCTTGGCGCCATGAATATTTGGCTGGGCCGTCGATGATGATGCATGGCCGGGTAGTCCCCATGATTTTCTTCGCTTCGGATTATCGTAACGTATCCACTTTTCATCGCCAGTCACGATACGATGCAGAAAACCCTTTCTTTTATGTCGCTGAAGCAGCTGTTCGCAAGTGAAAAAACGCCGTTCGACGTCTCTCAGTTTCAGTTCGTACGGCACCCAATTTCCTTGCTTTTGGATCATTCCCATGGCTTTCAAACGCTTGGAAATGGTTGTTCGGTCAACTCCCAATGCTTCAGCAAGTTCTTCTTGCGTTTGACAAGAATCTTCATCAAGCAAAGTCGCCAATTCTCGATCTTCAAAGATTTGCGGCCGCCCGGAACGCTCCTTGTCTTCCACGTCGAAATCACCGCTTTTGAAGCGTCGAAACCATCCGCGAACACTTGAATCATCGACACAACCTTCTCCATAAGCCTCCTGAAGCAATCGATGCGTCTCGGCAGCAGATTTCTTCAAATTGAACCAATAAAGTGAAACTTCCCGCAAATGACGTCGACTCGGCTCAAATTTCGACATTTTCACGATATCAAAAATTTATGATGCGAAAAAATTTTAACTAATGTGTTAGTATGGAATTGTTGACATATGAATAAGCTTTGATTATGACATATGTAACCATTGAATACTCGCACAGTATTGGTGGCGCCATCTCTTACAAAAAACGGGAAAGACTTATTCACACTCCTAATAATATTTTCAGTAACACCCTAAACATGATTTTTTGTGTAGTACGTCTATAACTATATATTTTTAATGACGCTAAAGATGTCGCAAACAATGCCATTAGCTAGCTCTCATACGGGGAGATTGCATTTTTCTTGAACCTCCGTCCTGGGATATCCTATGTGGTGAAATTACTCGAAGGACAATTATCACGCAACTGGGCTCGGAAAAAAAATGCCATGTTATCGTCTGTATCCGAGCTCTTTTATAATGGGATCAGCGACGCGTGTGTTTGCTGCTCCATTCAATTGGTCTCGGAAAGATATCGAGATCTTGATTGATAATTCGTCGCTTGATTTACTTTTGCAATCCTTGACTGCAGAGTAAGTGTTCTGGGAACTCGACGAGCTTCGCGACCATCGATCGATAATCGCAAATGACCGAATAATACGAAAACTGCCGTGCTCGAACGGCGATGCTTCGAGTTCCGTTACCGAAAAAACCCACTACCAGAGGTCGTGTTAACGATCTGACTTCCCATTACACTGCGAGTTTTCGAACTTTCTCTCTAGACAACTGTTCTCCTTGCTCGTTCAAAGAGTCCTTTGATATTATACGCGACACCGGGCAAATACATCGTTCCAACTAATACATCATCGTGGCACTAATACAGCATCGTTCTAACAGGGCAGGAATTTAAAAGTACGAACGAGCAAAGAACAATATAAAAATGAAGAGAGGAGGGGAGCCGATACGTCGTCGGCTGGTTTCGGATATTAATCAGAAACCGGCGAGCGGCCGCGTGGGCATATGTACATGTTAATTAAAAATTGCACCTTACGCTCTATCTCGGCGAGCCGCGACGCTGCGCGGCGGGCCATTAATCACGCTTAAAAGTTGCGCGCGAGCACATTACGGCATTTTCGCGCGGCTCTCGCTCTCTACCGCCTATTGTATAGTACCTGCGCCCGAGTCTTTCGCTTCTCGCCCCGCTCGGACACACACACACACACACACACATTTGTATTTAGGTAGGGACATACCGAACGCTAACCAGACGGAGCAGAAAATACACACACACACACACACATACCCAGCAATGCATACATATATATAGTGGGCACGTGGTTACAGACGCGGGACGCTGTGTCAATGTCAGAAACACTCCTATATTATACGAGGACCGGGCCGATGTTAACCAGGCTTTATATGCGCACGAGCGCGGAGAGGCCCTACGCCGATCTCTCTCTCTCGAGAGAGAGAGAGAGAAAGAGAGAGAGAGAGAGAGAGAGGGCGAGACAGGACATAGGCGGGCGCGCGTCCCTCCCTGCGTCGCAACGATATTATCGGCGTATTTCGGGAGTGTATATACGTATGCATATGTGTGCCACCGCACAACACATACAGGCCAGTGTGAAAGTGCGAAAAGTGTGTCTGTCTATACGTGTGCAAAGGGAGATATGAATATATATATACACGCGCGCGGTTTCTATACGGGAGAGCGTGGACGCGTACAGGGGCCCGCGAAAGGGTGCGATGCAGGGGAGGCGGGGTAGTAAGCGAGATATTTCGCGCGAGTACAGCGGGAGGGGTTGCGTGTAAGCCCGCGTGAATTATGGTGTCTTCGGACATGATGCAGGGCGCCATATATGTATATATATATATATATATATATATATATATATATATATTAGTGTGTCTTTGAGAATTCGTGTCATAAATATGTGTGTGTAACAGGTAATTATGTGGTCGCTCGCGCTATTCAGGTAATATTCCATGGATGCAATGATTGATCAACGCTGATCTGAACTTATAATAAATATTTTATATATTTTATATACATACTATAAGCATATTAAAATTGGTACTGTAAGTATTGCAATCAATCGATTTTTATGCACTATTTAATAAATTGGTTTCCTGTATTGAATTAAAACGTTTAAAATTCTACTTAGATTTTATATTCTTTAAGTAATATAAATGTTTTAGCGGCTCATATACGAGAAGAAATTTATAGTCAAGAACTAATTTTTTAAGCAATTTATTCGAGAGCTTATTTGTTGAAAATTATGATTGCCAATATCTTTGCACTGGCGAGGCATTAGGTAGAATAGTTGCAGAGACGTTCTGAATTAGGATACATTAGAGAAGACTCTGTGAGTCATGTAAACATAATTTAATATTATTTACGTTACAAATACAATACAAATATTATCGAACTTAACAAAAATAAAAATTTAATAAACATCTAAGCTGCCTCGCAATCTAATTTATTGCTGACAGATTATTAAAAGTAAAAGAAAGTGATTGAATTGGACGTGCTTCTGATTTAAAGCTCGGCCTGACATATTATATCGAGATATATTGACTTATAAAGCGCGTTTTTTAAAGCAATGACATTCCATTGTCGCAGTTCTCACACTACTTTTAATGAAATAGATAAACGTTTATTTGGTATACTGACGTCGGCAAGCCGCCAAATAAATATTTCAATATTTAAGAGATTCAAGTTTAAGATTACATTGAACGCTTCGCAATAAAAGAAATTACTCCAGCATGAATACAAATAATAAAAAAATGTCGAGTAAATAATCTCTCTGTGCCATAAATTGTTAATGCAAAAAATTTTAAAAATAATTATAAGTTCCCCATTCGTGAGACTCGGGCTGGTTATTTTTTTATCAAGACACCAAAATTTCTCGACCAAACAATTATTGATTATCGCTGAAGGGATTCATGAGGATTTTTTTTTAAATTCTTATGTAGAAAAAAAATTATCATGAAAATGATAATTTTTTTAATTTAATAATTTAATACTTTAATAAGCGATTTCAAAGATTGCACCTCTGATCGCCTATAAAATCAGTTTTGTAAAATTTTAAAAGAAACTAGAAGATTGATACTTCATTACTTATAAATATATATCGAACTTCTGTTTATAGTTTAGAGTGACAACTTTTGTTTGTAGCTTTCGTATCGGTTTACACCCTTCAGAAGGAGACAAATTTTGAAAAATCATATCTATCTTAATTTAACTTTGACGAATAAAGAGCCAAAAAGAATTTTTTCGGAAGAATTTTTTTTAAATACTACCTTATGGAAAAAATTTATCCTCATCTCGGGATAATCGTCACAATGGTCCGCTCGATGTCCCGAGTTCCGAATTTCTAGGAGGAACAAAAATGTGTCGTCCGATTTTTCGTGGGGGTGGGGGTTATGTTTGTTAATGTGAATTTCATATAATATGAAATAAATATATAAATGAATAATTCGGTTGTGACTACTTCGAAAAGACGTTCGTTCTGGCGCCTTCCACTTACTGCTCGCGTGCTTCTAATGACAAAAAAACCAACATATAAATTTAATAAATCCCCTCATATTATTATATATATATATGTTAGGAAGTTCCAACGTTCCCAAAGAATTTATTGCCAAACATCTGGCGCCGGAAGCGCGACTTTCTCTTTCCGTCGTAAAACGCGTTCAAATGCGATATAAGTATTCCGTATATCCATATATAGGCGACAGATCGCGAGCGAGCGGGCGGCGTGCCGAGCAACGGCAAAAGTCCGAAGAGCGCAGACGACACGCCGAGCAAAAGACGCGCGGGCCATAAAAATAGAAGGTGAAGGTAGAGGGCGAGGGAGGAGGGCGACCCGAAGAACGCGGAGCCTCGGAGAACTTCCTCCGGCGCTCCCTCGGAGCGAGTTGCGGGAGGGGCCTGGAGAGGGTGCGCTGCCGCTCCAAGCCGTGGTGGATGAGAGCGCGAGCGTGCGGGCGCGCGAAAATGTCGCGACATCTGCCGCACGCGCCGCCCGCGCCACATCGCTCAGTGCGTATGTATATATATATATATAGAGCGCGCGGCGGAAAATTATTAATCCTGTCAGAAGTAGTAAATCGCGCCTCACTCGCTCTCTCGCTCTCTTACTCGCTCCGCGTGGATCCCGTAGCGAAGGTGCTGCCATAGATATATACGTAGACGCCTACGCTTGGCGCGCGGCTCGTAGGAGGAGCCCAGAGGGAGTGGAGGGAGAGGGGGGGGCAGCGCTCGCGCGTCCCTGTCATCGGTGCCTGATTTAGCGCCCTCGTGCCACCGTGGAAAAAAATCCTCCCCTCTACCCGCCCGCTCCCGCCCCGCCCGTCGGCCCGTTTTCCCGCTGCGGCGCGAGCGAGCTCGGATTTACGGCGACGGTGCCCCCGCCAACGGGGGACTCGGAAAAATCCATCGAGAGCGCCTTATTGCGCGGCGCGCGCCGTCGCGGCCGAGCGCGCGAAAATATGCGCTCGGAACCGTTTTGGAGCCGTTGATATATATATAATACACACACACACACACACACACACACACACACACACACACACACACACACACACAAGTGTATATACGGTGCGAAATTGAAGCGCTGATTTACGGGGGAAAGCATTAACGGCGCGCACTTTGTCTTTGGGAAATTATCGCGGACTGCTGGTGTGTGCGTGGGAGTGTGTATATATATATATATATATATATATATATATATATATATATATCTAAAGTTCCAGCATTTCTTTCGGTTCGCACAAGTTTGATATATTGCACAGTTCCGCGTGCGGCGGGGTTAGAGAGAGGGAGGGGGGAGCTTTGGACAAAAAGCCGTTTTACGCCGATCATTCATTCGCCCCGTTTCTGTATGTCTCGAGGTGATTAATTCTGTAAAGATTTCGAGTGATTTCTAGTTCCTATACGTCATCTGTTAGTAAATTTTATTAAAAGGGTAGGGGAAAATTTTACTAACTTTTCGTTATTTGTATAGTGATCACAGTGATTTATTATGTTTTATAGGTCTGTTGAAAAAAAAATAGTACCTCACTCGGTAACTATTTTTTGCATATACATTAATGTAGATTTTCATCAAAGTATACCGTACTATCGTTCAAAATATTATTGGAAATATATTAAAATTTATGTTATTGTAGTTATTTAAAATTTTCATATTTTTCATGGAAACTATTACGGTATATAGCAATACATTATTCAATGATTAATGTCCTTATAAAGTTAGGAAGTGAACACGCACGCACACACACGCGCGCACACACGCGCCTATACTTGTGTGCGATGCGCTCTCGCAATTGTTTTGTGTATTATATTTACAAATTAACGAACAATTAAAAAATAAAAAATTAATTTAAATTTAAAATATACCAATACTAAAGCAGAATTTTAAAATTTTTTCTAGAAAATTTATAATTATAAAATTGTAATTTAATTTAGTTGTACAACTCTTGATATTATAAGTTTAAAAAAGTTAATTTTTTGCTTGGATAATTTTTAGTACAGAGAACTCGTTACCTCAGTTATCAATTGTTTATTTGACTTTTCACTCGTTTAATTATCGCACCTGCTTATCAATATAAGAAATAAAGTACATATATACACGTATATAACTTCTTATATAGAGTAAGCTCGATATTATACACTTCTCTATTTTATTAACACGATCCATCATCAGAATAATTCGAGGGAAACATTGTAAACACCCTCTCCTCGTCGCTTGGTAAATTTCTCCTGGTTTCATGTAGGTGCTATTCTTTTTTAATTTTTCGCCCCCCCCCCTTCTCCACCCTCCACCCGCCCGACTGTAACCGAGTCGAAGGTCGGGGAGCACGAGCCGAATCTCGCGCTAATATAAACGACTCGTTTTAACTAACCTCATCTTTCCGGGGTCGGATTTAATGGAATTTCTAAGCGTCGCAACGACGTAACGGCCGTCGGATTCCGTCCCCGAACCCCTTTTCCGCGGGCGCACGTTTTCGCGTTTAATCCAAAGTCGATTTTATCTCTCCTCGCCCCTCCCCCCCCCGCACTCACAAACCAACCGACCGGCCTCGCCGACCCCCATCGTTCTCGTTATATTTTTAATCCCCGAGATTTTAAGGAGACTCGATGGCCTCGTGAAGGAACGCGCGAACGCGCGCGGTTTATTCGAAAATTTTCGGGGGCCGATGTCGCGTCGCTTTGATCGTATTTGCGAGTGTCATGTTTTTTCGGTTACTTGCACCGATATCTTCATCTGTTCGTTTATTATTATCGCCAATATTATTATTATTATTATTATTATTATTATTATTATTATTTAAAGAAAAAACAATGTACAATATAATTATTCCGAAAATTACACCTAATTTATTAAACAAGAATTATGGTTTTTATTTTATGGAGTAACGTATAAAGCTACACACAGGGTTTGTTAAAAAATATGTTTTAAAACATAATGAATTATGTCGCGTAAATTTATACTAGGCAAGAAGAAAAAAAAGCGGATTTATTTCTGAAGAACATCTGAAATCTTTAAAGTATTGTGTAAAAACGTGTAAATATTAAGATGAGCAAGTATAGAATATATCAAAGATCATTTTGAGGGCAAAATTCAATTTCATGTACAGTGCTTGAAATTTATTGCGTATTCCGAAGACTAGAGGTGTCCTTGTTCACTGATAGGAGGATACCTATTGATCTGCGCAGATCCATGAGTTCGGTTTTCTCTAAAATATTTAACCTCTTACATCGTTATATCTGCAATGCGTTTCATATATATATATATATATATATATATATATATATATATATATATATATATATGCATGTAAAATAGAATAAAGGCGTTAAAAATATCTAAGTTAGGTTATAATTAACATCTAAGCTTTAAAAAAGGTTATATAATCGAAAATATGCAATTCATTAGATTGCATTTCAAATTAATAATATATATATATATATATATATATATATATATATATATATAAATTATAAGAGCATACTAATTTACCTGATGTCACCATGACGAATTATTTAATGTACTAATTAAATTTGATGTACATGCATTGGAAGCTAGTTTCATATACGTAAAGGAAGTGAGATTAATTGAACGTTAGAAATTTATGCACAGCTGCAGGATAAATTTTTCAATACACTTTTCATTAAATTTAAAACGCAAACTTTTTTTAACGGTCTAGATGACTCTACTAATATTACGTAGCCTCAATAAGTTGATAATTTATCACGAAAACCCGTGCGATCAATTCACGTTCCGTCTCGAGTCATGCCAGATTTTACAATTAAAATAACATCGTTTAAGGTAAAAACGAAATCATACGGGATTTTCGCTATACGAACTCCTTTTCCAACTCGGAATATCCAGTAATTTCTCCGGAAACCGTAAGCCTTGGCCGTTAAGTCGCGGGAGATTACGTTAATTGAAAAATACACCAGAATTATGGTTATCGTACGTGGGTTTTTATATTATATCCAACGTGCAATAAATACGACGATTCAGTAAATTATTGCATCAATTTTCTTTAACCGTCGCTCTCTATCTGAAAAAGACGTATCTTTTAATAATCCGACGCCCGTGCATCGTCGTTCGGAGTAGCGAGGAAAAGTCAAACGATCGGAATCGTGATTTACGCGGCAGCGGTTATGGAGAGGCGGCACGCTCCTATACGGCATAGAGTGTCGTATTGCGTATAGACGAGCCAAGGGCTAAAATTAAGGCCCGCGGAAGCGCCGAGGTGCAAAATAAAAACGGGACGTGCATTATTATAGTACTTATGTGTACATACGGGACGCTCCGTCGGCGCGTTCTTTGTGGCAAAAAGCTCGCCCTCGCCCCGAGCACCACCCCCTTCCTGCTATATAAATGGCGGGGAGGACCCAGGGACCGCCCGGTGTAGCGCTCGTGTGCATTGGCAAAGCAAGCGTCCGCCGAGTTGGCACGAGGGCGTCACGGAATAACGATACAGAGGACGGACAAGAGAATACAGATAGTACAGCATTGAAGTGGAGAGAAATTGTATTTTGTTTAAAAAGATTGCAATTTGTACACAAAATATCTGTTAAAAGGTTCTACTATATTTTATAACTCCATTTATATTAAAGGAAAAGCACGAATGTGATATATAATTGTTTTTTCTTACCTTTGAATTGAACATATAATACGATAAAAAATGAATCAACTAAAATGAATTTTTCAAATACATATAATTCTCTTAATAATTGCAATACACGTATTTTATTTAAAAACATAACTACCGTATTGGCGATGAAGTTATACGGCATATAGGCCTGGAAAGAGCATATACTATGCTCAAATGTCGAGGATACTTTTTTTACGGTGTAAGAGAGAGAGAGAGAGAGAGAGAGAGAGAGAGAGAGAGAGAGCTGAAAAAGTGGTATATAAATTTTCTATCTCTCTATTACAATTATTTCGATTAATTCTGTTTGATCGCGTATCGATGCTTTTGTGCAAATGTGAAAGAAGAGATGCAATATCAGCTCCTGCCTCACTCGCGCGGTAGGAACCTGTCATTAATTTCTCTGCGTACCACACCGCCTCCAAATCTATATGGAGTAATGTAAGACGGTAAATAGCTGTTTACCCATCGGATTGAAGTTTTCTGATTTTGGCCCATTTTTTTACGATTGTATGCCGTTCGAATATGCTGAAACAAACGAAGGCTGGGAATTTTAGCAGCCTCGAGCGCAGGAGCGTCGAGAAAGCCTAAATTAACATCGATTCTTATCCGAGAAGTGAAGTCCTCTCCAGCGATCTAGCCGATCGCTGACGCGAAGAAAATTTCACGATGCATCCGCGAGTATTTGGACTTTCCCGTTGCTACTTTTCTGCGTGCGAGCGCGCGACAGAGGGTGGGGGGGGTGGAGAGGCATCGTACCCACCGCGCTTCGGCGGCGTATCTCTCTCTCTCTCTCTCTCTCTCTCTCTCTCTCTCTCTCTCGCTCGCCCCTCGCTTCCGCGCACACCCGCTCCGCCGGCTTTCCTCTCGCGCGCCGCCACGTCGCGCGGTCTTGCACGCGCCGAGATTACCGGTTATTAAGTTTTACGCATTCGCCCAATGACTCTATCGGCTTCCTGCGCGCGCGTATCTTTTAGCGCCCCACCGCCACCTCCACCCCACCTCCTCCCGTCGGCGGGAGGGCGGGGCGTTCTTGCGCTCTCGCCTCGTCCACTCGAAGCCACCGCGCTTTTTCTTTCTTCCTCCTCCTCCTACGCCTCCTCCTTCCTCTTCTTATTCTTCTTCTTCTTCTTCTTATTTCTGTTCTCCGATATATATATCTAGCGATCCGTAGTGCGGATGCTTCGTGGTCGCTGGGGAACATCTGGTGTTCCGAGGATGGATCGAAGGGTGCCCCCCCCCCCACACCCATCTCCAAAAGTGAATTACACTAAATATAATTGTATTTATAGCTGTTGCCTTCGCACCTAAACGCATTACTCGTTACTTTCGTACTCTGTAAGAACGATTCTTTTTCCTTGTTCGGTTAAAATATTTTACTAAATTAAGAAAACTTATTAATCTATTTGATTTGTTAAGAGATTCTTGCGTATCGTCAATAGGATTGGTCGTTTTTTTAAAAGGAATTTGAATTAGTATACATTATCCGTATAGCAGAATTCAATTATAATCTTCAGATTCTCAAGATGTTGAAAATCTTATTTCGAAAAAATAATGCACCGATCTCTTTAAAATTATTAAAAATAGAAAATCTTTATGTATTATTTTTACTTAACAGATACTTTTGATTTCTTTTTCAGAAATCACCGATACAATTACGAAATTATAAATTTCAAGATATTTAAGATTTAATTGTTCGAGAATTTGCATTTGATATTCTTCATAATCTCTCTTTTTTTCAATAAACGAAAATGTAACCTCGTATATTATAAAAATCTATAAATGCAATTATGAAATGAGTTCTGAGTAGGAACGCATAAGCAAAAATTTTCGGTGGATTCGATGTTCGGATTACCATACGAAGTAAAATTCTTCTACTATCCTTAGTTTCACGTTTATAACTATATAAAAAAAAATATATTTAAAAAAACCAACATTTTCACTTCCTGGGACTAGCATAAAACGAATCGCGACATGCAGTACGCGTAGTCGTATATTTCGAAAAACACCCCCCCCCCGCCCTCGAATAAACTACATAGTATATATATGCAGGAGCATCTACGCGCGCATAATGGACGCGCGACCAAAGTAAAAAATCTTAAACCGCATCGCGCGCGCCCAGGCTCCGATTCCGCGGCGGCGGCTTCGGCGTCGGCTCAATCCCCACATGCGCATTTCCCTTTCGCGCGATAACGTTTGTTACACCGAGCTCTATCCCTTCCTCCTCCGGAATACGAGCGTCGGATAAAAAGGTACGCGAGTCAGCCTCTCTTCCTCGTCCCCTCTCCCACTTCGCCTCTTCGCGTTCCTCTCGCGGTTATTCCGGAAGCTAATTTAAAACCCAGTCTTGGAACGTAGATGTGTGCGTGCGCGCGCGTATGTATTGCGTATTCGCGAACGCCGTATTAACATATTTCACGCCCGTCGTCGGCGGCGCGGGGGAGGGAGGGGGGCCTGCCAATGACTTAATTGCAACGAAAGGGGGTGGGTGGGGGCGGGCTCGCCTGCCTGTTCGCCACCAACAATCTCGCGCGCTAGCCCAGTGGCTTTTCTATATATAATACCACGCCGCGTTGCACTCGTAAAAACGGCCGTAGCGTTATCGGTAATCCATACGGCTAGGAGTATATTCATGAGGCAATATATTCTGAAAATCTTTTCTTCTCCGTCTCTCGCTCCCTCTCTCACTCTCTGTTTGTGCATATGTGTATATAGCTACCTATATAGTACTTGCGCGTGCCGCGGTGCCTATACGCAGCCGATCCTATATATAATAATATAACCGCGCATAACGCTTTCGTACGTAGTTTAGATTCTTATATCGATAATCGTATGTCCATATGCATATACATATACATACACAATTCGTTCGGGATCGTATAGTACTCAGCGGTAATTAGATTTTCAACCAGATGTCTCGTTGAGAAAGAAGCATAATATTGTACATATTATATAATAAAATACGAAGCTGGGAGAGGCTGAAATTTAATACTTACTTCCGCCGGCTGACCGGAAAAATTGTTAAGAAAACAAAACGAATTAAAAGCAAGCGTAATATCTATTTTTTATGCACTAAAAAAATGAATATTTTTTTTAATGGAGACTATCTAATTTTGTGAAATTTTCTAGGTTGCGGAATGTGCAGCGAGAAAATCCGGCATAAAGTTGTAAAATTTCGTTTCTCAATGAAAATAAGGACCTTCGTCTCTGTCAATGCCATTTTTCCGATATGTACATACATACATACATACATACATGCATATATATATATATATATATATATATATATATATATATATATATATATAGGAAAAGAGCAAGTGCCTATATAAGCAGGTTCTCGGAATTTTTGCACGGAACAACGGGGAATAGCTATTACTCAAAAACCCCGGAACAACCGCAAAGACGCGGCACAAAGTAACGTCGCGGCCAGCCGCAAATGTAAAATGTACGTGTTCATCGGTGACGGGACATATATTTTACAAGAGACGCGGGGTAAAAGCTTTTTAATGGCGCAGTTTTAGTAATTAAAGTATATAGTATATATTGAACAGCCGTAATTAGAAATTTTTCCTCGTTAATAAAATATAGTTTAGTTTCATATAATTGAGCTTTTATCCCATCTGGTATCTTAATATCAAATTATGAATGCGTTGCATCGTTTAAGAACACTTTGAGAGGAGAACTGACTGAAATTTCACGATATTGCGGAAGCTTTCTCATTGTACTGTCAGGCAGTGCAATGTATTTTATCGATCAAAGACCGACTGGATACGAGGGCCGGTCGATACTTTTGTTCCGCTCTTACTTGTTCATGAACAGTGACTGGCTGATTGTCCTCAAAGACTGCATTGGATACCCGCAATGAAGCTGCATTGAAGCCCAGTCTTCTATATTTCAAATTCCTATGATGTTTATTCGTCGTTCCTATTTTTAATCCTTTTCTTTAATTAAGATATGTTTAATTCATTTAATTTTATACGTATGCTGAAATTCAAGTCTACTATCCCGGGAGCTTTTCTACTAAGCATAACTATGCTCGCCTGTTTTACAAGTAGAAAATATTCCAAGATCTCAAGCGCACCAAGAAAACGATACTAAATTCATCACCGCCCGATGGCTTAAAGTAATAATCCAGACAATAAAAAATTACAAATTGAATATATATTTCGATGCCCTTCAAAATATGTTAGCCGTTAAGTTCCCAAAAGACAATTTCACGGAAGATAATTTTGTAAAGCTGCAGAGTCAATTACTAATATTCAAGTCTCTTCTGCTATTGAAGCAGACCAATTACATATTCTATAACTCATTATTACAGTAAATCTAATAATAAATTAGATAAAGAACAACAACAAAAACATGAACAACAACAAGAACAATAATAAAGCTGATAATAATAATTATAACCGTAATAATAATGATAATGATGATTATTAGGTGGGATTTTGTATTATTTCCTGTTACCATATGCGTTCAGGAGGTGGCGAATATGGGACAGCCGCTTGTGCTCGGTTGTCATAGAAAGCACTCGCAAGAGGGACTAATATACGCGTATGTATATGAACGTAGTTATGGTATCAATTCGCCTATCCAAGTGTTCGTCATTGTTGAGACATCCACATATTTACGAGATTTTCGGTCATCACGCTAGGGAATGATATCGTTATTCGTACCTTTATCTATAAGTAGCTAATACGCATAATAAAGATGGAGCCAAAATAAATGGATAGTTAACACACGGTTTTCGAACGAACTATAGATCACATAAATGAGTATTTCTCATATGTAATTCATCATTTTAATTTAAATCAATCCTAGAAGATTGACTTCCATCTGGTGCTTCGGGATGCTATGGAATACCGTGGATTGGTGAGAGGTTGGACTTACACGGACTGTGTTAGGACAGCAAAGAACGTTGCCAAAAGACACGGATCGGGAAATGAAAAGAAACTTATTTACGCAAAGCCCTAAAGACTGAAGTCAAAAATATACGGTGTTATAAAAAATAAACATTTCAAAGACTCTGGGCAAGAAGTTTTGAATAGTTTTACTAGAATATTAAAGAAAAAATTTCATTAATAATTATTATGTAGTAATACGGAAGCACTGCTGAATTAATCTTGTATGTTATGAACGAACAATGATACAGTTAATAAAGGTTTCTAAAGGCTTTAGCTTCTTTCGTTCAAATACATTACAAATTAAAATCTAATATCTAGTAATATAGTAGTATAGAACGAAAGAAGATGAAATACTAAGCAATATGATGTATTTTACAACGGGATCTAGATAAGTTTTTAAACTTTACAATCGCTGCGAACATTTAAGTTTATACGATCACTGCCACTTTTGATCTCTATTATTTCCAATGCAGTCTCGAGACTAATAATGTAAAATATTTTCGTATCAGTTCCAAGATCACTTCAAATCCTCGCCCATTTATACTTTAACTCGAGGGGGACTGTGAAAGCAATTCCAATGGATAAGAGAGATTAATAATCCGCTAAGCTCTCGGGTGATTTTGGAATAATTGATTTATAACTCCCCTATTAAGGGAATGAAATTGGGAAGAATTTGCTCAATATTGGAGAGTGGAAGCTTGAATATCTTTATTTTTTTACTTTAGTTTTATCGTTCGACTGATTATTTATAGTACCATCAGTATCAAATGTGTAATTACAATTAGTATTTTCATCTTTTCTTTCTAACCTTTTGAACACTTGTAATTACATTGAAATATTCAAACAAGGAAATATCGTTTCTAAATGAAGCCCTAACAATTATATATGTATAGAAACTGACTAAACTTTTTATTTAAAATTCAATTGTTTATGCAATTATTGTACAGAAACGTTTAGAAATTTTATCTGCTCTCCTCGCCAAACTAACAATACCATAATCTATTGATAAAATTATCGTACAAGTTAGTTATAGTTAATTAGCAAATTTACCAATAAACTGTGTACCATATTAGTTCATAAAAATAGTTAAGAGAATTATATAAAAGATTGTGATCGGTTAGACGTGTCAAATCTTAAAAATTTCAACATAATGAGAAAATATATTGGATAGAGGCAAACATATTTACTTCATGCTAACAAAAGTTTTATAAATTTATACAACCTTTTTTAATCATTTCATATATGATTATTTTAATTGTTGTTCTCGGCTAATATATTGTAATGGTACATAATTTATCCGTAAGCTTGATAATTCATTATAATTGCTGATAATAATTAAACGTTGTCGTACAATAATTGAATAAATAATCGCTAAAATACTGCCCAATCTATGAAGTTTTACGACTAAGCTTCAATTTAAACTTAAAAGATGACAAAAGACGAAGCAGCAGCCTGTCGTCGGAAAAGTTGCGCGCACGCACATACACACAGGCACACGTACACGCATTCCACGCGCGTATATGGTAAAAATACACGGGCGAGCCAAGACATCGCGATAAATCAAAGATAAAAGCATTTTATCCGCGCGGGAATATCTCGTGGGCGTCGCAGGCGCGCGTCCGAGCGTATCAAAAACGACATTACATGGGCGCGGCGGCCGACGGCGGCAAATCGCGCCAAACGAGAAGTGAGGCAGAACTGAGCAACGCAAGAAAAGCAACGTAAACGCAGAGAAATGCCAAAACAGAAACGTATTTAGGAATAAAAGGACAATCGAAAAAACACATACGAGCGTGGACCGATTTTCTCTCGACTCTCGCTGGCGCGCATTATATATATATATATATATATATATATGCATTATATATATGCATTATATATGCATTATATATATATATGCATTATATATATATATATATATATATATATATATATATATATATATATATATGTTATGTTATGTGCGCCTGTGCGTGTACGTGTTTGTGTGTCTGTGCATTCGTGAACGTGTGTATGTTATGTATATATTTGGACGTGCGCGCAATTGTGCAGGTGCGTCTATGCAAACGGCTCCTTATACAACTATGTAGAGAGTCGCACGGGGGGCCCTTTCGTACACGAGGGCGTCATATATACTTATATAGATATATAGAGGTACAAGCCAGAGGGCCAACCCTTTCCTGTATGCAAACGAGAACCTCGTTTCTAAATTGATCTCCCTTTCTCTGCCGCGACTGCACCACCTTTGTAATTAATATCTCGCCTGAGCTAATCCAGACGAAGCGTCGAGTTCAATTTCCTGCCCCCCCCCACCGTCCCCGAGCACCAGGGGCCCGTCGCCCCGCTGCCACATCTCCAAACCGTCTCTCCCGCGAGCGACTATATATATATATATATATATATATACATATATATATATATATATATATATATATGCGCTGTACTATATCTATACACGTCTCTTTGGTATGCGAAATTCGGGAAAAGAGAAACGTTAGAGTGGGACGGAGGGTGAGAGGAGCGGGTAGACGGGGTGCAAAGCGAGGGCATACGCGACGCGCGCCGGGCTCCACCTCCCGACAGAGAGCGAGGAGCGGGATTAACGGCCGCCCTGGGACGCTCGCGGGACGTGCCAGCGCGACGGGAGTACCGGACGGGCGGGCGGGCGGCGTCGGCGATGATGGCGGCGATATGTACACCATGGCCGGCCTTGTGGAAAATTCTCCCGGGCGAGCCCGTGGGCGGAATTTTCATACCGCCCATATTACGTGTACAGATATGTGCACGGTGTAAGGGGAGTAAATTTTGATTTGAGAATAGAGAGAGAGAGAGAGAGAGAGAGAGAGAGAGAGAGGAGGAGAAAAAGAAGGAGTCGTTAGTGCATCTCCCTACTTTCGTGTCTGCGTATATATAATAATAATAATAATAATAATAATAATAATAATAATAACGTTGGTAGTGATATGTGAAAGTCGATCGGGTCGCCAAAATAAAAAAGAACTGGACGGTTAGTGTGAGCTTAGCTACACATCTCGAATCGAAATACTGGGTAGTGAATGCGTAGCGAATTTGCTGCGAAATCAATTTGGTCGTTAAATAAACGAACGAATCCAACATCAGGATGATATGGTGTAGATATATATAGGGAGAAAGAGAGAGAGAGAGAATGTCTTTCCCAGTGCTTTCCCTTTCCCCACGGGTAGAATTAATTAAATGGATTTAATTAAGTTTTAGTGTTCGACGAAATATTCAGCTAACATTATCATTATGTTTATAAATAAATATAGTATGCAAACACAATAATTTTAATTATTATTAAATATCGTCATTCCTAAAATTAAAAAAGCTTAATTCTAACTTCGTAATTTCTGACTTTTCATAATAACTTCAGTAAATATATACAAATTGAACAAAAAAAAACTTTCAGTTATAGAATGAATAAAATTATTTTTTAGATCAAACAGATTTAAAGGATGAAACGAAAACAAACTTTTTCCCAGAAATCAGAGTTCTAAGAAAACTACTAAAATACAGCGTAAATTTTTTGATAAATACAAATATACGAGTAACAAATTTCAATTCTATAACAGAGCTTCTTCTATATTGCTTTCTAGATATGCTATTACGTACTGTATATTATTTGAAAACATCAAATCCAAGTAACGTAACGAGTTTGAGAAAAGTAGAATCTTTTCTGATGCTACCAAAGTAATCTAAAAAAAATTGGTCAATTTAACACTCGACTACGTTATTTGCAAAAAGGTTAATTTTTTAATCACTGTGTCAACACCGCCAAGGATTTTCGATTAATTCGCAATTCCCATTGCAGGATGTATTTATTTATTTATTTTTTTGTAAATCTTGAGAGAAAAAAAATCATTATTTCCGAGAAACGGATCGATGTAGATTCAACGCATACTTTAACCGACCGGTCCTCGTTATTATATATTTTTAGAAAAATAAAATTACCACTAGAGATCGTGACAATTGCTAAACTGATTTTTTTACCCTCGTTTATTCGCGCGTAAAATCACCGCGTTATAAAACTTATATTTTCTCACCAATACATATATAAAAATTTCCCTTTATTCGCCCCGGTCTCTCGATGCGCCGGCGAGAAGTCTCGATACGAGAAAAAAAAAAACAAAAAAAAATCAAAACGAAATGAAACAGGAAGAAAAAAGTCGCATACCCGAAAAGCCATAACGCCTTCGCAGCTTTCGAGGAACTGCGCCATCGTTCATTCGCCGTGCGTTCGGGGCGCTTCATGCGCGCTCGTAAAATTATTCGATCCGTGTCTCGCGCGCGATATACGCGCGCGAGCTGCCTCCCCGACCCCCGCATCGGCCGTCCATAAAGCGCTCGGTCATAAATCGGCGCCCGTTCCGTCTCTTTGTTGATCCAAGCCAAATTAATGGCAGGTAACGCTGACGAATTGACGTTTATCGTAATCGAGGAAATAAAAAAAAAAGAAGAGGTAAACGAAAAAAAAAACAGATGGATACGCGATGGATTTTTTCCCCGTTGTCGTTGGAAAAATATCGCTTTTTGCGCCCGTACGGGGTTCGAAGGCTTGCATGATTAATAGGTCTTTCGTAATCAATCTTTTCGGCACCAAAGGCCATAGACTATTCTTTATGGATTATTTGTTAATTCCCGTTTTCATATTTATTTTTGTTTGTTCACAAAATTTATATTTTCATTGAGAACTGATTCTGACGATTCAGACTTTATTTTTGAACATCTTCAAGAAGAAATTTCTTCGTATTCTCAAGACGAGTGATTTCTGAAATATTCGTATTGATATAATATAATACAGTGTTTTATTTATTTGTTATAATGAGCAACAATGGAAAACTGGATACAATATTGACCTTTTAGTTAGTAAGAAAAATAACGTGCATTTTTAAGTAGGTATACAGTATTTGCATTTATTTTTTCCTGTTTCTTAACTTACGTATTACTTTTTTTAATTTATTGTTAACTGCGGTTGGTGATCCGTGTTTTCCCTTACATATAGCAAGAATATATAACGCAAGAGAGCAAAAATATTATTTAGTATTATTAATTGGCTACTAGAAGAGGTTTTCTTACGACGAATGTATTTCATGCACTATGACGCTCAAGCTGATTTTTAGTAATAGTTACATGATGAAAAGAGCGCATTTTTAAAAGATCACAATACAAAATTATTAAATGTATTTTACCGTAAGTATATAGGTATTTAGAAAATTGCTGAAAATGAAAATAAAAAAAAATAGTCCGTTGTAAAATCCTTGTACATTTATGTTTAGTAACGCGTTTAAATACAATAACGGCACTGCAAAAGAAAATAATTTAAAACACTCGAGAAATCATTTTGGACACGAGAATACATAATTCATGCTTCGAAGGCAGTTTCGGTGGTCCAGCCATTTTAGCGTCAACTGCTAGCTCAAACTTATTACACTTTGAAGAAACAATTTGTATTCATCTTTGCAAATGGCCCGGTCCACCTGGACGGACGGTCCACGGTTTGTAATATTTATATATTTACGCATGTGTAATTATGGTCGAGCGAGAATCTATATAAATGTAATTTAATTTAATGCCCAAGTTTGCTTAAAACAAAGAATAAGTTTTTCAGAGAAACGAGTTTTTGTTCTTTTTTCTTTCAATAAAAATAAAACCCAAAGGATTGTCATAATTTTTAGAGTATCTATAGATTTATGAGCCTCCAATCCAGAGCAAATTGCGCTTAATTTGGGCAATTTTTCTTTCTCTTTTTTTAAGGCGCGCAATAGACGTATTTTATAATATAACTTTGTATAGTCATCGTTATCTTAGTATCAGAGACACTTAGCGAGTCGATGGGGCGCCAGGAAAGTTGTCAGAAAAAAATTCGTCCAAAATTTCTTGCCTTCCTCCCTCCCTCTCCCTCTTTCTCTTTCCAGCTACAAGAGAGAGAGAGAGAGAGAGAGAGAGAGAGAGAGAGAGAGTTGAAAGCGCGGTCCAAGAAGACGTGGGGACGGAGCCATCTCCTCGCCCCCTCTCGGTCTCTATTTTCCTGAAGGGAAATCCAGCCGCTCGTCTTCGTCGGCGAAGAGGGAACGTTGAGGGGATCGGGGTGGGAGAACAGATGATCCCGGGGAAGTCGTAACGGCCCTTGGCGACTCATAAGCGTTTAAAGCGAGAGCCTCGCGTAATGCGCTCGCGCACTGCTCGGGCGAAAGTGTAAGCGAGTCTCTGGAGGCGCTCTGACTCAACCCCACCAAACTCCTCCGCCACCCTCCCGCTCTCGCTTTCTCCTTCTCGAGCTATCTGTCTATCTCTTGCCGCCGGGCTATATAACGTTATGAATGCATAAAAACCGGCGTAAACTTTGGCTGCTCTCCCTCTCTTCCTCCCCCTCTTTATTCTCCCTATCCCGCGCCAAAAGAAGTGCCGGGCGTTCCACTCCCCCACCCCGCGTTCTCGGGAGACGTCAGATTTTAGGAAGCATTTTTCAAGCGAAAGTCCATACCGGTTCTCGCCCCAAACACGTCTTTCCCCTTTCGCGAAGTACGAAGAGAAAAAAAATCGACTCCCGCGCGCGACGTGCGTGCGTATACACGTGTATAATAAGCGCGAAAAGAGAGAAACGACCGCTTGAGAATCTGGCGCACCGACTTTCAACCCTCCTGCCCTCGCTTCGCCCGGCTCCGCGCGTCGAAAAATTACTGATAAATAACGGGCGCCGCTTGTGACAGAAGGCTTTTCATTCACACACAAACACGCGCACGTACATATATATATATATTGCGATTCTCTATTGTTGAACTTCATTTGTCACCGGACTCGGATCGATAAAAAAGGCAGTAAAAAATATGAGTGCTCGAATATAAAACTGAAGAAAAGAGAGAGTGGAGGAGGAATTAAATTTTATTCATACTATTAGAACTATATGTCAAAGTAATCTTACGTATATTTTCCTTCTTAAATTTTATTAACAAAATTTTTATAAATCGTAAAATTTACACTTTTAAATTTCGGTTATAGTGACTAAAACTATGAGTGTCACGAGATAATAAACATTTATACACTGAAAAAAAAATTAGTAAGCTGAAATTAACATTTGGCAAATTTAGAATAAACTCTTCTTTAGATCCCAATAAACGTAAGTTACTTCAATGGAATGTGTAATGAATTTGTTTTATTAAACGTTCAACTAAACGTTTAGTTTAATTTATTAATTTTTTAATTATTTTGTAAAAAGGCCAGAATGTCAATTACGTATAACGTACAGTAAAGACACTGAATTCCTAATTCCTAATTGCGCAAGAAAGAACGTTCAACGTTCCATACATCGTCTCGTTGTAAAGTGAAAAGTCATTAAGACGTCCAAGCGAACGAGTTATTTTAATTTGAGTTTTCGCCCCCCCCCTCCCTCTCGCCACCGCCGTTATGTATACCGCGGGGGCATAATAATGCGAGTCGCGCGCGGGTTGAATATTGCGCGGCGGTTGCACCTGTTACGAGGCAACCGCGATAATCCCGCTGTCGGTGGGGTTGCAGTGTCCCGAGGGGACACGGCACGTTGTCCGCGCCTGCAGTATTATCCGTGTTATATATAGAGAGAGGAGCTTTAGCGAACGGCCCGACCGTGCGCGGCAATGCAAATCCACGCGGTAATGTAATGCTGTATTACGCGTCGACGTATCTCATTGTTTATTATTATTATTATTATTTTATCCGTTTTATTTATGCAAGTATCGCGACGGGCACGATTGTTAGAACGAATGCCTGGTTATAAAACAATGCAATTTTTACAAATACAATTTTTTTGTGCATCGGTTGTGTCGTTCGAAAGTAAACGGTCGATCCAGTTAAGTGTTAAAACCAAAAAATTTATTTTAAACGTAAATTAAAAAATATTTTTATATCATGCATTACAACGATAAGCTGATTATTGACCTAAATTCGTAAAGATAGCGATCGAATGAAAAAAAATTAGCTTTTACGAATCCCCTATTCAGTTTGCATCACAAATCGCCGGTGGCAATTTAAATCATTAATCTTTTTAATCATGACGTTGAGTATTTCTAAAGATACAATTTCGCGCGTTATCACAGCATTAGTACATAATATGTGGAATATGTAAACAAAGAACATATTTACTGAAAGGATAAATTGTCGTATAAGCTCTTGACTGTTGGAAAAAATATTTATTTTTATTCTTAATAAGTTATAATATAATATAATAAATATAATAATATAATAATAATAATAATAATAATAATAATAATAATAATAATAATAATAATAACAAATTTCATTGATAGTCATTAATCTAGGAATAGAGGAATCGTTTGATATGATAAAGAAAAAGACTACTGCACCGATTGCTCTGAATATCAAAATGTATAGTGTATATTACCTTTGGAAGGACATAAGCTATGTTTTTTATTGAAAATAATTTTACTTTCATGAATAAATTAAGAGCGCAGTTCATGGTCGCAGCAGTCAGTCTAATCATAGTCTTAAATTATGTGGAATACCAACTCGAACTCGTCAGCTTAAGCTATTATTTGAACGATCATATCCAACTTCACGATTAGTATTCTCAACAAGGTGTGATTTTAGTCGGCCGTCTCTTTGTTATTGTAATCCATTTTAGTCGATAGGAAACTATGCCCAGGTGTATGGAAGCGACTTCTACGGATAGTTTCGCATTCTGTCATTCGAACACGAAAATCCCCCTGAGAAGTCGTCCTAGTTCTACCTGATTTATCTCCCGCACACGAAACTCTATTGAGGTCGTCCCGAAACGTATTTTACCGTCTGAACAAAAAACTTCCCCGATAGCGTCGAAAGATTTTGACATGTTCTTTTAACGCCCCAACTCGAAAGTACAATATTCCCCTAGAGAAGCCGTATGTATAATTTATATATTAAATATATGTATGTATATCTTTGAAAATTGTCGGCGAAATATCGCCGTTATAATAAGTGGATGCTACATTGAAGCAGCTTTTTATACAGTAAGAACGATAGGTAAATTATCTTTAGGAAGATAATACGTAGACTACTTTTTACTTCAATCTTATTGCACTGTTTAAGAAATTGGTTAAATTATTATATCGAAGCCGAGACAGGAGATGAAATGATTTAATTTCGTGGGCGGGGGGGGGGGTATGATTGTATAATCGTTGGATGCCAAATTACATTAGGTCCTTTTGCATAACAAGCACGGACGTCATTAGAAGTTTTCGGGGAGTTTCGATGAACGAGCGAGGAGAAGGGATGCGGAGGGTGAAAAGAGGGTTCTTGCTATTATAATTGTTTCAATTAATTTTATTTACTTATAAAAGTATATTGTATTTATTAATGTGCATTATCTATTATATATATATATATATATATATATATATATATATATATACACACACACACATATAAATGTTTACCTTAAAATTTTTAGCAATTCATCTGTGGCGAAAATTTAGCGTCTTAAACACTGTCAACCAATGAAATAATTTATTCTATAATTGACATTTGTCTCGGATTTGTAATAAATATTCAAAGTTCTATCTACTTTAAGTATTTCAAATAGTTCTGTGCACATATCAGATTTTAAATGGACAGCCTTAGTTCACATACACAAAGGAAATAAGATGGAACGTGAATTGTCATTTATACTCAATCGGTTTTCTCATTCCCGCGATAAATGCAATATTTTTTTCGATTTTGGATTTGCACATAATCCCGACTCTGCTTAGAGCATCATATGCCTTGTCCTTTCACAACAATCTAGTCAATTACAAATCCGCGGCATTAGAAATATAAACGAAGAGCCGGCTACTGACGCGTCAATGGCAAAAGCGTTTTATAAAAGAAAAAAAAATCATCTGTCCTCTTCGATATCCGCGCTTCGTTCTCGTCCTTTTCGATTTCCGAATTCAATCCTAAATGTGTATATATATATATATATATACACGCATAAAAACTACAAATTTCTTCCTCTCTCTCTCTCTCTCTCTCTCTCTCTCTCTCTCTCAAGCCTAAGGACCACGAGTCCTTAGGCTCTAATAAATACAATTCTAAATACAATTCTCTCTCCCTCTCTCTGTCCTAATAGTTCTACAATCTCTCGAGCATATCTCCACGGATAGAGCGAGGAAGAGAGGGAGAGAGAGAGAGAGAGAAACGGGCGCGAGACATATTTAGGATCGGGCGGGCGCGCGTCACGTTCGTCGACACTTAACTAAAATGAAATCTGACGACGTTTCGCCCGCGCGTGGTGGAAGACAGGGGCGGGGGAGAGGGCAGAAAGTCGGCGCGTAGCACACGGGCGCGAATCTACTCTTGGAAAAAGCGACGGCGGTCGTAAACTCTCGCCGGGGAGTCCCATCGATCTCTCTTTCCTCTCTCTCCCTCTCTCTCTCTTTGCTCGCTGTAGCCTTTCCTCCCCGCGTACATACGCTCGCTAAGCGCTCTCTACCTATCTCCCCCTTTCTCTCTCTCTCTCTCTCTCTCTCTCTCTCTCTTTCCCTCCTCCCGCGCATCAGCTAGTATCCGGCTTAGGCTATGCTAATGCCAAAACTCTATAAACTCCCGAGCACCGAAGGGGGCAAGGGGCTTTTGCGCGGGTAAGCTCTCGCCAGATTTCCACGCCCACGCCCACGCTCGCATATCTGTATACGTATATCTATATGCGAGTCTGAAGAGAGACGCGCGGCGTGCTCTCGTTGATGCCCTCCAGCCCCTCCCCTCATGTTTCTCCCCGTTATCCGGCGGAGAAAATCTGTCGATGCGGGCCAAACAACTCACCTGTCCCTCTATTGTGCGGCCGAGTAACGATGGGATTTACTAACGAGTATCGATTTTACCTAACCCCCTCCCCTCCCAGCTCCATTTTTTTCCTCTCTCACGGCCGTTACGGAGAAGAATCAATGAATTACCGTGACGCTACTGTGTCTAGTATATAAGCGTGGAGTAATTTTTGAATTTGTAAAATGCTTGAACAATAGTTCGTTCTAAAAATACACGATTGCATATGTAGCTGCTTTAAGAAGCAAAAAAAATTGGTATCAACGCAGTTGATATTAATGAAACTAATCTAAAATCGTTGGTAGCAAAAATTTTTCGGAAAAAATCTAGATCAGTCTGTTCTACTTCTGATACCACAATTACATTAGCTAGATCGGTTGTTTCAGAGTGAAAAGAATTTTTTGACGAACCGAATATGTTTATCGGTCTCAAAGTCCTTTTCACAAGCTTATATAATATAATTATAACGACAGTCAGACTGTCGCTTGCTTATAACCGTCTAATAGAATCCGAAATAAAGAAACTACTACTGAAAATAAAATAAAATAAAAAATAAAAATTTTAAAATGAATTTAAAAGCAAAACGATCAATATACTATTGTTAGCACAGACAATATTATTAATAACTTAAACAAATAATATCGTCCCGTTTATCTCTTTGTTCTCTTGGTTGTCTTCCCTTCTCGGAATTACCGGCTCTCTGAATTTCGAGCCCGTAATTTCGCTTTTTATCGTTAAATAAAAATATCTAATCTATACAAGTAAAAAACTTATTCTATGCGAATAGTTAGGTTGAAGCAGTTTGAGAATAGCCTAACCATCGAGGGAACCGTTGGTATTAGTATCAGAAAAAAAAATTTTTACGAGAACTACGTATTATTTGATTTTATGTTAGACCATGAACTTCAATCGATCAGCAATCGTACTTCATTCTAATCGATATCTCAGCGATACGATACCTGCGCCGTTCAAAAATAAAATCTCTCGGAAAGTACTGAAATATTTATTCGTCGCGAATATTTTATGGAAATTCGGCTTATCCTGCGTAGGGCCGGCGTAATTTTTGAACTTACGTCATATATCCGCGTGAATTAAACCGAAAACGATAGCTGAAAGTTATGCCGCGGCAGCTAGGGGAGAGACAAGTTGTGATTTTATCGTAAAATTCAGGGACCCGGGGCGGCGAGGGGGGGGGGCAGAGGGTAGGCTGTACTTTGCCGGAAATTGAAGCGAGCTTACCGAACTCTCTCTCTCTCTCTCTCTCTCTCTCTCTCTTGTAAAGACGGCTAAGGATGGGGGGGGGGCGTAAATTTTCTCCTTCGAAGTTTTCTTCTTCATCTATACTTCCGCTTCTTTTTTGCATCGCTCGCGATTCCTTAAACTGTAAAAATTGGGATTTTTCGCAAAATGTTTATTTTGAACAAGTGTAATAAGTCAATATTTGATGCGCTATTTCATTGAAGATGTAATTTCTGCCGACGTATTCGTGCTAAAATATTATGTAAATTCAGAAAAAAAAAATTTTCTGTTCCAAAATGTTATAAATCAAAAGAAATATATGGAATATCATATTATTGCTCTAACATTTACTTGGTTAAAAAAAAAATTATTTTAAAAAAAATCACGATCATTTAAAAAAATATTGTGCAATACTTAGATTATATATATAAACAGATTATCATAACGGATATTTTTGAAAATCAAGGATTATTATATACTATTATAAATTATATAGCATTAGATAGACTTACAGCGGACAATTTTTAATTTAAGATAACTATTAATTTTTCTTTTGAATCTTGAAAGGTTTTTTAATATTCGATTCTACTATAGATCTCTGTCTGACCAAACTCGTTGTAAATCTACTGGTAAGACGGCCATGCCAGTTTCTGCTTTGCGACCTCATCATTTCTACATCAGATCGAAATTTGTAGTTGAAATTTTAAGTTGAAATATATATATATATATATATATATATATATATATATATATATATAATAAAGTTGAAATAAAAAACTTTTTTCTATATTTTTGTTAGTGATCTGTTAGTATATTTCTGTTCTTGAATTAAGTCACTAAAATCTTACGATCTCGATAAATCTTCTCCAATGCCTGCTGCCGATAAAGAACATAAATGATTAACAAACGTAGTTGATCGACATATGTTCTTTATACTATCTTCAACGTAAAACGATCTTTTAGATTATCAATTCGCTATTAGAATAGTTAAAAATAATCGATTAGTATAGATAAAAATATCTTATCAAATTAAATCATATCGAACTTAATTCAAAGAAATGCAACACTGAAAGAGATAGTAGAAAATCTTGTCCGAAGAAAACTATTATAGCTATAGCGGTGTTTAAAAAAATGAAGTATTCCTCGGAAAAAAGTAAGATTTGCGGAAAACGAAGTTTTGCCCAAGTATTCCTCCGACAAAGAGGTCGAGTAAAAGACGGGGCTCGGGACTATAACCGTTCTAGATATGTGAACCCCTTGATTCGAACCCGACATACAGGCGCACAGACACACACGCATACGCACGCACGCACACTCGCTCGCGCGTGCACACACACACAATTCGGTCTTCTCCTTCATACTTCCATAAGCGCGCCGCACGCGTGCTCGGTCGCGCCTCTCTAATTGTGCCCACCCTCGAACGTTCGGCACATTCGTTCCATCGTCCCACCACAATTTCGCTCCTTCGCGTTACGTCCCCGATTCCGGCCCCGGGCTCTCACCTCCCCCTCCGCCCGCCCCATCGAACTCCCCGTCTATACCGCCCGCGGATCGGCCCGAATAAATCGAGGGTGACGGTGGCGGAATGTCGAGGGCGAGGGGGTGGGGGGGCAGAGCAAAATTCCTCCGGAGAAAGTTCGAGTCCCGTTTGGCCGAGCGGCGGCGCTTGTAATACAAGCTCGACGAGGCGACTCGCCGAGCGCGTGCATAAAACGTGGACCGCGCCACTGTGGGTACAGAGGGCAGACATGGGGGGGGGGTGGCATAAAGCAAGCGACGAGCACAATTTTAACGAGCGCCACCGGAGAACCGAGTATCACTCCCCCCCTCACTCTCTCACTCTCTGCCTTATCTATCGCGCGCGCCCTCGGGCCACGCGCCCTATCCGCCACTACGTTCCGGCGCCCGCGTCTCTCCGCTCTGTACCGCTGAAGCCGCACGTAACACGCACGGATGCGCCTATAATGCCTCCCTCCCCAACTACCCCTGCCCCCTCTGATTTTAAATTTCGAGAGCGAGTCCGTCGCCCGCGGGCGTTCGCACCCTACTCCCTATCCGTCCTCCTTTCTCCCTCTCTCACTATCTCTCTCTCTCTCTCTCTCTCTCTCTCTCTCTCTCTGATTTAGGGCGCCTCTGCGCGCACACCTCCCCCTTTAAAGAGCAGCCCTCACCAGAAGGGAGGGCAGGAGCTGTAGGGGCGGGAAGCCCTGGAGGCATATGCCGCGCCAGCCGTCGCGGCGTCAGAGATAGTGCCGCGCGATAAGCTAAATGCCCGCGGAGCGAGTCGTTTGCGTCACCCAGAGCCAGACCGATTATTCTCTCCTCCCGCCTCCTCCTTCTTCCTCCCTCTATCTGTCTATCTCCCTCGTCCCATCTCTTTCTCTCTCTCTCTCCCTCTCTCTCTCCCTCTATCCTCCGCGAGCGTGCGGATGTATTATCAGCGAATTGCTTCCGAAGAGCCGCGGAAGTTTTGCGGCGCGCGCGCGAGCGGAACTCGATTTGACCCCAAACCGCCGTGCTATAGTTTGCGAAAAGATTGACTTACGAACGGAACACGCTGTGCTGCGCGGTTTAAGTTCCAGTTTTCTACAGACACTTTTCCCTTTTAGAGAAGAGACAAGAAGATAGATAGTGATTAAGTTCATTTTCATTTTTAATTTTAGATATTGGATTTCTTAATTGTCGGAGCTGCTAATAAATATTCATCGACATTTACATAATATTATATGACACAGTTAGAAAAATGGATGTAACGCCGATTTCACCGAGAAATGTCCATGAAAATTTATAACAAGAGTCCGTTTAATGCACAATGTCTCAAATTAATCAAAATCTCATAAAATTCAAGTATTCAAGTATAAATTAATAAAATTTAATATACTTTGCATTAAATCTTAATACACATTACACAAATTTAAATTTCATTTACTGAAAGCTTTCATTATCAGCCAACAGAGGGATATCTATTTTATCTCATTGACCCACAAACGGCTAAAATTTATATCGGTAACTATATAAGAATAATAATATATTTTTCCTTATATATATATCATATTGTATCTACGATATATTTTAGACATGTATTAATATATGAACAATAGAATAATCAGTTAAAAATATGTAATTGAGATTTACATTATTTCTTATATATATATATATATATATATATATATATATATATATATATATATATATATATGTATAATATTATATACTTATATAATAAACTTATATAATTCATTGAAATTTGAAAACTCATCCATTCTACACTCAATTTAATATAAAATGTATTGAATATTATTTTATATTTTTATATATTTTTAAAAATTGTACTTATATCGACTGTTATAAATAACATTTTTAAATATTTTTATGGGTCTTTAAACAATTTAATTTACGTCTTTAATAATCGGATTAGAGCAATAATAACTTATGTTATAATAAATTTTGATAAAGATATCAATAAAATATCAATAAAAATAAAATAAAATATTTATTAATTAAATCTTATTAAGCGATGTAAATAGTTATTTTTATTTTTATTAGTTATTATTACTTTGAGATTTACAACTGAGATACATATTTATGAGATTTAAAATAGGCTAAAACCGAGCGATTTCATGTTCAAAGTAGAGAGTAAGATACCAAGAACCAGTCGATCACAAGGAGCTTTCGCTTTTAAATTGTTAAACTTCGACAGAATTAAAAAGTTTTATATTTATACCGTCGACCGATCAGATAATACTTTTATCAAGTAATGAGAAAAGTATGCACTTAAAATTTTTAGCCATCATCGTCCCCGCTCGTGCTCGTCGAAGGCGTCAGGCGAATGCGACGAATGCGTCAGGCGTACTTCAACGCACGTGTATCTGGCGCGATAGTGGAGATGATATTTCGAGATGAAGTTAGCCGATATTCCATATATTATATATGTATATAAATATAATGATTTCGATCAGGTTCGGGCTAATATAAAAACTCGAAGTGTTTTTATTTCACAACGTTTCGTCGACCGGTATTGTAAACCTCTTTAGGTGAATTAAATTTAAAAGCAAACGCTAAGACGTTCTAAGTCAAACGTTTGACTTTATAGATATGATGCGCGGGTCTTCGTATCGCTCCCATCTTGAAGTACGCCTGTTAACTAATAATTTAATACGATATGTAATTAATTCATAATAAGCTTATATAAATTATATTTAAAAGTTTATTCTTTTGTATAAACGTGACGTACATGAATAATTAAAGGTGGGTTCGAAATTAGTAATAAATAAAAACAGCCAATCAATTATAGTGAAATATTAGATTTATTAGGAGAAAAAAGGCATAAAAAACCTCCACTCAGTGAGTGGAGGAAAAAGTCAGTTCAAAAATAAACTTTATGAATACTATTTGAGGTATGGATTACAAATACAATAAATATAAATAAATATATGTACCAAAATAAATATAAATACTATACGCGAGGCAAAAGGTCACTTTTACAAATAAATACGAATATCGACACACAGAGCTCTGTCTTACCATACACACACATAGGGTAGGCGCACCCACACAACTGATCGACGAGGTGAGGACTTATGTGGTAGGGAACCTCCGCACTTCCTCCTGACGCTGCGCACCGACCCCAACGTCTTGGGCGCGGGCGAACCCTTGTCGGTAACGGCAGCTACCGGCTCGAACGGACCGGATGGGAAGCCCCTCAGAGATTCGTCGTGTCCGAATCTCTACAGAACCTCTGTGCTCTGTCCACGGGAGCGCCCGAACTTATCCCTTGACATGGGCTCAATCACACACTGATTAATCCGCGACGGACGGAACGCAACGACGACACGGGCTTTATCACACACCGATCGATCCACAACACGAACGGAACACAACGACGACACGGGCTACACCGGGAAATCTCACGCGGAAACGCGGCACGAGCTGATTGAAATCAACGGAAACAATTAAGACGAAAAGATTGAAACCAACCGTACCGAGCGACTAGCGAAGAAGAAGTGTCGCTGATGCCCGTCCGCGAGCGTCGTTTTTCCTCCGAGCCAACAAAGTATCCGGGACCAATTAGTTCAAAACTATATTGAACTATAGTATTATTTGAGGACCGCCCTATACTTCAGGGAGGGAATTTAGCCAGGACAGAAAAGCGTGGGATCCAACGGCAGTCGGCAGATGTGCGTTGCTTGAAGTTGATGCGCGCGGTAAAAGATGGGCGGCATCTGATGGTCATTACGGCCGGAGAGCCCGGTTTATGGTATTATTGCACCGCGAAGACATGCGGAGGATAGTATAATACCGACCGGTGGGTTAGCTCTGCGTCTCTCGCGCACATTTTACTCATAAAATTCCAACGAAATAGAAAGCGCTATTTGCCTATGCCTTTCTTCCATTTTCCCCAACATCCCGCCCGCCTTCGTCCGTCGGACGAATCTTGTCTATTGTCTATCGGGAGTGTGTTTTGCTTTCGGATCTTGTGACCTTTCATTCTCCGCTTCAGTAAATAAAGGACAGAGGCGTGCGATATGCCGGCGAAAGATATTCGATCTTGTTTTTAAGGTAACTACCCGTACGTGCCCGTCGGGTCCTGGGTGCACTTCAAGTATGCGCCCTAATGGCCATTTTGCCGGCGGATAGCGTTCATCTTTTAGCACCACCAGCCGGCCGACAGTGAAATTTTCAGTGGGTTGGCGCCATTTCCCTCGCTCTTGGAGGTGTTGCAGATAGTCATCTGACCATCTTTTCCAAAACTGTGTACATACTCGCTGTAACAGTTGATAACGATCTAAGCGGTTTTGTGGCGCGGATGGTGGCTCCTGATCCGGGATAAAACCTGAAGCCTCTCCTATAAGGAAGTGAGCGGGCGTTAAAACATTGAGATCTTCGGTGTCAGAATTAATAGGGCATAGTGGCCGAGAGTTCAAACAAGCCTCAATTTCGGCCAGTGCCGTAGCGAACTCTTCAAAGGTGAAAGTATATTCGGCAAACGCTCTTTTGAGATGATGCTTCGCCGACTTTACGCCTGCTTCCCACAGGCCCCCATAATGCGGTGTTACCGGGGGAATGAATGTCCAGGTGGTTCCATCATTTGCAAACGCGGCCGCTGCGGTTCTGTAGAATTGAGAAGCGGCAGTAAACATTGCGCGAAGCTCAGTATCAGCCCCGTGAAATGTCGTCGCGTTATCACTATATAAGTTGCGGCAGACCCCTCGCCTACTGACGAACCTTCGATAAGCCGCAATAAAACCCAAGGCGGTTAAGTCGCTCACAGGCTCAAGGTGTATAGCTTTTGTTGTAAAACATACAAAAAGTGCTATGTATCCCTTGTAGCTGCGGTAGCCACGCCCCCTTGTAGTACGGATTTGAAAGGGTCCGGCATAGTCGACACCGGACGTGGTAAAGGGGCGGGCGGGGGTTACACGGGACGCAGGTAGTTCGCCCATTAACTGATGCGCCAGCCGGGGCCTTGTTCGCTGACATCTAATACAGTTGCGAATAGTGCTCTTTACTAGTTGGCTTCTGCCCAATATCCATGCATGCTGCATCACAACGTTCGACGTCAGCGTGGGGCCTCCATGAAGGGTTAATTTATGAGCGTATCTTATAAATAGCCGACTCAAATTCGAGTGGCGCGGCAAGATCGGTGGATGCTTATGATCGTAAGAGAGCTGCGAGTGTGAAAGGCGGCCGCCGACGCGTAAAATCCCATCGTCTTTACTCAAAAAAGGATTTAATTTGCATAAAGGGCTGCCTTTACGCAAACATTTTCCCGCCTTTAATAATTTTCTTTCTTCATCAAAAAATGTCGCTTGTGCTAAACGTATAACACAATTACGAGCAGAAGTTAATTCGGGTACGGTGAGGTTTTCTTGAAATGGATTCATTCCAGTGTTGCGCCTGCGCAGATTGTTCAACGGTCGCAAGCAATAGGCAGTAACCCGCACGAGTTTTGTCAAAGACGAAAAACGGGCGAGTAAATCAGGCTCGGTCGCTCGTATTTGAGCGTGCAACACTTGCGCTGTCATCGGCGGCCGAGGCCAATATTCTGATGACTGCGATAGCCATTGTGGGCCCTGCCACCACAGAGTTGATTCGGATAGATCTCGAGGAGTAGCTCCACGCGTGGCGATATCTGCGGGATTTTCTTTGCTTGCAATGTGCATCCATGTTGCGCTTGGTAATTGCGTTTGTATGTACGATACGCGATTTGCCACAAAGGTTTTCCAGTGGCACGGATGCTTGTTCAACCACTTTAAAACAATCTCGCTATCGGACCATAAAACTATTCGACTATTTTTAATAAATTCCAGGGTTTTTAATTGATCTATTAATTTTATTAACAAAGTCGCTCCACATAGCTCCAAGTTAGGGATGCTGATTGTTTTTACTGGAGCGACCTTAGTTTTTGCTGCTAACAAAGAAACTCGAAAATTTTCTTTATTATCCCGGACGCGGAGATAAACGGCTGCTGCGTAAGCGCGCGACGAGGCGTCAGAAAAGCCGTGAATCTCACAAGCTTGATTACTAGACGTGCCTAGCCATCGATTGATTGCTAAACCGGGAAGCATCGACAGAGAGTCACAATAATCGAGCCATCTTTGACGCATATTTTCTGGTAACGGATCGTCCCAACTACTTCTAATAATCCACAAATCTTGCATAAATACCTTTGCGATTATTGTGATTGGGGCCAACCAGCCTAAAGGGTCAAAGAGTCGTGAAATATTAGAGAGCACTTTCCTTTTGGTCAGAGATTCGAAATCACTATCAATGTTCATCGTACTGAATTTGAAAACATCTTCCGTCGGATTCCAATGCACACCCAACGTTTTAATCGCATCTCTTTTCTCTATTTCCTTTGAGGTTAAGCAGCCGTTTTGCTCGTCAGTTGAAGGAAAAAGGTCCGGGTGATTTACCGCCCATTTGTCGAGCTTAATACCGGCTAATTTTAAAATTTCGATAAGCTCATTACGTTTTTGAATTGATGTAGCGAGGTCGTCGGCGCCAGCAAAGGTGTCGTCAACGTATGTTTCCAGTTCTAAACATCGCGCACCCAAGGGAAATCGGTTACATTCGTCCTTTGCTAGTTGTATCAAAGTTCTTAGCGCCAAATATGGAGCACAGGCGGTTCCATACGTAACCGTAT
The DNA here is from genome assembly GCA_018907035.1 of Sycobia sp. Sy_11. Taxonomy (NCBI): domain Eukaryota; kingdom Metazoa; phylum Arthropoda; class Insecta; order Hymenoptera; family Epichrysomallidae; genus Sycobia; species Sycobia sp. Sy_11. The sequence goes on from JACCIC010000187.1 coordinate 565,233, forward strand.
TTAATCGATATTCGCCTAGTGGTTCATGTTCATTCGGGGACCATACGATCCGCTGTAAGTCTTGATCGGCCGGAGCTACACGTATTTGCCGAAACATTTTTACGATGTCGGCCGTAAATACAAACTTGTATCGTCTCCAATTCAATAGAATTAAAGAGAGATCACGCTGGAGAGCAGGCCCGGCCATTAAAAAGTTATTAAGACAATGTCCCTCGCTCGTGCGCCGCGACGCGTCAAAAACAACGCGAATTTTCGACGTGTTTATAACTGCGTGATGAGGCAGGTACCAAACCCTAGAATTAGTCCGATCAGCCTCAGGTATACGTGTCATGTGTCCAAGTTGTTCATACAGCAGCATAAATTCTCGATACGCACTTTCTAACTCAGGTTCGCGAAGAAAACGGCGGTGAATGGAACGGAGAGAACCAACAGCCATTCGGCGTGTTTCAACACCGACATCGGGGAGCTCTCCTTTTATAGGCAGGCGAACAACGTATCGACCATCTCCGTCACGTACGTGCGTATCCTGGAATAGAGTTTCGCAAGCCTCCTCTTCTGGTGTCAAGAGATGCCTAGTTTGCGGCACTTCCTCGAGGAGCCAAAATCTCTCTAAATCTTCCTGTAGCAGATCGCGCGGCGCGCTGTGTAACGAACATATTGCTGTTTCAGCAGCCTGCTCCGCCCGCCGTGCGCAAAGGTTTCCAATAGGCCCAGAAAGGATCCAACCTAGTGCCGTATCCTGTGCTATTAACTGTGAGCCCTTTAAGTGCTGTAAACCGGGCCGGAGTAAATGACCATAGACGTCGGCTCCTAAAATAATGTCTACTGTGCTCGAAACGTAAAATTCAGGATCGGCCAAAGCTATTCTCTCAAATTGGCTGAAATCAAAATCTATTATATCGCGCGACGGTAATTGAGATGTAAGCTGTGGCAGAATAAGGGCTTCTACATGAACATTAAACGTCGGCTCTATAAACGATTGCACCGAGAAAGTAGTTTTTCCGTGAGCAAATCCAGCGGCGGTGCCTCCTACGACCGTCAGAGGAATTTTTACGCGCCTTTTCGGGAGTCCTAATAAACGCGCGGTCGCCTCAGTCACAAAGGATCCTTCCGATCCCTGATCTAATAGCGCTCTAATCCGCGCTTGAGTCCCTTGCGGCCCGATTATTTTTGCCTGTGCGGTAGCAAGGAGGACCATTTGCTGAGGTACGCCGACGTTGGCAGTATGGATATTTATACCGCCGGAGGAGGGGAGCGTGCTCACTGAAGCTCTACCATCTGCTGTTGCACTCCCCTGCGTCTGTGTCTTGTTGCCAAAGTGAATGAGCGTGTGATGCTTATCTTTGCAGTAAAGCAGCGACTTGCAGAAGGACAATCCCTGAATTTATGGCGACCAAGGCAGTTATAACAAAGGCGTAATCGACGTATGTCGTCGCGCCGCGCGTACGGTGTTTTCGCCATAAAATCCGGGCACTTACCCAAGTATGCATCTTTGAACAGAGTGCACATTTTAGCGTCTCGTTCTTATATGGCTGCCGTGAACTGGCGTGGAAAATCTTTCGTGCTCCGATACATTGTTTGTTATTAACTGAATTAGATTTTTTGTGTTCTTTGTTATCAGCACTGTAGCATATCATACTTAGTGCATGCGCTCGCTTTTCCAAAAATTTGGATAATTCAGCGAAGGTCGGAAAATGTATTTCATATATTTCATTATCGGAGAGCATATTAGAATTCGGTGTCCGGTCCTTAGAACTCAGCTCGGATTCCCACAGCTTACGGGATTCGGAATCTAATCGCGCACTTATTATGTGGACCAACCAGACGTCCCAGTGTTCTACCGGCATTTTCATATTTATCAGTGCTCGAACAATTCGTTGAGTTTCGTCCGTAAAGGTCCGTAGTTCGGTCGCTGATTCGCGTTTTAAATGCGGCAAGTTAAGCAAAGCGTTTAAATGCTTTGAGACCGTTATACGCGGGTTGTAAAAGCGGGCCTTCAATGTTTGCCAAGTGGAGGCATAGTTTGCGCTTGTAGTTGCCACGTCTTTTACCAAATCTGCCGCGGAGCCCTTAAGGCACGATTTAAGGTAGTGCAACTTCGTCGTGTCGTCTATACGCGGCACGTTGTGCACTAGCGATATAAATAGATCGTAAAAGCTATCCCAATCCTCGTATTTACCGGAGAAATGTGGTAAATCTAATTTGGGAAGCTTAGCAGGGCGAGGATTGGGATCCTGCGCATTTTCGTGTCCCATAGCCGACCTAACATCCTTCTCAAACGTGGCGTCTAACGTTAGTAAAAAATCTAACGTATCTTCGTACGCGGCCTGCAGCTTCGAAAACACGTCGTCTGTTATATAGCTGTCTGTCACAGCTTCATTGTCAGCTATTATTTCGGCATGTGTTGCTCGGGCGTCAATCCAAATTTCACGAACCGCTTGGAGACGCGATCCGACAATACTCGCGTTTAACGTATCGCGTGACTTTCCTTTAATTCGCGTATTCGTTACATTCAGTTCTGTTAAACGAGCATTCTGCAAGCCTACAAGCTTTCTAAGAGCCGCTGGACGCATGTTGGTGCTTAATAGAAATCTATAATAGTATAAACCTATATACCTATGTCAATACAAACAAAGAAATACCCTAACGCGTACGCGGTGAAACAAGAGACTTAATAATTAACAAAATAACCAACTTACGAATCGAACGAACAATTATGTTTCTATATCAATTAATCAAAACCGTAAATCTATTTACACCAATAGTGTCTAATAACTAAAATAGCCTAATTTAATAAATAAAGATAAACTTCAGATATAAAATATCATTCGCGAAGTAAACTCACATGAAATATAAAATAAGAATCAACACGCAAACTGTTATGTACGCTAAGAATTTTTATACGAGTGACCAATTGCCAAGTGACCTTTTGAATCGTCGGAAATATTATATAAGAAACCTGCTTTATTTCTCTAAATTCGAACACACCTCCTCACCCGGGGCACCAAAAAATGAATGTTAACTAATAATTTAATACGATATGTAATTAATCCATAATAAGCTTATATAAATTATATTTAAAAGTTTATTCTTATGTATGAACGTGACGTACCTGAATAATTAAAGGTGGGTTCGAAATTAGAAATAAATAAAAACAGCCAATCAATTATAGTGAAATATTAGATTTATTAGGAGAAAAAAGGCATAAAAAACCTCCACTCAGTGAGTGGAGGAAAAAGCCAGTTCAAAAATAAACTTTATGAATACTATTTGAGGTATGGATTACAAATACAATAAATATAAATAAATATATGTACCAAAATAAATATAAATACTATACGCGAGGCAAAAGGTCACTTTTACAAATAAATACGAATATCGACACACAGAGCTCTGTCTTACCATACACACACATAGGGTAGGCGCACCCACACAACTGATCGACGAGGTGAGGACTTATGTGGTAGGGAACCTCCGCACTTCCTCCTGACGCTGCGCACCGACCCCAACGTCTTGGGCGCGGGCGAACCCTTGTCGGTAACGGCAGCTACCGGCTCGAACGGACCGGATGGGAAGCCCCTCAGAGATTCGTCGTGTCCGAATCTCTACAGAACCTCTGTGCTCTGTCCACGGGAGCGCCCGAACTTATCCCTTGACATGGGCTCAATCACACACTGATTAATCCGCGACGGACGGAACGCAACGACGACACGGGCTTTATCACACACCGATCGATCCACAACACGAACGGAACACAACGACGACACGGGCTACACCGGGAAATCTCACGCGGAAACGCGGCACGAGCTGATTGAAATCAACGGAAACAATTAAGACGAAAAGATTGAAACCAACCGTACCGAGCGACTAGCGAAGAAGAAGTGTCGCTGATGCCCGTCCGCGAGCGTCGTTTTTCCTCCGAGCCAACAAAGTATCCGGGACCAATTAGTTCAAAACTATATTGAACTATAGTATTATTTGAGGACCGCCCTATACTTCAGGGAGGGAATTTAGCCAGGACAGAAAAGCGTGGGATCCAACGGCAGTCGGCAGATGTGCGTTGCTTGAAGTTGATGCGCGCGGTAAAAGATGGGCGGCATCTGATGGTCATTACGGCCGGAGAGCCCGGTTTATGGTATTATTGCACCGCGAAGACATGCGGAGGATAGTATAATACCGACCGGTGGGTTAGCTCTGCGTCTCTCGCGCACATTTTACTCATAAAATTCCAACGAAATAGAAAGCGCTATTTGCCTATGCCTTTCTTCCATTTTCCCCAACAACGCCGGATGATTCGGGCGGTTCGACGCGGGGCAGGAGAGGGGGACTAAGCCGAATAAACTAGAGTCGTATAGAATAAATAAAGTCGTAAATTGCGCGTCGTCTTTACGGCGCGGGCGTATTAAACACTTGTGATGGGCCGCGGTAGAATCTCCGATAATAGAGCGAAGTGGACTTCCTTGGCATTAACGTCTACATATAATGGAACAGATCGTTGGCGGCGATAGATTAAATATAATACGTTCGGGGCAAAAAAAACGCACTCACACTTAAAGGCGCGCACGCGCGCGCACAAACACACACACACACACACACATTCATATATATATACACGCGCATACACACACACACACATATACGAGTATGGTCCCAGAATTATCTGGCCTGACCTAGAGGTGGCGGTAGTTGCTCAAAAAATACCACTGTATTAGAAAGTACACAAAGAAATGAAGAATAGTTAAATATGTTTTTATCGATAATTATTATTATTTAATAAAATTTATGTAGAGATACTTTCTGATTTGTGCTATAATAGTTAATACATAACTGAAGATGTAAAACGTAATATACGTAAACTTGTTACTAACAGAATCGAAATTAGATGTAAAAATTAGTATTAAGTCTTTAGCGTTTATAATTTCTCGGTTTCTCTCTAAGTTTTTATTAATCGATTCCATTCTAGCTATTATTATAATTAGTTCCACGTAAAATTTTTTAATATTGTTTGAATTCAAATTTAAAACCAGATATTTTCTTTATAGCTGATAGTCTTATATGTTTATAGTTTAAGAAAGTAGAAGTATAAAGATAAAGTTAATTTCTGATTTTGATTGTTGGAATTATCTAATCTGATGGATATTAAAATAATGCGTAATGGTTTTTAAGAAATTTTTATAATATCGCGTTACCATATAAAAGTAAGAAATGTTATGCGATCTCCTCGGACGAATTATAAAAACTGTTTTATATACGAGATATTGAATAATGCTTAACGAAATCATCGGTTGGCGATTTGAAATCTTATTTTATAAGTTATAATTCGAAATTTTGAATTGGACGCTTAATGAATTAATTTATTTGGGTTTCAATTGAAATTAATTAATTATTGAAGTCAGGATCGAGAGCAAACCTTCGTTAAAGGCCACAAATTGTATACAACTAAGGCTTGATCCGTACCATGACTGGTAAAATTGAAGATTTTCCTGAAAACTGACTTTTACATGATTTACAACTAAGGTAATCAAATATTAGTCGGAGGAAAATCTTGAGATTTTACGAAAGAGATTTGACTGGTTATGCTTCCACAAAAGCAATTAATCCGTCCTGGACGGAAAATTCGGAAATTTTCTTTATAATAGCTGTCCTACAGATTCACAAATAAGGTGACTGTATTTTAGCTATAAGAAAATCTCGAGAATTTTGAAAGAAATATGGACGGTGTCAGATTACCACCTCGGGTTCTCCGACCGTCCGGATGCGCGAAGTTTTTAGGCTGCAATCGACGAATGGGGCTTATCGCCCGAAATTTGACCCGCGATAAGAAGAGAGTCTATAAAGGGCGCTGTTTGAGCGCAGAAGGCATTATTCGTATCCCGTCTGTACGCTAAGGTGATTGCTATTTGTATTTTCCTTTCATTATATATATTAAAATTCAATTAGTTCAACACGGTTTTTAAATTGTTATTGTTTTTAAACCTCCCAGCAGTAGTATATTACAAAACTTGTGTACTAAAGTTTTGAAAATTATACAATCAAATCACTTTATAATCGGACAATTCGTAGATAGACACAATTTATTAAAAGATAAGATAAGAGCTTTGTATATATATTTACATTAGACATAAAATCAAAATAATGAATTAAAATGATATGGTTCATCCTCAGAAACTATACTATTGTCCTTTGCTACGATAGAATATATTTCATTATTTTTATTTTTATTTTTCTTTTATTTTCTATATTTTTTAATTTTTAATCCAAATAAATTTAGTAATAAGTTTCATTTCAGATTCGTCGGGTGTGAGAATAAACAAGGACAATTTGACTGTCATTATTTTAGTTAATATATTATATTATAAAGACTGTAAGACCGATAAAAATATTTATTAATTTAATTCAGAACAGTCGACATAAGTACAATTTTCATTTTAGCTGAAGATTAATAAACGCAGAATAAATTGGAGACGATGAATAAAAAAATTTAATGTGTTAACAGAATGCATTCGTTCGCGAAGATTCGCGATATCTTTATCAAATTTAGGATGTAAAGAAGAATTTTATATTTGATAGTCGAAAAAGAGGTTTCATTGTTAAAAATACTTAATCGTTTAAAGTTAAAATTTTGATTTTTAATTTTTAAATTGTTGTTTTTTATTTTCTGCTATCGATAATTTACTTCGATATGATCGGAAAATAATAAAAAACTTATTATTGAAAAAAGCAAAAGATCGAAAGGATTATTACAGTTATTGTAAAATTAATATGCGTTCGATTAATTATAAATTTAAATAATTTTTACAATATTTTGAAAATCTATTTTCTTAACTATAATATGATACTATAAGGAAAGAGTAGAGGAGGGAAAATGTTATTTTTATTTTTTTTTGAATTCGAAAAAATAGCAGACGTGACCACATATTTTTCAAAGTCTGAACTTGCAACAAAGCAATCCACGTTATATACTTCCGTATGAAGTTCAATGCATGCATCCGCTATTATATACGAACAATACAGTATTCAACTTATTTATCAAGCGCACGAGAGCCACGAGAATAAAGAGCCTCGGCTCGAATCGTAGGGAAAGCAACGATCGCTCTCCCCGGTGCCCGCTTCAACTTCGAACCGTACAATTCAGTTCGATGCCGAGTCACTGCTTCCATACCCTCTCCTGCTCGCCCCCTCGTCCGCGTTCGCGCCCGGCCAACTTCCTCCTTCAGCGCACCGACGAATTTTCCCGGGCGTCGCGGTTTCCCGCGCCTCGTGCAAGCCGTTGTGGGAATCGTGTCGCGCGCGGCCGGGAAAAGTTTTTCGGACACGAGAATCCAATCGACGCGTATATATATATATATAAAGGTAGAAACGCAGACGGATTGCCCTCGAACGATTCTGCCGTGGTAGAATCATACGCGGGGGAGAAGGGGGAGAGGAAAATCACAGCGCTTGATCTGAATTCCCGCGCCGAACTAATGACCAACTTTTTCTCGTAGAGGAGAGCAAATAAGGAATACGAGTATGTGTGACACACGTTAGGTGGATGATGGATATATATATATATATATATATATATATATATATATATATATATATATATGTTGTAAAAACAGCAAGTGTAAGTCCATGTATATCATAAGTCAAGCCATAGTAGTACCACCTATGTGTTCTGAATTCTGCTCATATACCACGCGTGGCTCTACACTCATCAGTTGCATCACGACGCTCGTCCATGCTGGACGCAACCATACCTCTGTATACCCTCAATACATGTTCTATATTAATAAACTACTTTCATCAAGTATACTACGTGTTCTTCAATATATATATACTTCAAATGCTTTGACAAAATATTCGAGTATTTTTTAGGTCAATATTTCAAACGTGTTAGACATCGTATTTAAATTAATTTACATTAGAAGAATTAATTCTTCAATTATTGTACAACCGAATCGACAAAATAATAAAAGTATACAGTGGCCCCAACGAAATGGAGTGCTATCGAAATTTCGATCCTAACTTGTAGGGCTATTTATCTGTCTTAAGGAGATCGGCGCTCAACTTTTACGACTCGTTTTTACGAATCAGGTCCGACGATGACATGTATACTTTTCCGATGAGTTTCCCGAAGACTAATTGAACGCCTTCTGGCAAAAGTCATATGTTCATTTCGTATATATATATATATATATATATATATATATATATATATATAGGAAGGGCGTTGATTAAATTGAATCGTAATAAACGTTTATATAATTAATCACGAGCGGAGATGATATTTCAATTTGCTATAGATTAAAGAAGAAATCTTTCCAACCGTGTATTTCCATTCGTTTCTTCTGTTATATACTATATATACACACAGTTTTTAAAATATATAGATAGCAAAACATCGAAGGGCAAGAGAAAGAGGTTGGGAAACTAGAATTAAGGACAGACGAGGATAGAGACTACGCGATGAGCCTTCAAGTACAAATTTATATTAATTGATTCGCGAGTTAATTTATTTTCCCGCATCTCATTTCGTTCTCCAAAAAAAAAAAAAACATAAAGAAAAAATAACGTTGCCCGCACCGTAAATGGAATTGCCGTCTCATCGCGTATTCTTGTAGACGGTGGCGGGGAGGATGGGAGGGCGAAAACAAAGCGGTAAAATAATCATGCATAAAAGTCCTATAGCCACCCTCCCGGTTCGCGAACTATTAATGAAAAGAAAGCCTTAAACTCGATGCAGATTATGAAATTTACTTTCATTACTGCCTCGGCCTTAAATTTTCTCCGCTACTGGTTTGAGCCAAAACGGCGGTGGGGAGTCGTTAATTACGAGATTCGCAATCTTCTATCATTGTGATGCCAAAATACGCTATATTGTATAATTTAAAGTTAACCTATACAAAAGTTACGGAAGGCAGCGTCAATTTATAACGCCAAAAAATTTCAGGATAAAAAAATCTGAAGCTCTTCTTTTCTTTGTTTTATTTTTTTTTATAAGCGTTCCTGAAAAAGCCCCAGAATTTTGCATAAATGTTTAATTCAGCGGCGGAATAATTCTTTATCCGGCCCGAATTTGATCTAAGGGCTAAGCCCGTTAAATTTAAGAGAGAGCGAGCGGGAGAGACACAGAGAGAGAGAGTGAGGGCGAAAGCCAAGATAATCTTTAACTAGCTCGTAAAGTTAAAGTGATGAATAAAAAGGCATAAAAATACGCGGGCAATCGTAAAAGAAAGGGCGAGGAGGGGGAGGGAGGCCGGTCGCGGCCGGTCGCTCGGCTCAGTTGGCGGATATATCCTTAAATGCACCCCTTGGCCCCCTAAAGTCATCGTCGTCGTCGCCGCCGCCGCCCTCTTTCCCCTTCTCGCGGGGCGAGCGGGGTGGGGGGTTTGTTTTTGTCTCGGATTCAAACGAATCGGTGAAATACGATCGCGCGCGCCGTCGTAAAGCCGCGCGCGCGCGTGGGCGGCAGGTTTGAGAGGGAGAGACGGGGTGGCGAGAAAGGGAGAGTGAGAGAGAGAGAGAGTGTGTGCGAGAGGGCGGAAGAAGGAGGAGGGAGGCGGGTAAAAGCCGCGGCGCGGCGCGGGGAGGGCGGCGGCGGACGATCGAGGCGAAAAGACCCGATAAAGAGGGAAAACGAGTAAACGGGAAGGAAGTATTTCGTTTTATCGTGACTTAAGGCCATTGTTATGTATCCCTTGGAGTGAAGCGATCGAAATAATACGTATTTCCGAGTGATAAATGGGAATGTACAGGTATATAGGTACACACATAGAACAAACGCAGGTCTGGGAACTACTGCAGCCTGTATATACGTGAACTATTCCGTATTCCGTCTGTTTTGCAAAGAAATTTTAGGCGGCTTCTCTCAATTTAATATTAATTTTTACAATAAAATAATATTCAATATATTGAATTTATTAATATAGAATGTATGTTTACAGATAAATAAATAAATAAATTGATTAATTGTTTTATTCAGGCGTGAGAACGGTGAGCTGTATTTTTAGGCAGGTAAAAATTATTTAACATTGTTTTCTAATTATTTAAATTAAAACGTTATCAAATAAGAAAAGAATAAAAATATAAACGAATCGTTGAAGTAATTATGAAATAGTAATTATGAAATAGCGGCCTGACGACGTTGGTCAAGATCACACAAAACTCGAACCGAAGTCGAACTATGAAATATACCTCGGTTTAGCATCGATATTACGATAGTATGTATCTAGAGATTGTCGAGTAGATAATAGAACTTTTGTTTTTATTTATAAATACCATTTTTATCATCTAATGTGATGCTTAAATTAATGATATAATATACTGCGGAATTTACAATAAAATTCAACTATAACTTTACTGTTATATATACATATATATATATATATATAGGTATACACGCAGATGTATGCATCCTATACAATTAAATATAACAATATAACAATACTATAAAATTAAAGTTAAATTTATATCTATTCAAGTATGCCTCTGTGAAATATTTTCAAATGTTTGCCCAAATAAACCGCGCACAATGCAAACGATAATATTGCCTTTAACGTCGCTCCGACGAAAAATTCAAAATCGCGAAATGCAAGTGGAAGCGAGCTATAACAGAGACGACCAACTGCCCAAGGCAGATAATGAAGCGTGAACGTGGCGTCGAGCGGAAGCGATAGCGTATGCGCAGGGCCGCGCGAATCACGAAGGGCGAGCACCAAGAAGAATGAGAATAAAAGAGTCGTGGAATTATTGCCGAGCGAGAGAGGCAGTCGTTTAATGCGTTAATGCGCAGGCTCGGGCAAAATGACGCGCAAGAGACGTATGAGACAATATTCCGACGCGATCTGGACGTATTCGCGCGATGAAGAAAAACAAAACGATTGCTCGATTCTTTTCGTTTCCACGGAGTTTCGCTTCGTCGCGCGAAATATCTCGCTCGGCAGAAATTTAACTTTCGCCGTATGAGCAGCAGCTTCTCGCGAATCCGCAATAAAATACCCGGATCGACGCGTATCGATCAAGTAGTAATGTAATTGCGAAATATTCCGTTGAATTGACCAAAACAAAAAGATGGAAAGGGTGGGGGGCGGGGGGAGATGCGTGGTATTCTGCGTTTGGAAGTACCCGCGCTATTAGCCGCTCTAGTACTTAAATTCGATTCGTCACTTAGCTATTGTACAAATCGGGGGGGGGGGGCTACGTTCCATTGGTATAGATGTACCTGCCTTAATATATACTTTTCACTTGGCGCACAGTTTAATCACTTTTGAATTTCTTCCAATGTATACTTGTTAATATATATATATATATATATACACACATATACATATATTATAATATATTTGAAAGCTGCGTTAAACAACGCATCTAAATAAATAAAGAAGTTAATTCTATAATCATAGTAAAAGATAAATTTTTATTAAATATTTAAAAATTTATTTAATTGTGTTGCCTAGTCTTACAATATTAAACAGTTGGTGTCATCTCGATTTTAATTTTAAATATAATAATTATACAAAGATTAAACTAATATATTTAATAATAATATATACTAATAATTTTAATTTCGTGTATATATATATATATATATATATATATATATATATATATACATATATATATACACACATATATATATATATATATGTATATTTATCAATGTATTTGTATATTTTAACCATATGTTAAAATTTACACGTCTCGCGAATGAAGTGGCAAAATTCCGAAGAAATAAAGAGAAAGGTAGAAAAGATAGAAGTGAGGATAGATTGGAGTCGTAGCACGAGAGAGGCGGCAATTTTAAATATTGATCGAAACTATTTTGACAGCTGTGAGCTTGGTAACGACGAACCACAATAAATTATTGCCGATGTCTCTATAAAGAAAGAAGATTTAAGCATATTAATTATTTAGATTTTCGAATAAATAACCGAAGATCCGTGACGGCTACACATATAGTTAAGAACAATGCTCGTCGTTGTTGCAACATTTTTAACTAATGCATGTATTCACCGAAGGAATTGCACGCGATAAAATTGTTCTTTGTTAAATGCGCGCGCGTGTGTGTGTGTGTGTGTGTGTGTGTGTGTGTGTGTGTGTGTGTGTGTGCGTGCGTGCGTGCGTGTGCGTACGTGCGTGTGTATAATACAGAGTCCCGTTGAAGTTTTTATCTGGCCGAAGATAAATACGTAGGTACTTTATCCCGACACAAAGAGATTTTAAGCGCATTTATTTCGTCGTTAGTCGCTCTCCGGTCTTCAATCTGAGTGCACTGCAACTGCCTCTGTCTCTCTCTCTCTCTCTCTCTCTCTCTCTCTCTCTCTCTCTTCTCTCTCTCTCTCTCTCTCTCTCTCTCTCTCTCTCAATCTACCGCAAATAAAGTCGTTAACAGATCTTTATACACACGAGTGCGAGTTTTACAGTGAATTTAAGTGAAATATGTCGAATTTTTCGCACTTCGCTGCTTTGACGTTGATTGTGATTGTGCGCGCGACAAATAACGAAGGGTAATTGTACAAACAATATATAGTTGTATACAAAATCACATTCTCACTCGTTCAATCAATCGAATTTTCGCGTTTGCAGTTTTTTCTTTCTTGGATTAACGAATTTTACAATACAAGCACTGAATTAACAGAAACGAGTGCAGTGCGTATTATGCTGGCTTTTACATCGAGATATTTCTAAAAGCTGTATTATCTTTGCAATTTCGATATGACGGTCAATTTTATCGATTGTTTTTCACTATTCATTAAATTTTCATTAATTATTCGTAATATTTTTGAAAATATCGCGTTAACAAAATCCTTATATTTACGTTTGACAGTAAATCGTAAAGGTGACTAGTGCGTCTTAGCTCGATGATACAATCTTAGTGACTGAATGTATTAAAAACACTGCGGGACTTGCTTTGCAATTTGATAATTTATTCTCAACTGTAGCAGCCGAAATAAATTAATCGGAATTGACGATGGGTTTTATAGACGAGCTCCCGGTTCTACTCGATATTTCATCTTGTTTTCGCTTCTAACACGTAAACAAAATCCATAGTCCCGCAGTTCTAGAATTATAGGCTACAAAGACATCCGGTTATTTACTTATGTATATATGTAAATGACAGATTTTGCGTCCCGTTATTTACTTCTGCTGGTTCAGGTGATTTGAAATTATTTTTCAAAACATTGGAGTCTCTAGTCGAAAATCATTTTACTATAGTCAAAGTAGTTGACTAGAGTAAAATGATGAGTTCAAGTAAAGTTTTCTTCAATCGGTTAAATTTTTTTTTTTTTAACAAATAAATCTCTCTTGGATCAACTGTTTTAATTTCATACGAATATTTAGTTAAATGCGCATAATTATTTTCTTACAGAATTACGAAACTGACATTCCCAAAGAAACTTTATGCTTCTATCTTGTGCGAGTTATACAATCATATAGAAAATAAATGACCCAGAAACCTACGCGAAGCATGCAATGAGTTCGTAAATATTGTCATGGGAATCAGTGCTAAAATACTCTCCTATATATACCGTTTATGAAATTTTTGCTATATACTTGAGACGAATGTCGGCTCGGTCGGCGAAGTTAAAAAAAAAAAAAAAGAACGCAAACTGAACGACCTTCGACTCCAAATTCCGCTCTCTGCAAACCGAGTCCGCTTTCTCTGGACGTTCCTCGTTAATTGGTAGCGAAAGGTACACGAAACGAGCGCCATTAAATAATACTTTATACGCAAAGTTTTTGCGCTTCAAACGTGTTGGGTAAAGGCGTAAATATCGGTGAACAATTAAGAAATACAAAATAGAAAGGAACGCAGAAAATTTTTCTTCTGCGTAGCTCCAGTGAAATTTTCTAGGGAAATTTTCTCTCTCTCTCTCTCTCTCTCTCTCTCTCTCTCTCTCTCATTCTCTCTTTCTGCGCCAGATACATATGGGAACTCAAGTGAGGGCGTGGCTTTATAATAAGCCAACAAATCATTTTTCATATGTAGTGTTGCTCATCACAGAAATGGTTAATTTAAAAAATATATGTGATTACGCTGACAACAATCAAAAATCAATGTAAACTGTTCAAAGTAAATTCTTCTTATCAAATGCTAGAAAATTACAATTTCATCATAGACCGTATGGCCAGCTTTACTAGCTGTTTGTTGCAAACAGGAGTTCGAACGTCACATAAAAGACCTAAAATCTCATTTGGTCTCGGGAAGCGATGAGAACTATTGCTAGAATTCTTCAAGGTTTTGCCATCTATGGAGTTACTGCACAGTGGTTCTTTGAACTCTTTTTACTATGAAATTTCCGAAATGGAGAGCTGTGATCGATGGTTAACCGTGCGAGGGAGATAAAGGAAAAGGCTGAGAGATATTTTTTCTCACTCGCGTAGCACTCTGATTGATTATGTAAATTCCATCGGTAGAATGTAAGATAAATAATTTTTAGTCCCTGTTGGTCGTACCGAAGATTAGCTGTTAGCCTTCGCTATTATTGGTTATATATATTTAGGTTGTTCAAAAGGGAAAATATATTTGTACTGTAACTTTAATGTATAATAAAATTATAATTATTTTTTTACATACATTATGACTTCATCTTCAACCTTTTTATATCTAAGTATTTACGAATCACGTTAACATATTCCTTTTTTTAGTGCGTCAGACGAATTATATTTAAATGCATCATCTAGAAAGCATACATATGAATACGAACAAAAGAATATGAAAACATTAAGTCATCAAAAAAGCTTATTCCAATTCATCTATAAAAAAAAACAAATATTTGTTCAAAAAAAGCAACGTGCTTGCTAAAAGTCAGCATAGGTCACCAATAATCGATGTTTTGTAAATTAGCAACAATGCAAATAACTATGGCTCCCTCTATATTTAAAATATGCTCTGAAGACGCAAGCATCTTTCGTGCACCATATATATATATATATATATATATATATATATATATATATATATGGTGATATATCTTATATATCGCACACCTTATTTCTAGCCTCGAGGCGATAAAGGAGTTCGACTACGACGTCCTCACCCTGACCCAGAGCTGGCCCGAGACCAGCTGCCTCTACCTTAATCCTAACGCGACCCATGGCCCGTCCGTGGTCGGCGCCGGCGACTGCAGCCCCTGCAAAATGCCCCACGACGAAACCAGCTGGACCCTCCACGGGCTCTGGCCGTCCCGTCTCCACGGCAAGCATCCCGAGTACTGCAGCAAAACGCCCTACGATCGGGAACTGGTGAACTCCACCCTGAGGGCGCGCATGACCGAGGAATGGCCGACCTACGATCTGCGGGGCAGCGACGACGCGTTCTGGGGCCACGAGTGGGAGAAGCACGGCACCTGCGCCGCCAATCTCGAGAGCACCAACAGCGAGCCGAAGTACTTCGCCAAGGCCCTGGAGATGCTGGAGGCGTACAACGCGGGCGGGATATTCGCCAAGGCGGGAATACAGCCGGGCGAGAGGTACGACGTGGACAAGATTTACAAGGAGATCGTCGGCGTGCTCAAGGCGTACGTCTACATCGCCTGCGTGACAATTCACGTAAGTCGAATTAGATAGTGCGAACAGCTCGTGTGGAAGTTTAATCTAGAATCTCGCCGGTGAGTGGTTTGTTTCCCTTATTTATTGTTGGGGCCGAGCATGGAAATCTAATCTTATTCTGGTTGCGACTTGTCCCACTTTATTGCTATTTTTCATAGGAACGGAACTTAGATTTTCTTAGTACTTGGACAGAATCTACTCCGAAAATATAACTAGAAATTATTGAGATCTATTTATTCTTCCAATTTTCTTCCCTCGTTCCAATGGTTAATTTTTTATCTCTTTTAATAAAATATTTCTTTACAATAAAAAACAAATTAATTTTACATATTTCAAAAGTGTATTCTCATTTAATGAGAATTTGTGAAGGGAAGTTTCTATATGTATTATTACGTATATGATTTACAAGTAATAATTAACAATGATCAATATATTTTTTATAGATTAATTATGTTATTTTTTTATGTTAAACTACTACTGCTGCACATACAAATATTTTATTTCGCTTAAAAAATGTCGAACTCATCGATGATTGTTGAGAGCCCAAGTGTCTACGATTTGCAAGCTGACAAGTCAAATGCAGTATGCAATGATGATTATCATTGAGAATAACTATGTATCTCTTAAAATCATAATAGTTTATAAATACGAGATAAAATATAGTGTATATATAAATTTATACAATGGAAAACCCATATAACTAATAGCACACCAGTTAATGGCACGATTAAGGAAATCTGACTTGATTCAAGAGAAAAATCCTAACCATTTCCTCCTACTTTTAAGATTGCAATTAAAAAATGCCTAAGGAAATTCGAATATACCCGAGACAGTAATGAATATAATGTTATGGATGTCAAACAATCGTAGGGAAATCGATCTCGAATCCGACGACTATTTCGTATATGGGAAAATAATCGGTAATACTTACTGGAATCTAGCCTAAACTGGGAATAAATCGAGGAAATTTTTGCAGGTGCTAACTATTCTTCTTTATGCGTAAATGTGTCGTTACTTTGATTTTCCAGAAATCGGATACGGAGAAGGAGCAGTACGTGTACCAGATAGAGATATGCTTCGACAAAACCTTCAAGATGGTGGATTGCGCGCAGAACGCCCACGCGAGCTGCGACCGAAGTAAAGAAGTCGTGTTTCCGAAAAACGAAAAGTCCTGCCCGCTCTTGCATAATAACGTGTAGCCTCATTTGTATTACACACAACGGCGTGATGTAAGACGACTGATTTTGTAATTTTGCGCGTATGTATGTGCATGCAATTTTAACATTGCGAAGGGAATCTTTTCGTCTATTTCATTTTCTTCCATCAGTATTTGGAAATTTCATAATGGTTGACTATATGTAACGTTCGAATTGAATTTTTTTCTATATATATCTTTTAAAGTACGCGGAATCGTCGTAGATATATAGAGGTGTATTTGATAATTCATATCACTTGTAACTTTAAATCATTGACTATGTGCAACATTCGAACGAAATGTTGATTGTGCAATTTACTACACAAGTATCTAAGTATGTTTGGACATACACATAAGGTATCTGTACTTTAAACATATCCCGCTAAGTTGAGGAAATTCTATTGTTTAATTATAATCGTTAAAGAGGTATAAAAGTATAAAAATATCAAGGGCACAAAGACGTATACATGCATGCATAGTCGCAACAAATTATGGATCTAAATTTAAATTGTTTTTTACTTGTTGGATTCAATATTGTTATTTGAAAAGCTATCACAAATTTGAAATTAACATTACTGCTGCGTATAGATGTATATTTGTCATCCAGATATGAGCGTCTCACTCTTGTCTCATTTGTCGAATCGAGTTTCAACGCACTATTTTGTTTTTAAATTTAGGGTTCAGATAAATGTACAAATAAAAACTTATATGTCCACATAGCCACTTATTATAGTTTTAATATATATTTTAAAACATATTATTAGTAAAAAAATTCAGTTAAAAAGAATGTTATTGATATAAAGTATTATACCAGTACCTGGTTACACTAAAAGACGCCATACCAATTGTCAAAAATCACAGAATACATGATTGAAAATCAATCCTTTAGAAAAAAAATCACATTTATGAATTCCATAAATTATTGTATCTCATATTCATAATAATATATATATATATATATATATATATATATATAATTTTAACATGCTAATATATAACTATTGTTCTGAATAATCAAATTATAATTTATCGCAAAATTTGCTAATGTTTTTCACAATATTAGAAAACTTTATTGAGAATATTATTATTTATCCATATTTCAATAAAACATTATCATTTTTAACTGAATATTCTTATTAATATTATGACTCATCAAAAAAAAAAAACTATCAATAAATAAGAATTTCTTAGCAGTATATAAAAAGTAAAAAAATATCAAACGGGGTTTTTCTTTAGAGACCTAAATATCAAATAAAAAATTTTGATACTCCTTTTTCTATTAAGTTAATAAATATTCCATGTTTTTTAGAATGCACATCATAAAACATACCTGGGGAATAATAGTGATGATTCACTATAATTTTGTAACTAATATTTCATCTTTATAGCAGTGGTCCGATTGCTACTCAATCATATTTAAAGAGCATTTGCTGGTACATAGTTATACTTATTCGGATATTTAGACTTCAGTAAATTTAATTGACGAATAATACAAATTGAAATTTCTAAATGACAAAATGAACCTCATTTTTATGTTATGGATTGAGGCTGTTTAAAAAGTGTATCATACGCGTAATTCTAAGTATAATTAATCGTAAGACAAATCTGGCTTGCTGAGGGCACTCGATAATACCCAAGACTGGTCTATTGTTCAATCTCAATTCCGAACTAATATCAAGACAAGACCGTATAAAAAAGATTCCAGCCAAGAACCAGACACCAGAATATTCATCTTGACAGGACTTTTTCAATAGATTTTGTAAAAACCATGACTTTGGATATACAATATTATTTGAAATCTGTATAAAGGTTATTTGAATACTCAAATTTAGTACAAATCACATGTAAAAATGTTCTTTTATAATTATATAAAATATCTAATTAATAATGAACGATCCCAAATACCGGATAATCAATTGATCAATTGACCAAATAGTCATTTTTTTATTAAAATTGTCCAGAATTGAAGCGATAATAGAATGTAAAATAAAAATGTCAGAATCGCGCCATAGTTATTCAATCAATAAATTAAAAATTTCTTGATCAAATATTATATTGCTATAAGATGATAAAATTTTGGTTACCCGTGACGTAAAAATACAAAAACTACTGCTTTGCGTGATAATATCAATGTTTTTGTAAACAGACAATACTTTGTATTTTCCATATAATTGACTGGGGTTGTGACCTATAAAAAGACAAATTCAAAATACAATAATGTATAGTTTTTGAGGTTTTCTTCACGTTTTTGAAATTATAATGTACGTCGTCGGTAGCTTTTAAACGGATATTTTAAACAGAAGCATCTTAATGTCAAATTGTGGATGTTGATGGTCAGAGGACTTCCTACCAGTCGTTTATAATGCATAAAATGATGCTCGAAGAATAGGTTAAAAACTGATATAATCAACTATTTCATAATAAAATCAGCTTTAGAACTGATATTTTATTCTATATGTATATATACGTATTTATAATTTTCTTATTTCATGGAAATGAAATGAGTGCCAGGCCAATGGAGGCATTCCCAATATAAGTACAAGACAAAGCCAGTACTTAAAATGTCAATACTCGTCCGAAACCAAGGCAATATTTTATCTAAATCTCGTCTTGTCTTGTCATTGATGGAGCTTAGAGCTCGTTATTCAATTATTCATTAATTTCAATCAACTCTGAGAGGTGGATGTCAAAGGGTAACATCAGTTCTTTTACGCGTCGAAATATAACTTCCCTATTATTTCTCATCTCCGTATCCAAAATCTCATCTGGCCATTGTTCGCGTATAACTATCTATCCTGCACAAAGACAAAAGAATCACCGATTCTCGGCGCCTCGCTCTCCAAAAATTCCGTCCCTCCGCTCCGAGCCCAGATGCATATTATTCACGTCGAGGCGAATTCGTCGTAAAAAGCGGAAAAAGTATACGTAAAAGAGAATGGCAAAGGGAAAAAAGAAGAGAGCCCGAACGGAGTTGCGCGTCGTCGCTTTAACGCGGTGAACCCTCAGGTGCGCGGCGCATGCATATAAAGGCCCACATCGCGCGACCGCGACGGCATCGGGCGAAGAAAAGTTCCATCGAGTTAAATCGATTCCCCCGAACGCGCACCTGGGGGTATCGATTCTATGTATATATATATGTATAAGATTCCATCATCGAGGCGAATGTCTCTGCCCCCACCCCCCGCGTCCCTTTCTCATTTCCCTGAGAGCAGGAGCGCTTTTATATATGTATATGTGTGTGTGTAAGCGGGGGGTGGGGTGATGGGGGTGCTTGGAGAGTGGAAGAACGCGGCGTCCCTGCAGCCAACCGAAAATTCGATAATCAGACGAGTGGGTGGGATGCTATATAGTATTCGTGAGGAAAAGACTAACGATGTCGCGGAAGGAGAGGGAGAGAGAGAGAGAGAGAGAGAGAGAGAGAGAGAGAGAGAGGCTATTACCGTCGTCAAGCTCACTTTCCTATGCTGACTCTCGCCAGCACTCGGCTTCAATGTATATAGCTCCAGCGAGGCCCTTAATTATAAAAAAATCCCCTTAATTATAATAGCCTTCTTAATTATATAGAAATTGCTAAAGGCATGAATAATTAATCGAAGTATTCTATCGCTGTCTCCGGCCTCTCGCGACGGCGAGGAAGATCGTTGAACGAGAGAACGTCGTATACGCGTACAAAAGGTTTCTTCTCGACGTATATGCGCGTAACTCGGCTAAAATAATGGTTATATTATATTAGTTGCAGATAGTAAGCATAGGCGCGAGCGCGTAACTCGGCTAAAATAATGGCGCAGGGAGAAATTTTCGATTATTGCGTTCGTTGTTCGAATGCCCGATGAAACGGGAAAGCGCTTTTAACGCTTTTTAATCTAATTAGATTTGGGGTTTATTGTGTATTGTATGATGTATTGTAGGATAGTTTTAGCATTCGATTTTAAAGAACTATTTGGTTAAGAATTTTATTTCTAATTGTTTAATCAAGCTACCTTTGAAGATATGCGTTTAATACGGTTGCCAATTGGAAACTTGCTTGTCCCTAGATAAACAACAATTTTTTATCTATGGATGCATTTTTTACAAAGAGACTCAAAATATATGTTGGAATTTTCATTCTTACGAAATATACGAATTTACGAGTATTGGAATTATTTATTTATTTATTTGTTGCAATCGAATCAAATATGAAGTTACAGTAATTTATAAATTTATATTTATTACACTGTACCAGTTTATATGTTATATACTCGATAGAGAAGTAAAATAATTACATTAGTATATAAAATATTCCTATTGTAAGAAATAATTGTAAATATATAGATTTATTTTTATTACGTACTCACTGTCAAATATTAATTCTATATGTATCAACAATGTACTTTACGAATAATTTTAGTCATTTTTGGTTTAGTAATTATGATTTTGTCATTGCTTATTTTACTTAATTACGAATTTATGAAACTAAACCTACTGATCTAAACCTCAGAGTAGAGTAACATCACAGTTATTATTTTATATAAATATGATTCTACAATTGAATGCGTGTTACTTCTTTTGATAACGATATAAATTGCAATAATACTGCAATTTAAAAAAAAAATGTATTAGTATTAACGGCCGATATTATAAATGTTACATTGATGATTAGGGGACAATACGTATAGTAAACGGGACGCATAAACTTTAAATACGGCAGGTCAAATTTGAGAATTAACCTATTCTACTCGCTATGATATGGAAGTCGATGGGACGCAGGCAGCTCAATAGTTTAGCGAAAGCTATCGTTATTCATACCTTAACGACGTATTATTTTATGAATGTGTTAATCGTACAAATTACCTTTGTGTGTGTGTGTGTGTGTGCTTTATTTCAATAAAGCCTGAAAAACATATCGAAACGTCGCGATAAATTAATTGGCGGCTAATTTGTTCTCGAATTATACAACCCTCAATAAGAGTCCTAATGTTAGATTTTTCTTTATAAAAACGACAGAGGGTATTAATTACTTGAATTTCTTTGAAACTGCAATGATTTCCCCCTCTCCCTCTCCCCCTCTTCGAGAACCGCGGGGCTTTTCCGCACATCCCGTTTCGCGGCGCCCCGATGAAATACGCTTCCGCTCCGCCTCAGATGCCTCTCCTTCCTGCACTTCTTGGCGCGCGCGTACGAGCAAATCCACGCCGAGCGCCAGCCCGACGACGCAACGGAATGCTCGCTGCTGCGAGCCAGAAATGGCGCGGGTGAATGTGGGGGGGGGGGAGGCGAAGAGCGCGTGGAAGGAGAAGATGCGAGGCCGCAGGCCCTTCTATACCGTTCGATCGAAGAGCGGAGCTCCTACGCTTCCCTTCCCCCGTCGCCTCCTAGGAGATGCGGGCGGATCTCGAGCCTCTGTGTGCGTGAAAAGAACGCGAAACATACGAGTGCGTGGATTTCTGCGCCGCGAGCTATATATATATATATATATATATATATATATATATATATAGAGAGAGAGAGAGAGAGAGAGAGAGAGAGAGAGGAGTGCGAGATTCGCCTTGCTACCGACGATATGCAGCGCGGCGCGCATCCTCGCGGAACATTAGATATATATGC
This sequence comes from Sycobia sp. Sy_11, assembly GCA_018907035.1. Lineage (NCBI taxonomy): Eukaryota > Metazoa > Arthropoda > Insecta > Hymenoptera > Epichrysomallidae > Sycobia > Sycobia sp. Sy_11. Next base: position 587,548 of record JACCIC010000187.1, read on the forward strand.
ATTATCATTCCATCTGGCTATCTTCTCTCGGTTCGTGTAATAGAAGCCAGACTCGCCGCAAGAAGCTCGATGAGATTCCGCTTAGTTCCCGTACCCATATTGTATACGCATGATGTATGCAGGTTCGTTTCCTGCCTCTACTTTTTACATATTTATTGTTTGGCCTTTTATTCCAGCTGACGTTTCAAAGTAATGCGGCAGTGCAGTTTCATCTTTCGGATTCGGATTCGAAGATTTTTATTAACGGCTAGCGATTTATACGGCTCCCTCCTATTTGGTCAATTAAGTGCGCTACTTTTTGCGTCCAAATCGTTGCCGTTTATAAATTCATCGTCCTTTCACAGTGAACTCCAACGAATTTGGAGGGAGGGAGTGTAAATCGGCGTTTTACGCCCATGTCGCACGATATATTCTTTTATATGCCTCAGTTCCCAAATGCACGCCAGCAAGGAAGAACGATGTTATGTCTTCTTCGTAAGATTGCGGCTTTAGTTTAAATTAAAACAATTGAAATAAAATAATTTAATTTTAATAATAAAGCAGCATTATGAAAATCGTCAAGAAGTATACATCTATACGTAACGGTCCAATTTTTACATAATTCATATAGATTATACTTTGAAATACTTTTAATACAATTTACAAATTAGTGGGAATTATTTATGATCAATAAATTTGTAGTACAAATCCTGACCTCAATATGGAGCCTCATTCGTTATTATTTGTATTTATAAATAAATTCGTTAGATTTATGGTCAAAAAAGTTATTTATGAAATAATACAAGAGAAAGAGAGAGAGAGAGAGCGAGAGGCTGGTAGACAATATGTCGATATGTATACAAGGAGATAGCGTAGAAAGGAAGTCATGGTGTGCGACGAAAATGTAATTTTGTCTTCCGTAGCTGCACGTACACTCGCGACGTTTTATCAGCGGGGAATCGCATAGACGGCGACCCAGTTCATTGTTGCAATGCGTGGGTCTTATCCCGTCATACCTATCTGTCTATGTTTATATATATATATATATATATATATATATATATATATTATATATAGATATAGATATATATATATAGGGAGGGAGAGAGAGTAGAGAGAGAGAGAGAGAGAGAGAGAGACGAGAGAATCAGCCGCTGCTGTTGATGCTGCGCCGGACAGATAATTGCATACGAGTGTAATATAAATTCGGTTACAGTGGGCGGAACCGTTTCCTTGTTTCTCGGCAAATTTTATATCGTAATCGCGTCCCCATTATGAAACTGTCTATATATTCCTATAATATATATATATACACACAATATACATATAATTGCTGTTTTAGCGAATCTTTGTAATTCTATATATATATATATATATATATATATATATATATATATATATATATATATATATATATAGATTCGTTTGATTGATATTTCTAAATAAGAATACATAAATGAAGTCGGGAAATATATATATATATATATATATATATATATATATATATATATATTAATTAATATAAATTATTTAATTTATATTAATTGATTGATATAAATTATTTAAGGAGTAAATTCGTGTAAAGAAAGTAAAGAGGAACAAAGTATAAATATCTCACTGGTATTTTCTTCGAATTATAGAAATTACGGTACAAAGACAGAGGGACGCATATATATGTATCCATGAGTAAATTTCTTTCTTTTCTGTTCCCACCAGCTTAATGTTAAATTTGCCATTTTGAACAGAATTTCTAGACTCTCCCGATGGTTAAACATCAGTTCGGTATTAATGCGATATGTTTAATTATAGACGTTCCCCCTTCCTGAAATGTATCCATCCTACTTCGTTCGGCGCGAATCCGTCGGTGAAACGGTCAATTTCGAAACTCGCGATAGAAATCCAACGATCGTTGCATAGGTTTCGCATAGAAAAATTTCTATCCGTTTATAGTCAGATATGTATAACGTGTTGGTTGTATGAATTTTTTGTGACGTATAAAAAACTAAACTGTTTCGGGCGGAAACCTTTGGAAAATGAAATAAATGCATATAGGAACAATGGGGTGGCTCGTTCCATTCAAATTGTTCCTCTACGACCTCGTACTTTTATAAGGGCTCTGAGACAATTCTCAATATTTCTTTGAATTACGAATGGGCATAGTTTCGCTGCATTGTACGTATAACGAATAGCCAATTTTCTCGTAAAATTTTTAATCTGACAATTTTATGTTTCATTTCTCTTTCTAATTCAAGAAACTGGATAGAAGTGATTAGTGGCGCCTTACCATACACAGTCCTCTATACTAATGGATTTGTTCAAATACGGCATACAATCCTTTTCCTGGACTGTTATTTCCTTGTCAACGATACAGTGTCGAAACGTTGAACAATAGAATCTCAGATATAGTATCTGAGATTCTATTGATCTAGAATTGTATATATCTTATTATTATATTATATAGATATATATATATATATATATATATATATATATATATATATAATTATATATATCTAATGATCTAGAATAATCATTCTATTCTATCTGACCAAGATAACGACGATTCGGAAACAAAAATGTGTACGATTGAGCGATTTACGTAAGAGCGAAACGTATTTTGCTTAATAATTCACTTTCTAATGATTATTACATTTTGCCACGATTTTAAGTGGCGACGAAAATTGTTACGTAAAAATAATCTAACTAAAGTAAGAAAGATTTCTATAAAGTCATATATTTCTAATGACATAGTTACAGTTAGTTTATCTTTCCTTATAATCACACCGTAGAATTTGATATAGAAAAGCTTCTAATAAAAAAATAAAAATAATCAATATAGTAAACTACGATCTGACTGTTCCCACCACCAAATTTGCCGAATCTATTTCGTTGCTAAATTTGGCGGTGGGGGCAGTTAAATTGTCTTGTAAAACAATAGTATGTATTGATTATTTTTTGTTTTTTAGTAGTAATTTTTACATTTCAAATGCTGAAACGTTAAAACATATTTATAAACATTGACAATTGTTTTATAAAAATTTATAAATATTTATAAAGATTTACACATTGTTAAAATATATTTCTAATTGATCTTGCAGGGCCACTATGAGAAAAAGTTTTGAATTAGGAGTAACGGTTTCGTCAGCTTCTATACAATTACATCATACATTAAGTCGTTGTTCATCTTCTATTTTCCAAAATAATCTATTTAAACTGTTATAAAATGAGTGATTACTTTGAGTAATTATTCTTCAAAAAAACTAAAGAAAACTAATGTTGTCCACGAATTAAATTGTAAAAATTCTCCACTAACATATATATACGTAAAACAAAAAGAGCTCTGATAATACATTGATAATACGAACACGATAATTGACATGGCACATGATTATAATTAACGATTACTGCCTGAAATGATTAATATTAAATTAAAAACAGTATCAATAATAAATATGATATCTATATGTTAAATTCAATAGATTTCTCATTATCGTAAAATCAACCAAAAATTTCAAAAGTATTTTTGTGACTCAGGAATGTTTATATATTATATGCACGACTTTGCCCTTCAATAGAAAGATAACATTGTAAACTTTTTTATTTATTTATATATTTTTCATCGCATCATAACGATTGATATTTTAGTTGTGACGAATTGACATCGACATTGTTGATCAATAGATATTTATTTTCGTAAGACAATATTGACAAATGTATTAATATTGGTATAAAAAAAAAACATCATTGAATAAAATTTCGGAGCCTGACGCGGTCGATGTAGTGAAAATTAAATTTGACGAAGTAGTGCGTTAACTCGCATGAACGTTTAATAAGATTAATTTTTGAACAAATGAATTTATAGAGGTCAAAGATATTCATTTGAAACCTTTTAGACTTTAAAAATATTATTTAATGTTAAAAATCAGAAAAAAAACATCTTATACCATACGGAAAATACTTTATTTCAAAGTTATAAATTTAATATTAAAGCATTTAATGCATATTACTATTAATATAATATGTCGGATTACTGCTTTTAAGTTCCTCCTAATACGGCATCAGACCGGATATTCGAACTTATTAGAGGATATAATCATTCCATAACTCGACGAAAGCAACTAGCTCATCATCCAAACTTATCAAAATTCTCCGGCCATCGTCGTATTTTCATTTGCGGCCCCACTTCCCTCCTTTATCCCACACAGCGGGATCCCTCGAGAAGTTCGTTAGTTCGCGTATGGGAGCCAATATATATATATATATATATATATATATATATATATATATATATATATATATATATATAGGAAGCGGCTTCAAATTAGTCCCAATGACCTAAAGTTTAACCCAACAGTCGTATACTACGTGCGCGGGAACACAAACACACACACGCACACCCATACACACACATACAGACAACGAGTTAACTTCGTATAAATTGAGTCGATATATAGAACTTGACTTATTCCCGAAGGAGAGGAGCGTACGCATGCCTGGCGCTCGTCAGAAAAACCGGTAGGGCAGGCGGCAGTGAGGGATGGGGGTGATGATGAAAAACCCGAGGTCCAGCGGAGGTTCAGGTGCTTATATACACATCGTAATTGCGATACACGTACAGTCCGAGTTTTCTAATTGTAGCGCAGTCACACATAGCATATATATATATGGAAGAAAGAAAATTTTATAGAAGTAAGAAAACATACATAGAAGAAAGAAAATTCTCGCGTTTTGTACGCTTCACGGATGCCACGGAGAGGAGGTGAGAGCAGAAAGAAGAGGATAGACGATGGATGCACCGATGGTAATACGCTCAAATAATATAGCTTATTATTAGTTCTCCATATATCGTGACTTATGGCCGTTCGATTACGACTCAAAAAATTACAACAAAACAGTTTTAAATGTTTTAAAAAACGAAACAATAAATGCGCAGAAGATGCAGAGAAGATGTTTTGAAAATAGTTTACGTGAAAAATGGTTAATATATCTATAGATATAGCACACATCGTGCTTTTTTAAAAATCTTTATACATATATACAGAAACAGAAGATTTTAATGAAGAAACGAGGTATTGATAGTCTTCGTTGCTGCTTTACACGATACACCATCCTAATTAGTTGAAACAGACATTTAATTATCTCTGAAGTATTTTCAGGATTTCAAGGTTGAACCCTGACAGTTATCGAAATAAAAAATATTATGGATAAGAAAAATCAATCGGAAAAAATCAATCGGAAAAAATCAATTGTTTGACTGGGAAATCGCGCTAGAACCACCTTAATGGAATGTTTAATCTGTGCTTAATGTATCAATAATTCGTTTACTAACAATAGACGCGGTTGTCATCAAACTAATACATAATATATACACAATGTATATACATAATCGATTTTATGTGTTATTTCATCGACCCCCGCATATTTTGTAATTCAACGCGCATTTAGTAATGTATATAAATATATGAGCAATTATATTGGTGATTTATACTGTCGCGAAAAAAGAAAAATATTGTTCCGCATCTCTGAATGATAATATATATATATATATGGATAAAATATTTACTTGATAATCAAAAACATGTTTGTCATCTTCAGTGTAGATGTATAGATATAAAAGATTTTCTATAACTATTTCGGGTAATAAGTTCTCTTTCTTAATAATAATGATAAAGAACGACCATTAATTGAAAATGTATATATAGAAATCATCTCCGTATGAATGTTTCATTTTCGATAATAAATACTCTAGTATTCATATTGTTTTCATTTATTGTTATATGATATACTCGTGGCTTTTTTTATTATTGCGTTTACAAAAACTTGCTTAAGAAAGCTTATTAATGGAAAATTAATTCAGTTTAATGAAGGAAGGACGCTAGGGAAAATTTTTTTCTCTTTTAACTCACAGAAAAAGTCTCAACATTATCCATAAAGGTCTTCGAATAAAGGAGTAAATTACTTATTGCTAGGTTCGTTATTAATTGTACTATTGCGATCAATATTTTTTAAAGTCCAGATATAAATTCGAGGTAGATTAAAATTTATACTAAATATTACATTGTAAGTGTTGAATAAGTTTAATAGTAAATATTTCTATTAAAATATATTTTTAATGCACCCCAAAAACTGGCTTAATAATAGTATACTTGCGTGAAATAAAGAAATTAATAAGACCTGATGCTTATACACTTAGAGTAATAATTCTCACCATATATATATATACTATAAATCCAAGTAAAAGCATTATTACATCAGTATCAAAACATTAATTGTCTCATATGTGGGGTATAGTATATATTATTTAATACCCAAAAACTTGCGTCTTTATATTTACTTGTACGCTCCTTCCTTCGACGATATGTCTTCATTTCTGTCGAGTCATTTTTTTTATTTTTTTATCACGAAATCCCCGATGCAATGTGTCTCGCATTTAATTACCACAAAAAGTGGAAGGAAAACGAAATGGGAAAGAAATACATAATGCCAGATTAGAGAGGCGTATATACAGATGTATAAATCATCCAAAATGGTTTTCCGTTACGGGGATGAACGGTAGATTTTCGGGGTATAACAAATGTAAAAAGAAACGCGCGAGGGAGCGAGAGGTATATAGACGTACGTAGAAATTGGAAACCTAGATAAAAAGCTTTTCATTAGTATTCCGGACACGGGAAGGTATATACAGATATGTACAGGGAGGGTTGTGATTTAATCTATATATCGCGCATATACGCATACTCGTATAAACACATTTATACCCGATATATATATATATATATATATATATATATATATATATATCGCCAACCTTTGCAGGAATTTGGTCTCATCTCGCCACTGCCCGTCCACGCACATTCGCCCCTTCGGGCCGTTACGACGGTCGAATATAGTTTTCTCCTTTAACAGTAGCGACGCGCACTGAAAGCTCCGTACGCATTGGTCGCGTCGCGCGAAAGCTATCTGGCTATATATATATATATATAGTTATATATACGTATACAGGGGATATCTTAAATGGCCTACGCCCGATGCATAACGGCTTATATATACACACATGTATATATATATATATATATATATATATATATATATATATGTATGTATGTATGTATGTGTGTGTATATATATTTACAACGCGCGTGATATTTCAAGCGAGCGGCTCTATATTCCCCGTCATAAATAGAAATCGCATTGTGTATACGCGTGCGTGTCGGCTGGAAAATTATTTCCCGGGCGGCGGCAATTCGCTTTGACCGAACGCGCGGCTTTACAGTCGTTTTAAGTGCACCACCCTACCCCTACATGCTCCCCCTCCCTCATAAAGACGATTCAATTCTCTCTCAAAGCTCCTACATAAGAAAGCTATACAAAGTTTTTCTTTTTCCCCTTCTCTTAAACCGTATACGATTAAATGCGCAAGTACTACTGTAACGTATTGATTTTAATATAGATAATTTTCCGTTCCTTTTTTTATTATCTATGTGTGGCGTAGAGACCAGGGATTGATATTTTTACGACTCTTAATTTAAGCTATACCGTTTAAGATATATATTTTTCTGTTCTATTACTATTTAAAAGTATCATTCTGGCCTTTATAATATATAATGTTCAACAAGACTTTAAAGTAAATGTAAAAGATTTTTTAAATTTTTAACAGAAAAACATTTCATGGGATTAATTTTTTAATCTGTGCTTTTTTAATTTGCCAATTACAGTGATAATGACAGATTTTCTCATCAAGTAAGTCAAATTAAAGGTGCACAGTTTAGAATTTTTGTAAATAAATACTATGAAATATACAGATAAAAAAGGTGAAAAATTTCGTGATTTCGTTGAGAAATTACAGTAATTTTCATTAATGCGTTCTATTGAATAAGAAGAATTTTCTACAAAATACAATTGACTTATAATTTTAATGATTTGTTTAATACCAAATATATTAATATTTTTAAAAACGAATAATTTTACGTTTCTCGCGGCACCGGTAAAAATATATAGATTTTATGAATTTCAGCCAGTAATTAATTAACAAAGTGGATGTTATCGGTGGAAGTTGTGCACTAGGATGACACGTGTATTGCCGCCGTCGCGTCGTTGCCCAGCACGTTCCGCTGTACGTACGGTTGCCGGAGAGTAGGCGCGCTCGCCGCGGATATTCGAGCAAAGGCGTCCAATAACTGTAAGAGCGAATTTTAATACAAGAAATAGTAATTGCAGCTATAAAAACAGACGTTTCGCGCGGATAAGGTGTATCGTTGTCCTGAATTTTATCTAGTTAAAGTTTTATGGACGAAAGCGGGAGAAGATTCAAAAAATAAAGAGGCGCATTTTACGAAGTAGCCGTGCAACAATTTCATACTATATTACTCAATGAAAAAAGCTCTTTACAGTACGTTTCGTATAAACGTATTGATGCGAAAATTATATAGATCTATAGCTATAATCAGAGACGAAAGGTTAATTCGAATAATAATGGCTGTTTCTCACGACCAATGCATAAATTTCCTATACGCCCATCGTATTTGAGATATTTAATTTACTAATATCTGAAATAAGATTCGAATAAAATAATTATGTAATAAATAATACGCTATTGATTTGGGTTCGCCCGCTAAATTTTATATAACAAGGAGCTTTATTTTTACTGTCGGTCTGTAATATACGGCCATTCCATCTCTCTAATAATAGAAACTCAGGCGTACGATGAATCTAAAATAAAGCTTCGTTTCTAAAATATTGATGGCGTGTCCAGGTGTCAATTAGTAAAAATCGAAATTTTAAGTTAACGATTTTACGAAGAACAGATATTCTTTAATTCATATTTAAAAAATGATAATCTTTAAATAAACGTATATATGTGAAAATTATATTTTTTTAGCTCGTACAGTAATTTAACATACTGTTAATTAATATACCAATCAAATTTTGTTGCCGCATAATAAATAAATAAATAAAGAAATAAATAAATATAACTTGTAGTATTGATTTTTACCCAATACCAAAGGTTCTCTTTAGGGGATGTCACGTAAAAGTTTTAATGCAATTGTACGGCCTGAATGTCAAAAAAGCATGGTGACCTGTATTTCTATGTTGATGAGGCTTTTTTTCTTTTTGCGACTGTAATAAATGGATTTTTGCATTTAGTCTCAAAACTACTTATGAATTTAAAAGTATTAAAAAAAAGCGAGTGTGACTTTAATAAATCATACCGTTTATAGAACTATCTTGGACGTATCTCCAGTACCAGCTAGATTCTAATTATTAATGCTGCTGATGTACTCACATACGTAATAAATGGATAGATCGGAACAGGATTTCTTTGCAGTCATTTAATTTCCATAAGATTCTATATGTATTACTCTATTGAATCAAGTTATTTTAGGGTTTTATATAGGCATATCATATTCATTATCATATTTAGGTTCGAAAAAATCAGGAACAGATAGGAATTTCAAAGTCCAAATTATCAGAAAATCTTAAAAAGTGGATAACGAATACCATCAGCGGCTCGGCATCGTGTCCAGTGATACAAATCAATCGATTACAATTCTGCCTCGAATTAAAAATAATGGGAGTGTTATACTTAAACGGAAATGGAGCAGACAATTAGTCTTTTAATTAATCTAACTTTCCAAAAAATGTGATGGCATGTAATTGATGAAATACTACCTCGGTATTGATTTTAAGATCAGTTTAGCCTTGTGTATTAATCTGCAACCTCTCGTGCCAAGTAAACTATTGGTTAATGCTCTAAGGGAAAAAGGTCTATCTAAATAGTGGCCCCTATCTCTGGTTGTATTAACGGTATTTTAACATAAATGAAAGCAGATAATAATGGAATTTTTTTCATGAAAAATCAGTTCAATCAATCACAATCAAAGAATGTGCGATGATATGAGATCGCGGATCAATCTATTTTTCAGCCGCGTCAGAGGTTTTTGTTTGTAAAATAGCGAAAATCCGCAAATGTAATGCAAGCGAAGCTGTCTTTTCGAAACTGTGCGTAAGCAGAGGTGAAACATTCTCTTCATCACAACTCGTAAGGCGCATGTAGTGAAGAATAATCTATACTCCAATATGAAGCATTGTATGAAATCTTAAGTTCTGATCATTTCCCAATATTTGTACAGGTTGCCCTATGTATAAGAAAAGTCGTATAAAATCAGGTCAAATGTTTGGAATGATTGGATTTGGTATATAGAAAATAATATAATTTGATGCCTTGAATATAAGGATATATTCCAAGAATATGAATATATAAAAATGAATATATAAGAATATAAGGATCATAAGTCACTATATGAAGAACGATAAATATATTTGAAAATTGTATTTATTATAAAAGGAGGAAGGAGCAACTGCCAACGAGATTGACTATCGCCTGAAGATTGACTGAACTGCTAAAAATTAAAACTTCTCGGCGTTCTGTAGAAGACTACGAAATGTCTAAGAAATATTCAGACAAGCGAAGCGTCATAAAATATATTGCTATACAGAACATGGGAAAACCAGCAGAAACACTGACCGCAATAAAACCGCCTGAACGAACATTACGATAGTGTGTATGAAAATTTAATATAGAATCGATAGAATCCCCCCACTCGCATTCAGTTAGATTTCATAATTTTAAACTGAGATCTAGCAAGAAAATCTCAATAGATTCTACTGTGTAGAATCGTTTCATATTATTATTGATTCTAATGGGAATATCTAAATAGATTCTAGCATGTAAAACTAGCTTATCTCTAGAGAACCCCATATAATATGTATTATGTAGGAATATTTTATATAAAATTTTTTAATATCATGAAATCAAAATTGTCTTCCATTTCTCCTCGCAAAAAATCAAAATTTTAAATAAAACTAGTACGTAGACAATAAATACGAATAATATTTTTAACAGAAAGGAAATATCCATTAAAATTAAGTTTACGTACAAAGTTTCTTGATTCTAATAAATAATTGTTTTCTATTTTTGAATATGTAAAATAAACATTTTAATAATTCAAATTAGTTTATAGTTTTTAACATTGGTACATTATTTTCTCTATTACATTATACTAATTTCTTAAGATTATTTTCATGTATTTTTTTTCTAAAACACAATCAGATTAAATTTTCACATATACTATTATTAATTATCCATGTATTGTACAATCTTTCAAAGAAGTTTTTTCTGAAAATTATTTTACATTAAATAAAAGCATTTGATCATTTGGACACAGAAATTGATCATCCAAATGTCGAGTCTAAATAAAAAAAAGTTTTTGGATCCAAGCCTCAATAATATAAAATAAGTTTTTAACAACCTTTATATACTAATTTTTACAAAAAAAAAATATTATCAATTTTTTTAGTTAAAGTAAAAATCTGATAATTTCAGTTGCAGGCGAATATATGTCTTATAAATGCAACGAAATGATGATGAAATGTTATATCTTATATATATATATCACTGAGCCAATATTTACATTTCCAAGACGAAATTGTAGGACGGTGTACGAACCCGAGTTACCCCCAAACTTTTAGATACTTTTACTACAGTATACGCAGTGCAGTATACGCAGTGCAAAGCTTTTCTTCAATATTTATCGCATTATAAAATCTTTGTCAAAATCGTAATGAATATTATGAAATTATTTGATTTAACACGTGTATACGTATATGTAGGCATGTACTTATGTATGTACCTTATGAATGCATATTGAATTGGGTGCTGATATATGTTGACCATTTGCCACTTTAACGTCTCGGCGAAGAAAACTGGAGTTGCTCCGAACATCTTGTTTGTTATTTTTTTTTTTTTTTTATATAAATGTATATATTTGTATATAGAATCGAATAAAAATATAGAATCTCTCATAAAGTCATCCCCGTCGATATCGTATAATATCGGCCATTCTCGACGAGGTGCATGGGACACAGTATATAATCGTCCTTGCGTATATTCCAAAGGAAGTCCACGCCAAAAGTATATTCCGCAATCGTTGCTCGTCCAATGTCTCTTTGGGGTTTTTTTTTTCTGTTTCTATTCGGCGTTCTTATTCGTGCCGCCTCGTATCCGGGGAGCACTTGGGAGTGCAGCAGCTATCGCCGCCTTCACAGCGGGCGCGAGGATTAGCCTCGGCGATCGATACCTCCTTGTACACAACGGCAGGGGCGCTGCGTACGTCGACCGGCGTATTACGTATGCCTGTATATACAGCTAGTAAATACGGACATCTGTTCGAATTCGGCTGTCACGGAGCTGCCTCCCCTTAAGGGGGCACGCCGGCGGTGCGATAATTTTTGCGGTTTTCCCCCTTTTCTCGCGGCGTGCGATATCCGGAACATTGAAATATTTATCGCAGGACAGAACGTAATTGCTTTTGATTTTCGTTGAGGTTAACATCACAATTTTACGAAGATATGCGGATTATTGTTCGTTGCGCGCTCGTGCCAGCAGTACAACAGTCTCTTATATCGATAAAAAAC